>JANJGN010000033.1:7333456-7432854 GCA_026770705.1 Isurus oxyrinchus | reverse complement strand
CCCCTTCCTCCCCCTCTCCCCTTCCCTCCCTCCCCTTCCCCCTCCCTCTCCCCTTCCCCTTCCCCCTCCCTCTCCCCTTCCCCCCTCCCTCCCTCTCCCCTTCCCCCTCCCTCTCCCCTTCACCCCTCCCTCTCTCTCCTTCCTCTCTCTCCCCCCCTCTCCCTCCCCCTCTCTCCCCCCCCTCCCTCTTCCCTCCCTCTCCTCTCTCTCTCCCTCTCCCCCCCTCTCTCTCTCTCTCTCTCTCTCTCCCTTCACTCTCTCTCCTTCCCTGTCCCATTCTTTCACCCTCTCTCTCTCTTTCCTTTCTGCTCCCCCTTTCCTCTCTTCTCCAGCCTTCCTCTCCCTCTTTCCCTTTCTCTCCCATCTCCTTCCCCCTCTCAAAGTGTTTGCCAACTTTCTGTAGACGTGGCAGGATGAATGATTCCCCTCTCCCTCTTTCTCTATCCCCTCCTCTCCTTTCCCTGAACTTTTTTGTAGTTTTTAAATTGTGGGTGGGGCGAGGGAATGGGGCCGCCCACTTACCCACTCCTGATTGGCGGATGGGAGCTGTCCATCAAGGTCCGCGTCGAGCTCTGATTGGCCCGAGTGTCAGTTTCAATGTAACGAGCCATTTGCAACAACCGCAGACGCGACGGGAAGAGACGGCGAGAGGGGGAGAGAGCAGGATGGATCTCCTACTGGGAATGTTCTGGATCCTGCTGGGATCCAACTGGGTCTCAGCTGACAAGCCCAAGCCCTTCTCCCCAGGTAAGGAAAAAGGGGGAGGGAGGGGGGGACGTGGGACGTACGGATCTTAAAATCCTGACATTCCCAGTGAGAGAGAGAAAATTCTGACATTCCTAGAGAGAGAGAGGATATCCTGATATTCTCAGTGAGTGAAAGTCCTGACATCCCCAGAGAGAAAATCCTGATTTTCCCAGTGAAAAACCCTGATATTCCCAGAGGAAATCCTGACAATCCCAGTGAGACAGACAGAAAATCCTGACATTCCCAGTGAGGGAAAATCCTGACATTCCCAGTGAGGGAAAATCCTGACGTTCCCAGTGAGGGAAAATCCTGACGTTCCCAGTGAGACTAAATCCTGACATTCCCAGTGAGATAAAATCCTAATATTCCCAGTGAGGGAGACAAAATCCTGACATTCCCAGTGAGATAAAATCCTAATATTCCCAGTGAGGGAGACAAAATCCTGACATTCCCAGTGAGACAAAATCCCGATAATCCCAGAAAGGGAGACATAAAATCCTGGCATTCCCATGGAAGAGAGACAAAAAATTCCCTACAAGAGAGAGAACGAGAGATGGAATTAGGGAAGCATCCCAATTTTTCCAGTTGCTGCTCACCACCTCAGTCAAGTGACTTATTCCTGGAAGTGAATCTCCAGCCAATTCACCCTAAATGCCTCGACTCAGCTGTGACCTTTTGTCTTTAACGACTGAATGTTGGTCAAATGGCATACCCTTGCTGTTTTTAATATAACCTGTCGATCTCTGTCTTAAACATAATTAATGGCTGAGCCTCCAAAGTCCCCTGGGGCAGAGAATTCCAAAGATTCACCTCCCCTCTGAAGACATTTCCCCTCATCCAGGTTCCTAAATGGCCCGCCTCTTATTCTGAGGCTGTATGCCCTGGTTATAGACACCCCCACCAGCCAGGGGAAAACGTCCTCCTGCATCTATCCTGTTGAGCCCTGTAAGAATGCTCATCAAGGGATGTCCAAAAGCACCTCAGGAACAACAAAGGACTTTACTGGAATGACTGTCGTGGCCGGTGTTGACCCAGAGCTTCGAGCTCCCACTCCAGAGACTGGAATGCAAAAGAGTCCAGGCCGACACTGGAACATGTAAGATCCTGAGGGGGCTTGACAAGGTGGGAAGCTGAGAGAATGTTTCCCCTCGTGGGGGAAATCTAGAACTAGGGGCGCACAGTTTAAAAGTAAGGAGTCTCCCATTTAAGATGGAGACGGGGAGAATTTTTTTCTCTGAGGGTCTTTGGTGCCTGGAATTCTCTCCCTGGAGGCCGGGTCAGTGAATGTACCCAAGACCTAGTTAGACAGATTTTTGATCGACAAGAGACTCGAGGGTTATGGGGGGTCAGACAGGAAAGTGGAGTTGAGGCCACAATCAGCTCAGCCTTGGCCTCATCAGATGGCGGAGCAGGCTCGAGGGGCCGAATGGCCTACTCCTGCCCTTATTTCTCATGTTCTTTCTCTTGATCTTTGGTACCAAGGGAGCGTTGCTGTTGGACGCGCCATCTTTCGGACAAGACGTTAAACCGAGGGACCCCTTCTGCCGTCTCGCGTGGACCTGAAAGGTCCTAGGGCCACTTTTGGAAGAAGGGCGGGGGAGGGAGATCTGCCCGGTGTCCTGGGGCCAATGTTGATCTCGCAGCCAAGCTCATCGAGGCATTATCGGATCACTGCCCACTGGATTTCGCTGTGCACGAACTGGCAGCTGCCGTTAGCGATATTGTTCTTCATTGGCTTTGAGGCGCTTTGGGACATCCTGGGGTTGTGAAAGGCGATATATAAATGCAAATCTTTCTTTCCAAATGGGTTATGGCCTCTGCTGGAACTGAGTGCTCACCAACCAATCATCACTCTCTTCCCATGCAGTATAAATTGTTGTTCTCCCTTATATTGATATTCTTGTGAGTGTCCTGATGACTGCAAGACGAAAAGGTTCAACATATATCTTTTTTCAACAATATTCACTAATATTATGACAACCATTTCCTTGTGTGAGTGACCGAGTGCAATTTTGGTCTGTTGACTGTTGCCATAGAGATAGATAACTTAGTCATTCCCATCCCCAATCCGTGTGGAGTGGATCATCTGGCAACTTTGTTTTTCCCTGATAAAGGAAAAACAATCTTTAGAATTATATCAAATTCTGAAAAATAATCCTGGAATGTAATAATTCCGGTTGGCAGCTCCAAAACTTGTCCTCAGGGTTGGGGGTGGGGATGGGGGGGGGGGAGAGGAATGTTTACATGGTGTCACGAGTTTTCGTCACGTTGATGTAAAAGTGCTTCAGTGGGTCTCTCTCTTGCCTTGCAGTCAGTGGGTTTGAGTCCCACTTGAGAGGTTTGAGCTCATAATCCAGGCCGACGCTCCCAGTGCCAGTACCGAGGGAGTGCTGCACTGTAGGAGATGCCGTTGTTTGGATGAGGCGATAACCACGGCTCTGTCTGCCCTCTCAGATGGACCTGAAAGATCTTGAAGACACTATTTCGAGAGCAGGGGAGTTCTCCCCCACCCCGGTGTCCTGGGCCCAATATTTATCCCTCAATCGACATCATTTAAAAAGAAACAGAATATCTGGTCATTGCTGGTTTGTGGGAGCTTGCTGTGCACAAATTGGCTGCTGCGTTTGCTACATTACAGCAGTGACTGCACTTCAAGAAGCACTTCATTGGCTGTAAAACACTTTGGGAAGTTCTGAGGTTTTGAAAAGTGCTGTAGAAATGCCTGTCTTTTTTTTTCCCCTCTCTCTCTTTTTAATTAATTATTTCCCCGAGATGGATCCCAAAACTCGTTTGGCAGGAACCATATTTTCTTTTCCCGCCCCTTCCAGTCAGCTCTCATTATCTGGTGCAATGCTTTTGTGACCAGTTGTGACCAGTTTTGGTTTTAAAAGCGCCCTTTGCTTTTGCAGTGGAATGCGGTGTATGTGTGCTGGGAAGCCTGAGGGACTCTCCAAGGGGCCATGCCAGCTGGCGGTTAAAGGGCTTGACACGCTGGGTCGAAAACTCAAAGGTCACCTGGGGTCAGATTCCAGCTCCATGGATGTACGATGAAGCCAGTTGTGGGGGTGGGGGTGGCACGGGTTGCCGAGGGGGATTCAGTGTTGGCCCAGGACACCAGGGGATACATCCCCACCCCACCCCTGTCACCACCTCGGAACCCCGAGGTCCCACAACCTAGGCCAACCGCTCCCCTGCCAGTACCGCGGGAGGTGAGGCGTTAAAAGCTGAGAGCCCCGTCTGCCCTCGGGCAGATGTGAAAGATCCCGCGGCCATGACTAGAAGAAGAGCTGGAGTCCTCGCTCCAACCCCCCATCCCCACCTGCTCCTGCCGTCCTCCTGTGTCCTGGCTGGTATTCATTCCTTGTCCATCACAGCGTAAATAAAAGCCGATGATCCGGTAATTGTCGCATTGAAGGAGCTTGCTGTGCGTGAATTGGCTGCTGCGTTTCCGACATTACAGCAGCGTCTGCATTTCAGGAAGTGTTTCAGTGTCTGTAAAGCGCTTGGGGACGTCCCGGGGTTCTATATAAATGCAAGTCTTTATTTTTCTCCTGAACCTGCTGAGTTGTCCAATAATGAGGGCAGGTAATTCCCTCTCTTTCTGCTGCTGAAAGATGTTGCACCACAAAACCATCTACAGGGCAAAAGTCAGGAGTATGATGGAATACTCCCCGCTTACCTGGATGAGTGCGGCTCCCACAACACTCAAGAAGCTCGACACCATCCAGGACAAAGCAGCCCCGCTTGATTGGCACCCCATCCACAAACATTCACTCCCTCCATCATCAACGCACAGTAGCAGCAGTGTGTGTACCATCTACAAGATGCACTGCAGCAACTCACCAAGGCTCATAGGTCAGCACCTTCCAAACCCACGACCACTACCATCTAGAAGGACAAGGGCAGCAGACACATGGGAACACCCCCACCTGCAAGTTCCCCTCCGAGCCGCTCACCATCCTGACTTGGAAATATATTGGCCGTTCCTTCACTGTCGCTGGATCAGAATCCTGAAACTCTGTGGGTGTACCTACACCACATGGACTGCAGCGGTTCAAGAAGGCAGCTCACCACCACCTTCTCAAGGGGCAATTAGGGATGGGCAATAGATGCTGGGGCCAGCCAGCGAAGCTCACATCCCATGAGCGAATATTAAAAAAAGTGAGAGGTTCTGAGAGGCGAGAGAGGTTCTCCTCTGTGCCCCATCCCCTCACCCCCACCAAGCAGGACAGCTGGCTGACAGCTCTGTCACTATGAGCCCTTTCACTCCAGATGTGATTGATGGAGACATAGAAATTTATGGCAGGGCCAGAAGCCATTTGGCCCAATGTGTCTGTGCTGGCCAACAAGTAACCACCCAGTCTAATCCCACTTTCCAGCTCTTGGTCTGTAGTCCGGTAGGTTCCGGCAGTTGAAGTGCCTATTCAGGTGTTTTTTAAAGATGTGAGGCTTTCTGCCTCTCCCACCCACTCTGTGGGAGTGTTGCCCTTGAGAAGGTGGTGGTGAGCTGCCTTCTTGAGCCGCCGCAGTCCATGTGGTGTAGGTACACCCACCGTGCTGTTAGGGAGGGAGTTCCAGGATTTTGACCCAGCGACAGTGAAGGAACGGCTGATATATTTCCAAGTCAGGATGGTGAGCGGCTCGGAGGGGAACTTGCAGGTGGTGATGTTCCCATGTGTCTGCTGCCCTTGTCTTTCTAGATGGTAGTGATCATGGTCACATTTCCCCTCAAATTCACTCGAAACTTCCTGCCTCTTACCCTATATCTATACCCCCTGGCTATGGGGAACAGGCCTTTCCTACCTTCTCTGCATAGGCCCCTCCACTTCTAATTCTCCCCTCACCCTCCTGTATTCTAAAGAAAACAACCCCAGCCTATCCAATCCATTGCCAGAGCTAAATTTCTCCAGTCCTGTGGAGTAAAGAAATTCCTCTTTCGGAAGTAATGTGTGTAGTGGTGTTTATAACCCATTCCAACAACCCCATCATGTTGCTGGCCAGGAAAGCAAGTTGACCTAACCTGATGCTGTACCTGCCCTGCGGGCTTTACTCTGTATCTAACCCCGTGCTGTACCCGTCCTGGGAGCGTTTGATTGGGACAGTGGAGAGGGAGCTTTACTCTGTATCTAACCCCGTGATGTACCTGTCCTGGGAGTGTTTGATGGGAACAGTGTAGAGGGAGCTTTACTCTGTATCTAACCCCGTGCTGTACCTGTCCTGGGAGTGTTTGATGGGGACAGTGTAGAGGGAACTTTACTCTGTATCTAACCCTGTGCAGTACCTGTCCTGGGAGTTTGAAAGAGTTTCCCACAAGGGATATCCCTCATAATAAGTAGCTTTGGAGAATTGGGCACTTTGAGTAAAGGTGTGTTGAAACCCTTGGCTGTCGGTGAACAGAGGTGGGGGATGGGGTTGAAGTGACGGACTCTGATTGTTCAGAAACTGAGAGAAAATCTGTTCCTTGCCACCTACAGTGTGTTCTGGTTTTCCAAATGGTCACGAGCTGAAGTGAGTTGCAACAGCGGAACTGTGCCTTGCCCCTGCTCAGTACGTAATCATATCCTACATGTGCTTTCTCTGCTCTGTTCCTGGCGCAGCAGCCAATTTGTGCACAGCAAGCTCCCACAAACAGCAGCGTGACAAAATGACCAGATCATGTTTTTGCGGTGATTTTGATGGTTGTCCCAACACATGGGGGAGAAAGCCCCTTCTCCTAGAATCATCGGGAGGTTACAGCACAGAAGGAGGCTGTTAGGCCCAACTCACCCAGGCCTAGCCCCCGCCTTTTCCCCGGATCCCAGCAAAGATTTTTTTCTCCTCGATTAATTATCCAATCTCCCATTTCAAAGCTCCGACTGAACCTGCCTCCAATACACTCTCTCTCAGGCAGTTCTTAGACACCCGCTGTGTACAAGTAAAAAAAAGCTTTTCCTCATGTCGCCCCCAGTTCTTTAGCCAATCACATGAATCTGTGCCCTCTTGCTCTCAACCCTTCCGCAATCTTATTTCAATAGCGGCCGGGTTGAGGCAGGTGATGGGTTGTGCATAGGGGTGGGTGGGTGGTGCGAATCTTATACACCCACCCAGGAGGGCATAGGGGACCTTGGTTTGCCATCTTGCCCAAAGCACAGGATGTGGGCGTCGCTGGCTGGGCCCAGCATTTATTGCCCATCCCTAATTGCCCCTTGAGAAGGTGGTGGTGAGCTGCCTTCTTGAACCGCTGCAGTCCATGTGGTGTAGGTACATCCACAGTGCTGTTAGGGAGGGAGTTCCAGGATTTTGACCCAGCGACAGCGAAGGAACGGCCGATATATTTCCAAGTCGGGATGGTGAGCGACAATATCGATTGCCGTTTGTGGGAGAGAGTTCCAAACCTCTTCCGCCCTTTGTGTGCAGAAGTGTTTCCTAATCTCACTCCTGTAATTTTTAGACTCTGCCCCCTAGTTTAAGTCCCTGACCAGCGGAAATCGTTTCTCTCTATCGACCCTTTCTGTTCCCTTTGATATCTTGAAAACTTTGCTGAAATCACCAAATTGCAGTGAATGCGACCCTAGGTTATGTGATCTCTCCTCATAATCTAACCCCTGGAGCCTAGGTATCATTCTGGTAAACCTGCACTGCGCTCCCTCCAATGGCCAATATATCCTTCCTAAGGCGTGGTGCCCAGAGCTGCCTGCCGTGATTCCTGGTGTGGTCTATCCAGGGCTTTCTACAGCTGGAGTATAACTTCTCCCCCTGTGTGTTCCCGTCCCCTGGATAGGAAGGTCAGTATTCCGATAGCCTTTTTGCTTCCTTGCCGTTAAATGGAGGAGCAGGGTGTGTGAATGAGGGGGAGGCTGTGGGGGAGATGGGCGAGGGGGAAATCTTGTTCCTTTTCCGGTATGGCAATATTATATCTGACCTTAAACCTCATGTGTGCCTCTTTCTCTTCACCACCCCCAATCTCCCCCTCCCCCAGATAACTTGTTAGTGGTCACCGTGGCAACCAGTGAGACGGAAGGATACAAACGCTTCATCCAGACCGCAAAACATTTTAACTACACCGTCAAGGTACGTGGCAGGTGTAAGAATGGGGCAGGGTTCAGCAAGTGATGGGCTCACGTTTGTCGAGGTGGGGAGGGAAGGTTGGTGGGGAGGGGACGATGTTTGAAAAGGACAATCTGACAGACTCACGGTCGTGTTTATACTGGTGTCGTTCCACGTAGCGTTGAATTTACCGAGTTAAAGTTCCCAATGGCCTGGTGACGTTTGACCTCATGGCCTTTAGATTGCCACCCTAGTAACATAAAGAATACCCGGCCGTAAGGAGACTCGTGGTCTGTGGGCCCCGGACAGTATTTGGATCTAAAGCAGAAACAGAAAATGCTGGAAAAGGTCAGCAGCTCTGGCAGCCTCTGTGGAGAGAGAAACAGAGTTTACATTTCGAGTCCGTATGACTCTTCTTCAGAGTCTAAAGAAGACCCATATGGACTCAAAATGTTAACTCTGACTCTGTCTCCACAGACCTGCTGAGCTTTTCTGGCATTTTCTGTTTTTATTTCAGATTTCCAGCGTCTGCAGTATTTTGCTTTTACCTCCGTATTTGGATCCGTTGGCTGCCATTCAGTTAGTCTGCACCCTTAATGGAGGGCATGTTGCCTGGATGAGTGCATCTCCAACAACCCTCAAGAAGCTTGATGGGCACGCCATCCACAAACATTCACTCCCTCCACCACCGACGCACCGTAGCAGGAGTGTGTCTACAAGGCAGTGTGATGGAACACTCCCCACTTGCCTGGCTGAGTGCAGCTCCAACAATACTGAAGAAGGTTGACACCATCCAGGACAAAGCAGCCCCGCTTGATTGGCACCACATTCACAAACATTCACTCCCTCCATCACCAGCGCACAGTAGCAGCAGTGTGTGTACCATCTACAAGATGCATGACAGCAACTCACCAAAGCTCCTTAGACAGCACCTTCCAAACCCATGACCACTACCATCTAGAAGGACAAGCACAGCAGACACATGGGAACACCACCACTTGCAAGTTCCCCTCCAAGCCACTCACCATCCTGACTTGGAAATATATCGGCCGTTCCTTCACTGTCGCTGGGTCAAAATCGTGGAGCTCCCTCCCTAACAGCACGGTGGGTGTACCTACACCACATGGACCACCACCTTCTCAAGGGGCTACTAGGGGTGGGCAATAAATACTGGGCCCAGCCAGCAAAGCCCACATCTCGTGGTCAAAGAAATAAAAATATACAGCTTGAAAAGTAAGAGTTTAAATTGTGTGGAGGAACAGTGAGGCCCTAGTGGTACAGATTCACAAACCATCAGGTTAATAAGACCATAAACAATACAAACAAACCACTGGGATTCGCTTCTAAAGCAATACAATTAAAAATCAGAGAAGTTACTCTGAACTTCTATCGAACCTTAGTTAGACCACGCTTGGAGGCCAGAACTGTGCATGCACTCCCTATTCCACTACAGAAGCAGCACAGAAGGTGCAAAAAAGTTTTATAAAAAGGTTTATAAGTATCAGGAAACAATGAACAGCTTGGGATCCATTCCTTTAGAAAATGGGAAGACTGAGGGGTGACCTCATAGAGGCCTTTAAGATTCCGAACGGGTATGACAGGGCAGACGTGGAGAAGATATTTCCACTTGCAGACGAGAGCAGAACCAGGGGCCATAAATATAATTGACAGAAACTTCCTTACCCAGAGAGAGGGGAGAATGTGGAACTCGCTCCCACAGGGAGTGGTCGAGGTGAATCGTGTCGATACGTTTAAGGGGGAAGAGGGGAGAGAGGAATTGAAGGTTAGGGTATTAAGGGTTGTGGAACCAAGGTGGGTAGATGGAATTAAGAGACATGTCAGCCATGATCAGGCTCGAGGGGCTGAATGGCCTCCTCCTGTGCCAATTTGCTGATGGAATGAGATGAAGTAAATGGGCGGAGGCTTCCATGGAACATGAATGGTTCAGTTGGGCTGAATGGTCTGTTTCTGTGCTGTAATACCTCTCTCGTTACCCAGGGTTTTGTCTCATTTGGCTCCTTCTGCTCCTCAATCTTATAGACTCTGGGACTGGGCCAGGAGTGGAAGGGAGGCGATGTGGCTCGGACGGTGGGTGGTGGGCAGAAGGTGCGATGGCTACAGAAGGAGATGGCGAAGCACGCAGCTCAGAAGGACCTGATTGTGATGTTTGTGGACAGGTAGGCCTGGGTTGGCCAGGGTGGGTCTGGGTAAGCCTGTGTGAGCCTGGGTGCACCTGGGCAGGCCTGTGTGCGCTTGGGCAGGCCTGTGTATGCCTGGGCAGGCCTGGGTGCGGCTGGGCAAGCCTGTGTGCAGCCGGGCAGGCCTGTGTGATCTTGGGTAGGCCTGTGTGGGCCTTGGTGCTTGGTGCCAGGGTAGGCTCGGATAGGCCCGATGGTGCCTGCGAGACCCGGGAGTCACCAGATAAGCTCAAGTGTATTCAAGGTAGGCCTGGCTACTTATATTCCAGAAAACCACACGCACCACGCAATTCTGTGTCAGGCCGTTACGAATAGTGCCTCTATTTTGTTAAACACTGAGAAATGGTTCTCTTCATTGCGCCCCATGCACATAAGCACAAGTGTACATATGCACAAGTGCACACACACATTCACACACGGACTAACACACAAGCGTGTGTGCTCACACACACGCATGATGGTGCAGTCTGTGCAGCAATGGGCTATGTTTTCCGAGATGGGATCTCTAGGCCGGATGTTGAGGGAGTGGGGGTGGGGAATAGATCGGTATTAGACATCCAACATCTTGCTTCCCCACACCCACGCTTCCCGCGTGCACTCACCATTCCACATTGCGCTCCATGCTCCAAGCTTTGAGTCGCGCGGTTGAATATGGCTCCTGGCGACTGTGAGCATCGCTGGGCTGTCCGACTCTGGGAGGCCTTGCACCGGAACCCGATCCAGTATTTGTCTGCCGTGTGTACTGGACTAGAATAGGAACTCCGAGTGATTTAATTTCTGTTAGCTGAAGCACGACCATGAAAGCAAAATCATTTGGGAAAGTGTTTCCGAGTGAGTGATTACGCGATTGTTGTGTCTAGATTACGCGTGGGACTTTGATAACATGCACCACACTTCAGAATGAGATATAGAGCTATCTACACCCGTGCTGTACCTGTCCTGGAAGTGTTTGATGGGGACAGTGTAGAGGGAGCTTTACTCTGTATCTAACCCCGTGCTGTACCTGTCCTGGGAGTGTTTGTTGGGGACAGTGTAGCGGGAGCTTTACTCTGTATTTAACCCCGTGCTGTACCTGTCCTGGGAGTGTTTGATGGGGACAGTGTAGAGGGAGCTTTACTCTGTATCTAACCCTGTGCTGTAGCTGCCCTGGGAGTGTTTGATGGGGACAGTGTAGAGGGAGCTTTACTCTGTATCTAACTCCGTGCTGTACCTGTCCTGGGAGTGTTTGATGGGGACAGTGTAGAGGGAGCTTTACTCTGTATCTCACCCCGTGCTGTACCTGTCCTGGGAGTGTTTGATGGGGACAGTGTAGAGGGAGCTTTGCTCTATAGTCAGGTGAAAATAACAGATCCCACAGCCATTATTTCAAAGAAGTGCAGAGGAGTTCTCCACAGTGTCTTAGGGCCAATATTTATCCTTCTACCGTCAAATGAGATTATCTGACTATTATTACACTGCCCTTTATGGGAGTTTGCTGTGTGAAAATAGGCTTTCACGTTCATTACATTGTGACATTGTTTAGAACAAGTCTGGTTCCCTTCAATCTAAAATTCAAAATATTTGCGAAATGCTGAAGTAAGATTCAGTATTCCCTGTTTTTAAAAGAAGGATAACAACATCCCCTTCCACCTCAATAAAAAAGCTTACATGTAAAGAACATATCATGTAAACTGTGTCTGAAGTGTTTCCAGACATGGGGAGGATTATCCCCGTTTCTCACAGAATACAACCACAGGGTTCAGTTAAATTTGCTGCTGAAAATTCCTCTCTCATTAGTGGTTTGAAGGCCTGGTTCAGGACCATATGAAAGGCTTCAAGAAAACCACCAGCAGCATTGGGCCCCAATCCTTGGCTCAGGCCCTAATTCTATTTATTTTTCTGGGCCAGCTCAGATGCAGGCATCTTGTCGAATCCAGGCATTTCTAGGAATCTGGAGACTCCAGCCGGGGAGCACCTCTCTGTCCCACAGGAAAGAGGACTCAAAGGTCATCTGTCCGGTGTAGGAAATAGAGCTTTGCACTCTCTCTTTGTCTCTCTCTCTCTCTCTCTCTCTTGCCCTCTGCTCCTAGTGAGGCCTTTGGCCTCCCTCACTCCCCAATTCCACCAATTCCAATGCTCTCAAGGCTGGCCTCCCTTCCACTGTCCTCAAACTTCAGCTCATCCAAAACTCCGCTGCCCACGTCCTCACTTGCACCAAGTCCCATTCTCTTGTCACCCCCAGATTGGTTGCCGATCTGGCAAAGCCTCGATTTTAATATTCTTATCCTGTTTTCAAATCCGTACCCCCACCCCCGCCCCCACCCCCACTTCCCCCCACTAGCCCGAACCCACTACACCCCCTCCATCCTATCTCTGTGATCTCCTCCAGTCTTCCAACCCTCCGAGATCTCTGTGCTCTCATGATTCCAGCATCCCCGATTTCCTTCGCTCTACCACTGGCGGCCATGCCTTCAGGCGCCTGGGTCCCCCTGGCTCTGGAATTTCCTCCCTCTAACCCGCTAAACTGAGGGCCCAAATGGGTCTGGATCTCGAAACATTACAACTGAACTGTGTGCGAGCCACCAGAGTAAAAATAGAACCTTTCTAGCCAGTCCTCAAGTGGGCACCAGTCTTGCCCCAGAGGCAGAAGGTCGTGTGTTCCAGTCCCACCCCTTGAGCACACAAGCCAGGATGACACTCCCAGTGCCAGCACTGAGGGAATGCTGCCCTGTTGGAGGTATTGTCTTTCAGATGGGATGTAAAACCGAGGCTTCATCTGCCCCCTCAGGTGGCTGCAAAAGATCCCACGGCCACTATTGGAAGAAGAGTAGGGGAACTCTATCCAATGTGCTGGTGCCAATATTCGTCCCTCAACCAACATTGTCTTGTGTTCTTTCAAATCCAGAAAGTTGAGCAGTGACCCAATCGCAGTGTTGAAGATGATTAAAGGATTCAGTAGGGTCGATAGAGAGAAACTGTTTCCTCTGGTGCAATTAGAAAGGCAAGTGTTATGTTGGCCTTTATTACAAGAGGATTTGAGTATCGGAGTAAATGTGTCTTACTGCAATTATGTCCAAGGGATCTGGAGCCCTTGGTAAGAATGCACCTGGAGTAGTGTGTGCAGTTTTGGTCTCCTTACCTAAGGAAAGATATATTTTCCATAACGCATGGAAAGTTCACCAGACTAATCCCTGGGTTGGAGGGATTGTCCTGTGAGGAAAGATTCAACAGACTGGGCCTTTACTCCCTGGAGTTTAGAAGAATGAGAGGTGATCTCGCTCAAACTTACAACGTTTTTACAGGGCTCGACAGGGTAGATGCAGGAAAGATGGTTCCCCTGGCTGGAAACCAGGCTAGAACCAGGGGACACAGTCTCGGAATAAGGGGCAGGCCATTTAGGACTGAGATGAGGAGGAAATTCTTCACTCAGAGGGTGGTGAATCTTTGGAATTCTCTGTCCCAGAGGATTGTGGAAGTTCAGTCGCCGAGTAAGTTCAAGACTGAGACCGACAGATTTCTACATATTAAAAACATCAAGGGGTACGGGGATAGTGCAATAAATGGGGTTGAAGTAGAAGGTCAGCCCTGATCTCACTGAATGGAGGAACGGGCCTGAAGGGCTGAATGGCCTCCTCTTGCTCCTATTTCTTGTGTTCTGGTAGGGGTGGGGGGGTGGCCGGGAGGGGAGAGGGAATCCAGAACAAGGGGGCAGAACCTTAAAATGAGAGCCAGGCCGTCCAGGGTGATGTCAGGAAGCACTTCTTCACACAAAGGAGAGTATCTGGAACTCTCTCTCTTCCCCCCTGGAAGGCTAAGGAGTTTGTGGGGAGGGTGCGGTGGTGAGCTGGAGCTTTCAAGACGGTGATTGATAGATTCTTATTTCTTCATTTGGGGTTGTGGAACAAAGGTGGTTAAATTGGGTTGAGGTGCAGGTCATCCATGATATTACTGAATGGCGGAGCAGGGCTCGAGGGGCTGAATGGCCTCCTCCTGTTCCCAGTATTTCCAGAACCGACGTCCGAAATATCTCTCAAGGAAAATTCCCAGCAGCCTGTCTCCCCGTGCCCCAGGTCTTGTGGCCGTGTCTGATGGAGAAATTTAAAACACACTCGGGGGGGGAGAGAGAGAGAGAGGAAAAAAAATGCAATATAGAGTTTCTTCTTATTAAATTTCACGAGGCCTGAATGGGACCTTCTGTTCTGCTCCTCATTCAGAAGGATCACATCTCTAGGCTGGAGAGAGAGAGAGAGAGCAAGGGGAAACTTGTGTCAACTTTGAATATTTGCTTACTAGTGACAAGCTGGCCTCTGTGCTCAGACAGACCGGTGTAAAAGGTTCCAGAGTTAGCAGAAGTGAAAGAGAAACCTTGTTTGCAGTCCACTCCATCCCACCCCCACCCCCTCAGCCTGCCCCAACACCCAGCCCACCCGCCAACACCTCCCCCCTTCCCCTTTACAGGGTGCACGTCTGAGAAAACCTTTCTCCTTCGAACACTTCCACGCCTTCCACACCAAACAGCTGACGACAGCAATTTCTGACTTTCATCCCAAGGTAAAAAGCCTGCATTCATATAGCGCCTTTCACAACCTTATGGCGCCCCCACCCCCCACCAAATCACCTTCACAGCACTTTTTGAAGGGTGGTCACTGTTTTACGAGAGGAAAGCTTGTTTACACAGCAAGGCCCCACAAACCACAAGGTAAATGCAATGTTGCTTTAGGGGGTGAATCTTGGCTGCAGGATATCGGGTTGAATGCCCTGTGACCCTGCTTCGAAATACTGGTGGTCAGATCTTTTATATCCATGTGAGGGGGCAGATGGGGCCCTCGGTTTAGCATCTTATCTGAAAGATCGTATCTCTGACAGGGCCCTGCTCACTCATCCGGTCCTGTATCAATCCCAAACTAATCCCACTGCCCCATTCACTCCCCACATCCCTGCATCAATCCCAAACTAATCCCACTGCCCCACTCGCTCCCCATAGTCCTGTATCAATCCCAAACTAATCCCACTGTCCCACTCTCCCTCCATAGCCCTGTATCAATCCCAAACTAATCCCACTGCCCCACTCTCCCCTCATAGCCCTGTATCAATCCCAAACTAATCCCACTGCCCCACTCTCCCCTCATAGCCCTGTATCAATCCCAAACTAATCCCACTGCCCCACTCCCCCCATAGCCCTGTATCAATCCCAAACTAATCCCACTGCCTAACTCTCTCCTCATAGCCCTGAATCACTTCCAAACTAATCCCACTTCCCCAATCTCTCCCCATATCCCTGAATCAATCCCAAACTAATCCCACTGCCCCGCACTCTCCCCATAGCCCTGTATCACCCCAAACCAATCCCACTGCTCCGCACTCTCCCCGTAGCCCTGTATTAATCCCAAATTATCCCACTGCTCCGCTCTCTCCCCATATCCCTGTATCACCCCAAACTAATCCCACTTTCCCACTCCCTCACCGTGGTCCTGTGTCAGACCCAAGCTAATCCCTCTCTCTCTCTCTCTCTCTCTCTTTCTCTCTCTCTCTCACTCTCTTTCTCACTCTCTCCTGCTCTGTACCAATTTCGGCTTCAATGACTTCTCCAATTTTTCCTTTAAAGGTTCAAACCATCTCTATATTAGATCTCCCAAATCCTCTCCTCACTGAACAAGAACAGAAGCCACAACTTGGCTTTGCCAGTTGGATACAACCAGCAGGTACTTAAACACCTGGGCATTAAGTTGCCTGCCAAGCACACTGTAACCAAGCGCACTGTAACCAAGCACACCGTAACCAAGCGCACTGTAACCAAGCACACCGTAACCAAGCACACCGTAACCAAGCACACCGTAAGCAAGCACACCGTAATGAGGCCAAATTGCATTGTGATGTCAAGATAAAGAAGCTGTTCAAAGCCACCACACTTGCAGGAATATACATGGCACAGCTTGTCCTTTCATTTGTTCTATTTCACTGAGACCCCGTTTCATTAGCTGTTGCCTCTCAATCCCATTTCCACAGACAATTGCAAAATGGGTTTTGTGTACATTGTCAGTCAGCGTCAATCTGCCCCTACACTGCCCCATCAAACACTCCCAGGACAGGTACAGCTCGGGGTTAGATACAGAGTAAAGCTCCCTCTACACTGTCCCCATCAAACACTCCCAGGACAGGTACAGCTCGGGGTTAGATACAGAGTAAAGCTCCCTCTACACTGTCCCCATCAAACACTCCCAGGACAGGTACACCACGGGGTTAGATACAGAGTAAAGCTCCCTCTACACTGTCCCCATCAAACACTCCCAGGACAGGTACAGCACGAGGTTAGATACAGAGTAAAGCTCCCTCTACACAGTCCCCATCAAACACTCCCAGGACTGGTCCAGCACAGGGTTAGATACAGAGTAAAGATCCCTCTGCACTGCCCCATCAAACACTCCCAGGACAGGGAAACCACGGGGTTAGATACAGAGTAAAGCTCCCTCTACACTGTTCCCATCAAACATTCCCAGGACAGGTACAGCACAGGGTTAGATACAGAGTAATGCTCCCTCTACGCTGTCTGCGTCAAACACTCCCAGGGCAGGTACAGCACGGGGTTAGATACAGGGTAAAGCCCCCTCTGCACTGCCCCATCAAACACTCCCAGGCCAGGTACAGCACGGGGTTAGATACAGGGTAAAGCTACCTCTACACTGTCCCCATCAAACACTCCCAGGACAGGTACAGCACGGGGTTAGATACAGGGTAAAGCTCCCTCTACACTGTCTGTGTCAAACACTCCCAGGACAGGTACAGCACGGGGTTAGAGATACAGGGTAAAGCTCCCTCTACACTGTCCCCATCAAACACTCCCAGGACAGGTACAGCACGGGGTAGATACAGAGTAAAGCTCCCTCTAAAATGTCTTTGTTTGCTCTGATTAGAAACTGATGAGTAACTAGGCTGGCTCTGTCCAAACCAAGACTGTTGGACCTTCATGGAAAGAGGGAACTTGGGCCTTGACTTGATGAGGACCCAGTGGGAGGGGGTTGGAGGGGGCAATGGGATGGGACATTCAGTTAGTGTCTGAACGATATCGAAGGCCTACGCGTCCTTTTTTTCAAAGTTGGTGCGTGCTGATCCGACTGACATTTCTGTCAAAAATGATTCCATCCCCCAAACTGTGACATTGGACTCTGAAACCATGGCAACCACCGCTCATCTTTGTTTAGAGGTTAATAGATTAAGTTTAGCTGTTCTGCATTGTTAAGAGAATCCAGGGCAGAAGAACAAGGAGAGTCCACATCTGTAGCCAAAGGAGAAATCGAAGACTCTTCACCAGGTATTTTGATGTCATTTAACTCAAGCACGCTTTTGTACCTTGTACCAGTTCCTCCCTCAACTCTTGGAGCTGAAAGCATTTTTTTCTTTCATGGGATGAGGGCGTCACTGGCAAGGCCAACATTTGTTGCCCATCCCTAATTGCCCTTGAACTGAGTGGCTTGCCAGGCCATTTCAGAGGGGCAGTTAAGAGTCAACCACATCGCTGTGTGGGTCTGGAGTCACATGTAGGCCAGACCGGGTAAGGATGGCAGATTCCAGATTTATTACTTTAATTTAAATCCCACAAGCTGCCGTGGTGGGATTTGAACCCGTGTCCCGAGAGCATTAGCCTGGGCCTCTGGATTACTAGTCCAGTGATTTTACCACAATGCCACTCTCTCCCCTAAAGCTATAGGGATATGAGCAGCTCGACAAATCTACTCTGGATTAGGCCTCACATCTGATAATGACTCTCACTCATATCCCCCGCCTACAGTGTCAGCTGTGACTCAGTGGGAGTAACATCCATCTCTGAGTCAGACAGTTGGGTGTTTGAGCCACACCATTGAGACATGAGGACAAATATCTAGACATGTCTCTCAGGTGCAGTACTGAGGGAGCGCTACGCTGTCAGAGGGTCAGTATTAAGGGAGCGCCGCACTGTCAGAAGGTCACTACTGAGGGAGCACCATACAGTCGGAAGGTCAGTACTGAGGGAGCGCCGCACTGTCGGAGGGCCAGTACTGAGGGAGTACTGCGCTGTCGAAGGGTCAGTACTGAGGGAGTGCTGCACTGTCAGAGGTGCCTTCTTTCGGAGAGCCCTGTCTGTCCTTTCAGGTGGATGTAAAGGGTCTGAAGTGTGGTCACTGGTGCAATGTCAGAAAGATGCAATTTGCACACAGCAAGATCCCACCAACATATGGTGATGACCAGATCATGTGTTTTAGTGATGTTGATTGACGGATAAAAATTGGTCCCAGGACAACGGGAAGAAGTAATCCCGCTCTTCTTCCAATCCTGCCTGGGGATCATTAACATTCATCTGAACGACTTAGAACCTCCTCCAATGATTTGTAGACTCTCCCTTAGCGCTGTACTGAAGTGTCAGCCTAGAATTTGTGCTGGAATGGGGTTTGAACCCGTAACCTTTCAACTGGGATGCGAGTGAGGCAAGTTGGCTACTTTTTAAAAATTAAATCTCGCAATGTATTGGTTTATTTTGTCCCGTCCCACAGTGACGAAATCACACTTGGAATACCGTGCACAGTTCTGCTCTCCGTATTATAAATATTTACTAATATGATACAGAACTGAGGGGGTGGGGTATATCTATCAGGAAAGACTTGGTGCTCTTTACTGTAGAAAAGAGAAGGCTCAGGGAATCGATAGGGTAGACGTTGAGAAGAGACACTAGAAATAGGGGCCCTAAATATAAGATGATCATTAATAAATTCAGAAGAAACTTGTTTATCCAGAGAGTGGGGAGAATGTGGAACTTGCCAGCACAGGGAGTGGTTGAGGTGAATAGTGTAGATACATTTAAGGGAGACGCTGGATAAACACATGAGGGGGAAGCTGGATAAATACACGAGTGGGAAAGGAATAGAAGGATATGGGGATGGGGTGAGATGAAGGGGGGTGTGGGTGGGAGGAGGCTTGCGTGGAGCCTAAACACCAACATGGACAGTTGGGCCAAATGGCCTGTTTCTGTGCTGTACGTTCCATCTTTGTCACAATTGCACTCTGTGCCCTGGTGATGATGTCACGGGTTGGCCCCAGTGATGCGCCTTCTCCCTCCATCTTGTTCTGTAGTTATGATGTCATCTTTGCTGGCTCTCCCCTGGAACTGCTGAAGAAATTCGTACAGTTTAACCACAAGGTGATCTTTGCAGCGGAAGGATTCATCTGGCCAGACCAGTCCTTGGCGGACAAGTATCCACCGGTCCGTAACGGGAAGCGATACCTCAATTCCGGAGGTGAAGTTTTATTTTTTGTTTTTTTTTCTCTCTTCTAATTAATGTTCTTAAACTTGTATCTAACCAAAACTATCCATTTTAATACTAACATGCGAACGTTTTCAATTTTAATACCAACATGTAAAATTATCGATCTTAATACCAACATGGAAATGTTTTCAATTTTAATGCAATTATGCAAATGGAAACATAGAAACTAGGAGCAGGAGGAGGCCATTCGGCCCTTCAAGCCTGCTCCACCATTCATTATGATCACGGCTGATCACCCAACTCAATAGTCTGCTCCCTCCCGCTTTCTCCCCATATCCCTAGATCCCTTTCGCCCCAAGAGCTATATCTAACTCCTTGAAAGCATACAATGTTTTGGCCTCAGCTACTTCCACAGGCTCACCACTCTGTGGGTGAATAAATTTCTCCTCCTCTCAGTCCGAAATGGCTTACCCCCTATCCTCAGATGTAGGGTTTTCCTGTCCAGAAACCCTTTGGTGAATTTTTTTTCAATCTATCTAGGTTGCGTTAGGTACAGGTTCCTCTGACAGTCGATGCGTGCATTCTACCTAGGGGATACCGAGGCTTTGGAAAGGGCACAGAAGAGGCCCACATTAATTTCCTGCTTCATAACTGCCTGGGTTACCAAGAGAACAGTTTGGAGGACCAGGGGCTGGGGCTGATTTGATTGAGGTATTTAAGGTGATGAAGAGATTGGATTGTTTCCTGGCCTTCAGGGGCTGGATTTGGAGAGGGATATTGCAGATTTTACATCACTCTGATTTATCCTGGATCTTCAATCTGTTTCTTCTCATCTGGATGATCACATGGTTGCGAGTGGAATAGGGAGCGTAGATATTACGATGCACAGGACATCTCAGTTGTGAGGGATGGGACTGATGTAGGATGTTTTCCTGTCAAAAAAGCAGCAGATTATTGAAATAGAGAGGGAGATTGCATAGGCGTCCTTTTTCATGAGTGACAAAAAGTTAGCATGCAGGTACAGCAAGTGATTAGGAAGGCAAATGGGATGTTGTCCTTGATTGCAAGGGGGATGGAGTAGGAAACTAGGGAAGTCTTGTTACAACAGTGCAAGGCATTGTTGGGACCTTACCTGGAGTGCTGTGTACAGTTTTTGTCTCCTTACTTAAGAAGAGTCGTACTTGCATTGGAGGCAGTTCAGAAAAGGTTCTTTAAGTTGATTCTGAGGATGAAGGGGTTTGCCTTATGAGAAAATGTTGGGCCTGTACTCTTTGGAGTTTAGAAGAATGAGAGTTGGTCTTTCTGCAATATATAAGATTCTGAAGGGGGTTGGCAGGGTGAGTGAATGAGTGTGCGAGAGGGTGTGAGTGAGTGTGCAAGAGGGTGGGTGAGTAAGTGTGCGAGAGGGTGGGTGAGTGAGTGTGCGAGAGGGTGAGTGAGTGGGCGAGGGAGAGAGTGAATGTGTGAGAGGGTGTGTGAGTGGCTGTGTCTGAGAGGGTGAGTGAGTGTGTGTGAGTGTCTGTGTCTGAGAGGGGAGTGAGTGTGCGAGAGGGTGAGTGAGTGGCTCTGTGCGAGAGGGTGAGTGAGTGTGCGAGGGAGTGAGTGAATGTGTGAGAGGGTGTGTGAGTGGCTGTGTCTGAGAGGGTGAGTGAGTGTGTGAGAGGGTGTGAGTGTCTGTGTCTGAGAGGGGAGTGAGTGTGCGAAAGGGTGAGTGAGTGGCTCTGTGCGAGAGGGTGGGTGAGTGAGAAAGTGTGCGGGAGGGTGAGTGAGCAAGTGTGCGAGAGGGTGGGTGAGTGAGCAAGTGTGCGAGAGGGTGGGTGAGTGAGTGTGTGAGAGTGTGGGTAAGCGAGTAAGCGTGCGAGAGGGTGAGTGGGTGGGTGAGTGAGTGTAAGAGGGTGGGTGAGTGATTATGCGAGAGGGTGGGTGAATGAGAGAGTGAGAGGGTGGGTGAGAGGCTGTGTGCGAGAAGGTGAGAGAGGGAGTGTGCGCGAGAGAATGAGTGAGTGTGCGAGAGGGTGAGTGAGCGGCTGTGTGCGAGAGAGTGACTGAGTGGCTGTGTGCGAGAGAGTGAGTGAGGGGCTGTGTGTGAGAGAGTGAGTGAGCGGCTGTGTGCGAGAGAGTGAGTGAGGGGCTGTGTGCGAGAGAGTGAATGAGGGGCTGTGTGCGAGAGAGTGAGTGAGGGGCTGTGTGCAAGAGAGTGAGTGAGGGGCTGTGTGCGAGAGAGTGAGTGAGGGGCTGTGTGTGAGAGTGTGGGTGAGTGAGTGTGCGAGAGGGTGAGTGAGGGGCTGTGTGCGAGAGGGTGAGTGAGGGGCTGTGTGTGAGAGGGTGAGTGAGGGGCTGTGTGTGAGAGGGTGAGTGAGGGGCTGTGTGCGAGAGGGTGAGTGAGGGGCTGTGTGCGAGAGGGTGAGTGAGGGGCTGTGTGCGATAGAGTGAGTGAGGGGCTGTGTGCGAGAGAGTGAGTGAGGGGCTGTGTGTGAGAGAGTGAGTGAGCGGCTGTGTGTGAGAGGGTGAGTGAGAGGCTGTGTGCAAGAGAGTGATGAGGGGCTGTGTGCGAGAGTGAGTGAGGGGCTGTGTGCGAAAGTGAGTGAGGGGCTGTGTGCGAGAGAGTGAGTGAGGGGCTGTGTGCGAGAGAGTGAGTGAGGGGCTGTGTGCGAGAGAGTGAGTGAGCGGCTGTGTGCGAGAGAGTGAATGAGTGGCTGTGTGCGAGAGAGTGGGTGAATGAGTGTGCGAGAGGGTGGGTGAATGAGTGTGCGAGAGGGTGGTGAATGAGTGTGCGAGAGGGTGGGTGAATGAGTGTGTGAGAGGGTGAATGAGTGGCTGTGTGCGAGAGAGTGAGTGAGCGGCTGTGTGCGAGAGAGAGTGAGTGAGTGTGCGAGAGAGTGAATGAGCAGCTGTGTGCGAGAGAGTGAGTGAGGGGCTGTGTGAGAGAGAGGGTGAGTGAGGGGCTGTGTGTGAGAGTGTGAGTGAGCGGCTGTGTGCGAGAGAGTGAGTGAGCGGCTGTGTGCGAGAGAGTGAGTGAGTGGCTGTGTCTGAGAGTGTGGTTGAGTGAGTGTACGAGAGGGTGAGTGAGGGGCTGTGTGCGAGAGAGTGAGTGAGGGGCTGTGTGCGAGAGAGTGAGTGAGCGGCTGTGTGCGAGAGGGTGAGTGAGCGGCTGTGTGTGAGAGAGTGAGTGAGGGGCTGTGTGCGAGAGGGTGAGTGAGGGGCTTTGTGCAAGAGGGTGAGTGAGTGAGTGTATGAGAGGGTGGGTGAGCGGCTGTGTGTGAGAGAGTGAGTGAGGGGCTGTGTGTGAGAGGGTGAGTGAGGGGCTGTGTGTGAGAGGGTGAGTGAGCGGCTGTGTGCGAGAGAGTGAGTGAGGGGCTGTGTGCGAGAGAGTGAGTGAGTGCTGTGTGCGAGAGAGTGAGTGAGGGGCTGTGTGCAAGAGAGTGAGTGAGGGGCTGTGTGCGAGAGAGTGAGTGAGGGGCTGTGTGTGAGAGAGTGAGTGAGGGGCTGTGTGCGAGAGAGTGAGTGAGGGGCTGTGTGCGAGAGAGTGAGTGAGCGGCTGTGTGCGAGAGAGTGAGTGAGGGGCTGTGTGCGAGAGAGTGAGTGAGGAGCTGTGTGTGAGAGAGTGAGTGAGGGGCTGTGTGTGAGAGAGTGAGTGAGGGGCTGTGTGTGAGAGGGTGAGTGAGCGGCTGTGTGCGAGAGGGTGAGTGAGCGGCTGTGTGCGAGAGAGTGAGTGAGGGGCTGTGTGCGAGAGGGTGAGTGAGGGGCTGTGTGTGAGAGGGTGAGTGAGCGGCTGTGTGCGAGAGAGTGAGTGAGCGGCTGTGTGCGAGAGAGTGAGTGAGGGGCTGTGTGTGAGAGGGTGAGTGAGCGGCTGTGTGCGAGAGAGAGTGAGTGAGGGGCTGTGTGCGAGAGAGTGAGTGAGGGGCTGTGTGCGAGAGAGTGAGTGAGGGGCTGTGTGCGAGAAAGTGAGTGAGCGGTTGTGTGTGAGAGTGAGTGAGGGGCTGTGTGTGAGAGAGTGAGTGAGTGGCTGTGTGCGAGAGTGAGTGAGCGGTTGTGTGCGAGAGAGAGAGTGAGCGGCTGTGTGCGAGAGAGTGAGTGAGTGGCTGTGTGCTAGAGAGTGAGTGAGCGGCTGTGTGCGAGAGAGAGTGAGTGAGTGTGCGAGAGAGTGAATGAGCAGCTGTGTCTGAGAGTGTGGGTGAGTGAGTGTACGAGAGAGTGAGTGAGCGTCTGTGTGCGAGAGAGTGAGTGAGGGGCTTTGTGCAAGAGGGTGGGTGAGGGGCTGTGTGCAAGAGGGTGGGTGAGCGAGTGTATGAGAGGGTGAGTGAGCGGCTGTGTGTGAGAGAGTGTGTGAGAGCGGCTGTGTGCGAGAGGGTGAGGGAGGGAGCGTGTGCGAGGGAGTGCGTGAATGAGTGTGCGAGAGGGTGGGTGAATGAGTGTGTGAAAGGGTAGGTGAATGAGTGTGTGAGAGGGTGAATGAGTGGCTGTGTGCGAGAGAGTGAGTGAGCGGCTGTGTCTGAGAGTGTGGGTGAGTGAATGTACGAGAGGGTGGGTGAATGAGTGTGTGAGAGGGTGAGTGAGGGGCTGTGTGTGAGAGTGTGAGTGAGGGGCTGTGTGCGAGAGAGTGAGTGAGCGGCTGTGTGCGAGAGAGTGAGTGAGGGGCTGTGTGCGAGAGTGAGTGAGGAGCTGTGTGTGAGAGAGTGAGTGAGGGGCTATGTGTGAGAGAGTGAGTGAGGGGCTGTGTGTGAGAGGGTGAGTGAGCGGCTGTGTGCGAGAGGGTGAGTGAGCGGCTGTGTGCGAGAGAGTGAGTGAGGGGCTGTGTGCGAGAGGGTGAGTGAGGGGCTGTGTGTGAGAGGGTGAGTGAGCGGCTGTGTGCGAGAGAGTGAGTGAGCGGCTGTGTGCGAGAGAGTGAGTGAGGGGCTGTGTGTGAGAGGGTGAGTGAGCGGCTGTGTGCGAGAGAGAGTGAGTGAGGGGCTGTGTGCGAGAGAGTGAGTGAGGGGCTGTGTGCGAGAGAGTGAGTGAGGGGCTGTGTGCGAGAGAGTGAGTGAGCGGCTGTGTGTGAGAGTGAGTGATGGGCTGTGTGTGAGAGAGTGAGTGAGTGGCTGTGTGCGAGAGTGAGTGAGCGGTTGTGTGCGAGAGAGTGAGTGAGCGGCTGTGTGCGAGAGAGTGAGTGAGTGGCTGTGTGCTAGAGAGTGAGTGAGCGGCTGTGTGCGAGAGAGAGTGAGTGAGTGTGCGAGAGAGTGAATGAGCAGCTGTGTCTGAGAGTGTGGGTGAGTGAGTGTACGAGAGAGTGAGTGAGCGTCTGTGTGCGAGAGAGTGAGTGAGGGGCTGTGTGCGAGAGAGTGAGTGAGGGGCTTTGTGCAAGAGGGTGGGTGAGGGGCTTTGTGCAAGAGGGTGGGTGAGGGGCTGTGTGTGAGAGAGTGAGTGATCGGTTGTGTACGAGAGAGTGAGTGAGCGTCTGTGTGCGAGAGAGTGAGTGAGCGGCTGTGTGTGAGAGAGTGAGTGAGGGGCTTTGTGTAAGAGGGTGGGTGAGCGAGTGTATGAGAGGGTGAGTGAGCGGCTGTGTGCGAGAGAGTGAGTAAGTGTGCGAGACGGTGGGTGAGCGACTGTGTGTGAGCGTCGGTGAGTGTGCGAGAGGGTGGGTGGGATGCTGTGTCTGAGAGTGTGGGTGAGTGAGTGTGTGAGAAGGTGGGTGAGGGGCTGTGTGGGAGAGGGTGGGTGAGAGGCTGTGTGTGAGAGTGTGGGTAGGTGAGTGAGTGTGCGAGAGGATGAGTAAGTGGCTGTGTCTGAGAGTGTGGGTGAGTGAGTGTGCGAGAGGGTGGGTGAGCGACTGTGTGAGAGTGTGGGTGAGTGAGTGTGCAAGAGGGTGGGTGAGTGACTGTGTGTGAGAGTGTGGGTGAGTGAGTGTGCGAGAGGGTGGGTGAGCGACTGTGTGTGAGAGTGTGGGTGAGTGAGTGTGCGAGACGGTGATTGAGAGGCTGTGTCTGAGAGTGTGGGTGAGTGAGTGTGCGAGAGGGTGAGTGAGAGGCTGTGTCTGAGAGTGTGGGTGAGTGAGTGTGCGAGAGGGTGAGTGAGTGGCTGTGTGTGAGAGAGTGAGTGAGGGGCTGTGTGTGAGAGAGTGAGTGAGCGGCTGTGTGTGAGAGAGTGAGTGAGCGGCTGTGTGTGAGAGAGTGAGTGAGGGGCTGTTTGCGAGAGAGTGAGTGAGGGGCTGTTTGCGAGAGAGTGAGTGAGGGGCTGTTTGCGAGAGAGTGAGTGAGGGGCTGTGTGCGAGAGAGTGAGTGAGTGTGCGAGAGGGTGAGTGAGCGGTTGTGTGTGAGAGAGTGAGTGAGCGGCTGTGTGTGAGAGAGTGAGTGAGTGTGCGAGAGAGTGAGTGAGCGGCTGTGTGCGAGAGAGTGAGTGAGGGGCTGTGTGGGAGAGAGTGAGTGAGGGGCTGTGTGCGAGAGAGTGAGTGAGGGGCTGTGTGCGAGAGAGTGAGTGAGGGGCTGTGTGCGAGAGAGTGAGTGAGGGGCTGTGTGCGAGAGAGTGAGTGAGGGGCTGTGTGCGAGAGAGTGAGTGAGGGGCTGTGTGTGAGAGTGTGGGTGAGGGGCTGTGTGCGAGAGTGTGAGTGAGGGGCTGTGTGCGAGAGAGAGTGAGTGAGGGGCTGTGTGCGAGAGAGTGAGTGAGCGGCTTTGTGCAAGAGGGTGGGTGAGTGAGTGTATGAGAGGGTGGGTGAGCGGCTGTGTGCGAGAGAGTGAGTGATCGGTTGTGTGCGAGAGAGTGAGTGAGCGGCTGTGTGCGAGAGGGTGAGGGAGGGAGCGTGTGCGAGAGAGTGGGTGAATGAGTGTGCGAGAGGGTGGGTGAATGAGTGTGTGAGAGGGTGAATGAGTGGCTGTGTGCGAGAGAGTGAGTGAGGGGCTGTGTCTGAGAGTGTGGGTGAGTGAATGTACGAGAGGGTGGGTGAATGAGTGTGCGAGAGGGTGGGTGAACGAGTGTCCGAGAGGGTGAGTAAGGGGCTGTGTGCGAGAGAGTGAGTGAGGGGCTGTGTGCGAGAGAGTGAGTGATGGGCTGTGTGTGAGAGAGTGAGTGAGCGGCTGTGTGCGAGAGGGTGAGTGATGGGCTGTGTGCGAGAGAGTGGGTGAGTGAGTGTGTGAGAGAGAGTGAGTGAGGGGCCGTGTGCGAGAGAGTGAGTGAGGGGCCGTGTGCAAGAGAGAGTGAGTGAGGGGCCGTGTGCGAGAGAGAGTGAGTGAGGGGCTGTGTGCGAGAGAGAGTGAGTGAGGGGCTGTGTGCGAGAGAGTGAGTGAGGGGCTGTGTGCGAGAGAGTGAGTGAGGGGCTGTGTGCGAGAGAGTGAGTGAGGGGCTGTGTGCGAGAGAGTGAGTGAGGGGCTGTGTGCGAGAGAGTGAGTGAGGGGCTGTGTGCGAGAGAGTGAGTGAGGGGCTGTGTGCGAGAGAGTGAGTGAGGGGCTGTGTGCGAGAGAGTGAGTGAGCGGCTGTGTGTGAGTGTCGGTGAGTGTGCGAGAGGGTGGGTGAGAAGCTGTGTCTGAGAGTGTGGGTGAGTGAGTGTGTGAGAAGGTGGGTGAGCGGCTGTGTGGGAGAGGGTGGGTGAGAGGCTGTGTGTGAGAGTGTGGGTAGGTGAGTGAGTGTGCGAGAGGATGAGTAAGTGGCTGTGTCTGAGAATGTGGGTGAGTGAGTGTGCGAGAGGGTGGGTGAGCGACTATGTGAGAGTGTGGGTGAGTGAGTGTGCAAGAGGGTGGGTGAGCGACTGTGTGTGAGAGTGTGGATGAGTGAGTGTGCGAGAGGGTCGGTGATTGAGAAGCTGTGTGTGAGAGTGTGGGTGAGTGAGTGTGCGAGAGGGTGAGTGAGAGGCTGTGTCTGAGAGTGTGGGTGAGTGAGTGTGCGAGAGGGCGAGTGAGGGGCTTTGTGTGAGAGAGTGAGTGAGGGGCTGTGTGTGCGAGAGTGAGTGAGCGGCTGTGTGCGAGAGAGTGAGTGAGGGGCTGTGTGCGAGAGAGTGAGTGAGGGGCTGTGTGCGAGAGAGTGAGTGAGGGGCTGTGTGCGAGAGAGTGAGTGAGTGTGCGAGAGGGTGAGTGAGCGGCTGTGTGTGAGAGAGTGAGTGAGCGGCTGTGTTCGAGAGAGTGAGTGAGGGGCTGTGTGTGAGAGAGTGAGTGAGGGGCTGTGTGTGAGAGAGTGAGTGAGGGGCTGTGTGTGAGAGAGTGAGTGAGTGTGCGAGAGAGTGAGTGAGCGGCTGTGTGCGAGAGAGTGAGTGAGGGGCTGTGTGCGAGAGAGTGAGTGAAGGGCTGTGTGCGAGAGAGTGAGTGAGGGGCTGTGTGCGAGAGAGTGAGTGAGGGGCTGTGTGCGAGAGAGTGAGTGAGGGGCTGTGTGCGAGAGAGTGAGTGAGGGGCTGTGTGCGAGAGAGTGAGTGAGGGGCTGTGTGCGAGAGAGTGAGTGAGCGGTTGTGTGCGAGAGAGTGAGTGAGGGGCTGTGGGCGAGAGGGTGAGGGAGGGAGCGTGTGCGAGAGTGGGTGAATGAGTGTGCGAGAGAGTGAGTGAGCGGCTGTGTGCGAGAGAGTGAGTGAGGGGCTGTGTGCGAGAGAGTGAGTGAGGGGCTGTGGGCGAGAGGGTGAGGGAGGGAGCGTGTGCGAGAGTGGGTGAATGAGTGTGCGAGAGAGTGAGTGAGTGGCTGTGTGCGAGAGGGTGAGGGAGGGAGCGTGTGCGAGAGAGTGTGTGAGAGGGTGAATGAGTGGCTGTGTGCGAGAGAGAGTGAGTGAGGGGCTGTATGCGAGAGAGTGAGTGAGCGGCTGTGTGCGAGAGAGAGTGAGTGAGGAGCTGTGTGCGAGAGAGTGAGTGAGCGGCTGTGTGCGAAGGAGTGAGTGAGCGGCTGTGTGCGAGAGAGTGAGTGAGCGGCTGTGTGCGAGAGAGTGAGTGAGGGGCTGTGTGCGAGAGAGTGAGGGAGGGAGCGTTTGTGAGAGAGTGAGGGAGGGAGCGTGTGCGAGAGAGTGGGTGAGGGGCTGTGTGTGAGAAGGTGAGTGAGCGGCTGTGTGTGAGAGAGAGTGAGTGAGTGTGCGAGAGAGTGAGTGAGCGGCTGTGTCTGAGAGTGTGAGTGAGCAGCTGTGTGCGAGAGAGTGAGTGAGCGGCTGTGTCTGAGAGTGTGGGTGAGTGAGTGTACGAGAGGGTGAGTGAGCGGCTGTGTGCGAGAGAGTGAGTGAGTGGCTTTGTGCAAGAGGGTGGGTGAGCGAGTGTATGAGAGGGTGGGTGAGTGGCTCTGTGTGAGAGAGTGAGTGAGCGGCTGTGTGCGAGAGGGTGAGGGAGGGTGCGTGTGCGAGAGAGTGGGTGAATGAGTGTGCGAGAGGGTGGGGTGAATGAGTGTGTGAGAGGGTGAATGAGTGGCTGTGTGCGAGAGAGTGAGTGAGTGGCTGTGTCTGAGAGTGTGGGTGAGTGAATGTACGAGAGGGTGGGTGAATGAGTGTGCGAGAGGGTGGGTGAGGGGCTGTGTGCGAGAGGGTGAGTGAGTGGCTGTGTCTGAGAGTGTGGGTGAGTGAATGTACGAGAGGGTGGGTGAATGAGTGTGCGAGAGGGTGGGTGAACAAGTGTGCGAGAGGGTGAGTGAGGGGCTGTGTGTGAGAGGGTGAGTGAGCGGCTGTGTGCGAGAGAGTGAGTGAGCGGCTGTGTGCGAGAGAGTGAGTGAGCGGCTGTGTGCGAGAGAGTGAGTGAGGGGCTGTGTGCGAGAGAGTGAGTGAGGGGCTGTGTGCGAGAGAGTGAGTGAGGGGCTGTGTGCGAGAGAGTGAGTGAGGGGCTGTGTGCGAGAGAGTGAGTGAGGGGCTGTGTGCGAGAGAGTGAGTGAGGGACTGTGTGCGAGAGAGTGAGTGAGGGGCTGTGTGCGAGAGAGTGAGTGAGGGGCTGTGTGCGAGAGAGTGAGTGAGGGGCTGTGTGCGAGAGAGTGAGTGAGGGGCTGTGTGCGAGAGAGTGAGTGAGGGGCTGTGTGCGAGAGGGTGAGGGAGGGAGCGTGTGCGAGAGAGAGTGAGTGAGCGGCTGTGTGTGAGAGAGCGAGTGAGCGGCTGTGTGCGAGAGAGTGAGTGAGGGGCTGTGTGCGAGAGAGTGAGTGAGGGGCTGTGTGCGAGAGAGTGAGTGAGGGGCTGTGTGTGAGAGAGTGAGTGAGGGGCTGTGTGCGAGAGAGTGAGTGAGCGGCTGTGTGCGAGAGAGTGAGTGAGGGGCTGTGTGCGAGAGAGTGAGTGAGGGGCTGTGTGCGAGAGAGTGAGTGAGGGGCTGTGTGCGAGAGGGTGAGGGAGGGAGCGTGTGCAAGAGAGTGGGTGAATGAGTGTGCGAGAGGGTGGGTGAATGAGTGTGTGAGAGGGTGGGTGAATGAGTATGTGAGAGGGTGAATGAGTGGCTGTGTGCGAGAGAGTGAGTGAGCGGCTGTGTCTGAGAGTGTGGGTGAGTGAATGTACGAGAGGGTGGGTGAATGAGTGTGCGAGAGGGCGGTTGAGGGGCTGTGTGCGAGAGAGAGTGAGTGAGGGGCTGTGTGCGAGAGTGTGAGTGAGGGGCTGTGTGCGAGAGGGTGAGTGAGGGGCTGTGTGCGAGAGAGTGAGTGAGCGGCTGTGTGCGAGAGAGTGAGTGAGCGGCTGTGTGCGAGAGAGTGAGTGAGCGGCTGTGTGCGAGAGAGTGAGTGAGCGGCTGTGTGCGAGAGAGTGAGTGAGCGGCTGTGTGCGAGAGAGTGAGTGAGCGGCTGTGTGCGAGAGAGTGAGTGAGCGGCTGTGTGTGAGTGAGGGTGAGTGAGGGGCTGTGTGTGAGAGAGGGTGAGTGAGGGGCTGTGTGCGAGAGAGTGAGTGAGCGGCTGTGTGTGAGAGAGGGTGAGTGAGGGGCTGTGTGCGAGAGAGTGAGTGAGGGGCTGTGTGCGAGAGAGTGAGTGAGGGGCTGTGTGCGAGAGAGTGAGTGAGGGGCTGTGTGCGAGAGAGTGAGTGAGGGGCTGTGTGCGAGAGAGTGAGTGAGGGGCTGTGTGCGAGAGAGTGAGTGAGGGGCTGTGTGCGAGAGAGTGAGTGAGCGGCTGTGTGCGAGAGAGTGAGTGAGGGGCTGTGTGTGAGAGAGTGAGTGAGGGGCTGTGTGCGAGAGTGTGGGTGAGTGAGTGTGCGAGAGAGTGAGTGAGCGGCTGTGTGCGAGAGGGTGAGTGAGCGGCTGTGTGCGAGAGAGTGAGTGAGGGGCTGTGTGCGAGAGAGTGAGTGAGGGGCTGTGTGCGAGAGGGTGAGGGAGGGTGCGTGTGCGAGAGAGTGGGTGAATGAGTGTGCGAGAGAGTGGGTGAATGAGTGTGCGAGAGGGAGGGTGAATGAGTGTGTGAGAGGGTGAATGAGTGGCTGTGTGCGAGAGAGTGAGTGAGTGGCTGTGTCTGAGAGTGTGGGTGAGTGAATGTACAAGAGGGTGGGTGAATGAGTGTGCGAGAGGGTGGGTGAACGAGTATGCGAGAGGGTGAGTGAGGGGCTGTGTGCGAGAGAGTGAGTGAGTGGCTGTGTCTGAGAGTGTGGGTGAGTGAATGTACGAGAGGGTGGGTGAATGAGTGTGCGAGAGGGTGGGTGAACAAGTGTGTGAGAGGGTGAGTGAGGGGCTGTGTGTGAGAGGGTGAGTGAGCGGCTGTGTGTGAGAGAGTGAGTGAGGGGCTGTGTGCGAGAGAGTGAGTGAGCGGCTGTGTGTGAGAGAGTGAGTGAGGGGCTGTGTGCGAGAGGGTGAGGGAGGGAGCGTGTGCGAGAGAGTGGGTGAATGAGTGTGCGAGAGGGTGTGTGAATGAGTGTGTGAGAGGGTGGGTGAATGAGTATGTGAGAGGGTGAATGAGTGGCTGTGTGCGAGAGAGTGAGTGAGCGGCTGTGTCTGAGAGTGTGGGTGAGTGAATGTACGAGAGGGTGGGTGAATGAGTGTGCGAGAGGGCGGTTGAGGGTCTGTGTGCGAGAGAGAGTGAGTGAGGGGCTGTGTGCGAGAGTGTGAGTGAGGGGCTGTGTGCGAGAGGGTGAGTGAGGGGCTGTGTGCGAGAGAGTGAGTGAGCGGCTGTGTGCGAGAGAGTGAGTGAGCGGCTGTGTGCGAGAGAGTGAGTGAGCGGCTGTGTGCGAGAGAGTGAGTGAGCGGCTGTGTGTGAGTGAGGGTGAGTGAGGGGCTGTGTGTGAGAGAGGGTGAGTGAGGGGCTGTGTGCGAGAGAGTGAGTGAGCGGCTGTGTATGAGAGAGGGTGAGTGAGGGGCTGTGTGCGAGAGAGTGAGTGAGGGGCTGTGTGCGAGAGAGTGAGTGAGGGGCTGTGTGCGAGAGAGTGAGTGAGGGGCTGTGTGCGAGAGAGTGAGTGAGCGGCTGTGTGCGAGAGAGTGAGTGAGGGGCTGTGTGTGAGAGAGTGAGTGAGGGGCTGTGTGCGAGAGTGTGGGTGAGTGAGTGTGCGAGAGAGTGAGTGAGCGGCTGTGTGCGAGAGGGTGAGTGAGGGGCTGTGTGCGAGAGAGTGAGTGAGGGGCTGTGTGCGAGAGAGTGAGTGAGGGGCTGTGTGCGAGAGAGTGAGTGAGGGGCTGTGTGCGAGAGGGTGAGGGAGGGTGCGTGTGCGAGAGAGTGGGTGAATGAGTGTGCGAGAGAGTGGGTGAATGAGTGTGCGAGAGGGTGGGTGAATGAGTGTGTGAGAGGGTGAATGAGTGGCTGTGTGCGAGAGAGTGAGTGAGTGGCTGTGTCTGAGAGTGTGGGTGAGTGAATGTACAAGAGGGTGGGTGAATGAGTGTGCGAGAGGGTGGGTGAACGAGTGTGCGAGAGGGTGAGTGAGGGGCTGTGTGCGAGAGAGTGAGTGAGTGGCTGTGTCTGAGAGTGTGGGTGAGTGAATGTACGAGAGGGTGGGTGAATGAGTGTGCGAGAGGGTGGGTGAACAAGTGTGCGAGAGGGTGAGTGAGGGGCTGTGTGTGAGAGGGTGAGTGAGCGGCTGTGTGTGAGAGAGTGAGTGAGGGGCTGTGTGCGAGAGAGTGAGTGAGCGGCTGTGTGTGAGAGAGTGAGTGAGGGGCTGTGTGCGAGAGAGTGAGTGAGGGGCTGTGTGCGAGAGAGTGAGTGAGGGGCTGTGTGCGAGAGAGTGAGTGAGGGGCTGTGTGCGAGGGAGTGAGTGAGGGGCTGTGTGCGAGAGAGTGAGTGAGGGGCTGTGTGCGAGAGGGTGAGGGAGGGAGCGTGTGCGAGAGAGAGTGAGTGAGGGGCTGTGTGTGAGAGAGTGAGTGAGGGGCTGTGTGCGAGAGAGTGAGTGAGGGGCTGTGTGCGAGAGAGTGAGTGAGCGGCTGTGTGCGAGAGAGTGAGTGAGGGGCTGTGTGCGAGAGAGTGAGTGAGGGGCTGTGTGCGAGAGGGTGAGGGAGGGAGCGTGTGCGAGAGAGTGGGTGAATGAGTGTGCGAGATGGTGGGTGAATGAGTGTGTGAGAGGGTGGGTGAATGAGTGTGTGAGAGGGTGGGTGAATGAGTGTGTGAGAGGGTGAATGAGTGGCTGTGTGCGAGAGAGTGAGTGAGCGGCTGTGTCTGAGAGTGTGGGTGAGTGAATGTACGAGAGGGTGGGTGAATGAGTGTGCGAGAGGGCGGTTGAGGGGCTGTGTGCGAGAGAGAGTGAGTGAGGGGCTGTGTGCGAGAGTGTGAGTGAGCGGCTGTGTGCGAGAGAGTAAGTGAGCGGCTGTGTGCGAGAGAGTGAGTGAGCGGCTGTGTGTGAGAGAGGGTTAGTGAGGGGCTGTGTGTGAGAGAGGGTTAGTGAGGGGCTGTGTGTGAGAGAGGGTGAGTGAGGGGCTGTGTGCGAGAGAGTGAGTGAGCGGCTGTGTGTGAGAGAGGGTGAGTGAGGGGCTGTGTGCGAGAGAGTGAGTGAGGGGCTGTGTGCGAGACAGTGAGTGAGCGGCTGTGTGCGAGAGAGTGAGTGAGCGGCTGTGTGCGAGAGGGTGAGTGAGGGGCTGTGTGCGAGAGAGTGAGTGAGGGGCTGTGTGTGAGAGAGTGAGTGAGGGGCTGTGTGCGAGAGTGTGGGTGAGTGAATGTACGAGAGGGTGGGTGAATGAGTGTGCGAGAGGGTGGGTGAACAAGTGTGCGAGAGAGTGAGTGAGGGGCTGTGTGTGAGAGGGTGAGTGAGCGGCTGTGTGTGAGAGAGTGAGTGAGGGGCTGTGTGCGAGAGAGTGAGTGAGCGGCTGTGTGTGAGAGAGTGAGTGAGGGGCTGTGTGTGAGAGAGTGAGTGAGGGGCTGTGTGCGAGAGAGTGAGTGAGGGGCTGTGTGCGAGAGAGTGAGTGAGGGGCTGTGTGCGAGAGAGTGAGTGAGGGGCTGTGTGCGAGAGAGTGAGTGAGGGGCTGTGTGCGAGAGAGTGAGTGAGGGGCTGTGTGCGAGAGGGTGAGGGAGGGAGCGTGTGCGAGAGAGAGTGAGTGAGGGGCTGTGTGTGAGAGAGTGAGTGAGGGGCTGTGTGCGAGAGAGTGAGTGAGGGGCTGTGTGCGAGAGAGTGAGTGAGCGGCTGTGTGCGAGAGAGTGAGTGAGCGGCTGTGTGCGAGAGAGTGAGTGAGGGGCTGTGTGCGAGAGAGTGAGTGAGGGGCTGTGTGCGAGAGGGTGAGGGAGGGAGCGTGTGCGAGAGAGTGGGTGAATGAGTGTGCGAGAGGGTGGGTGAATGAGTGTGTGAGAGGGTGGGTGAATGAGTGTGTGAGAGGGTGAATGAGTGGCTGTGTGCGAGAGAGTGAGTGAGCGGCTGTGTCTGAGAGTGTGCGTGAGTGAATGTACGAGAGGGTGGGTGAATGAGTGTGCGAGAGGGCGGTTGAGGGGCTGTGTGCGAGAGAGAGTGAGTGAGGGGCTGTGTGCGAGAGTGTGAGTGAGGGGCTGTGTGCGAGAGTGTGAGTGAGGGGCTGTGTGCGAGAGTGTGAGTGAGGGGCTGTGTGCGAGAGGGTGAGTGAGGGGCTGTGTGCGAGAGAGTGAGTGAGCGGCTGTGTGCGAGAGAGTAAGTGAGCGGCTGTGTGCGAGAGAGTGAGTGAGCGGCTGTGTGTGAGAAAGGGTTAGTGAGGGGCTGTGTGTGAGAGAGGGTGAGTGAGGGGCTGTGTGCGAGAGAGTGAGTGAGCGGATGTGTGTGAGAGAGGGTGAGTGAGGGGCTGTGTGCGAGAGAGTGAGTGAGGGGCTGTGTGCGAGACAGTGAGTGAGCGGCTGTGTGCGAGAGAGTGAGTGAGGGGCTGTGTGCGAGAGAGTGAGTGAGGGGCTGTGTGTGAGAGAGTGAGTGAGGGGCTGTGTGCGAGAGTGTGGGTGAGTGAGTGTGCGAGAGAGTGAGTGAGCGGCTGTGTGCGAGAGGGTGAGTGAGGGGCTGTGTGCGAGAGAGTGAGTGAGGGGCTGTGTGCGAGAGAGTGAGTGAGCGGCTGTGTGCGAGAGAGTGAGTGAGCGGCTGTGTGCGAGAGAGTGAGTGAGCGGCTGTGTGCGAGAGAGTGAGTGAGGGGCTGTGTGCGAGAGAGTGAGTGAGGGGCTGTGTGGGTGAGTGAGTGTGCGAGAGAGTGAGTGAGCGGCTGTGTGCGAGAGGGTGAGTGAGGGGCTGTGTGCGAGAGAGTGAGTGAGGGGCTGTGTGCGAGAGAGTGAGTGAGCGGCTGTGTGCGAGAGAGTGAGTGAGGGGCTGTGTGCGAGAGAGTGAGTGAGCGGCTGTGTGCGAGAGAGTGAGTGAGCGGCTGTGTGCGAGAGTGTGGGTGAGTGAGTGTGCGAGACGGTGGGTGAGCGACTGTGTGTGAGTGTCGGTGAGTGTGCGAGAGGGTGGGTGAGAAGCTGTGTCTGAGAGTGTGGGTGAGTGAGTGTGTGAGAAGGTGGGTGAGCGGCTGTGTGGGAGAGGGTGGGTGAGAGGCTGTGTGTGAGAGTGTGGGTAGGTGAGTGAGTGTGCGAGAGGATGAGTAAGTGGCTGTTTCTGAGAGTGTGGGTGAGTGAGTGTGCGAGAGGGTCGGTGAGCGACTGTGAGAGTGTGGGTGAGTGAGTGTGCAAGAGGGTGGGTGAGCGACTGTGTGTGAGAGTGTGGGTGAGTGAGTGTGCGAGAGGGTGGGTGAGCGACTGTGTGTGAGAGTGTGGGTGAGTGAGTGTGCGAGAGGGTGAGTGAGAGGCTGTGTCTGAGAGTGTGGGTGAGTGAGTGTGCGAGAGGGTGAGTGAGAGGCTGTGTCTGAGAGTGTGGATGAGTGAGTGTGCGAGAGGGTGAGTGAGTGTGCGAGAGGGTGAGTGAGTGTCTGTGTCTGAGAGAGTGTGTGAGTGAGTGTGCGAGAGGGTGAGTGAGTGTGGGTGAGCGGCTGTGTCTGAGAGTGTGGGTGAGTGAGTGTGCGAGAGGGTGAGTGAGCGTGTGAGAGGGTGGGTGAGCGGCTGTGTCTGAGAGTGTGGGTGAGTGAGTGTGCGAGAGGGTGAGTGAGCGTGCTGAGTGTGAGTGAGCGGCTCTGTGCAAGAGGGTGTTTCCCCACATGACAGGCGTCAAAGTACATTTTTTTACTCAAGGGTCACCTGATTTTTAGGGGCTACTTTTTTAGTTTTCAGAGGCTCCTTTTCGTTGTCGCTGGCACATGACGCAGTCTATAATAACATTACCTTCCATATTTGTGTCGACATAAGGGGGATTCAGACTCACACAGAAACAGAGTTAGAAAAATTCAACAACGTCTTCAATAATTATCACCCCTCCATTAAACTTAAACCCACAACACACAGGGACAGCATTAATTTCCTCGACACCACAGTATTTAACCTGGCACAGAGACACCTTCTCAGGACTGGTGAGGTCACAGCTAACGCACCTTCATCACATTCGCACAAAACTGGAAGATTATAACCAGGCAGTTACTACTCTTTTTACAGCATCTTAGATCTTAACCTCAGATTTAAGTTACACAGTTGATCCAGCATCAATCCAGAAAACTGCGGATGCTGGAAATCCAAAACAAAAACAGAATTACCTGGAAAAACTCAGCAGGTCTGGCAGCATCGGCGGAGAAGAAAAGAGTTGATGTTTCGAGTCCTCATGACCCTTCAACAGAACTAGGTGAATCCAAGGAAGGGGTGAAATATAAGCTGGTTTAAGAGGTGTGTGTGTGTGTGTGTGTGTGTGTGTGTGTGTGTGTGTGTGTGTGTGTGTGTGTGTGTGTGTGTGTGTGTGTGTGTGTGTGTGTGTGTGTGTGTGTGTGTGTGTGTTTGGGGGGGGGGGGGGAGGGAGGAGAGAAGTGGGCTTCACTTCTCTCCCCCTACCCCACCCCCCAAACTCACACACACACACCTTAAACCAGCTTATATTTCACCCGTTCCTTGGATTCACCTAGTTCTGTTGAAGGGTCATGAGGACTCGAAACGTCAACTCTTTTCTTCTCCGCCGATGCTGCCAGACCTGCTGAGTTTTTCCAGGTAATTCTGTTTTTGTTTTGGCATCAATAGGTGTTTGCAAAGAGCGTTCCAAACTTCTGCCATCCTTTGTGTGTAGAAGTGTCTGCTAAGCTCACTCCCGTAGGGTCTGGTTCTAAACTTTAGATTATGCTCCCTAGTCCTAGAAGTCCCTAAATTAATTGAACATTCACCTCTACATTTCCTTCATCCCAGCAGTGAGCACACTTACAAAATATTTCATTGAGCGTAAAGCACTTTGGGATGTCCTAAGGTCATAAAAAAAGCACCATAAAAATGCAAGTTGATCATTACTGTTTGGGATCTTAGTGTGTGCAAAATGGTTGCAAGTTTGTCTTTAACAGTCATGCACCTCAAGTAATTCGCAGTATGTGTTACACATTGACATGTGATCACTCACAAGTATAAATCATTCTTCTGAAATAAAAATGTTCAGGATTAAATTATCCATTTAATTACCCAGTGTTCCAAGCAATAGCATTTACTACATTTTTCCAGCACCCAGTGGTTCCTGAATTTACAGGTTTAAGCTAGAGGCCCCACACATTCATTTGTAAGGCATTTAGTGACTTCACGTTTTCCTGGCTCCCAGTTAGCTGAGTATTCCTTTGTCGACAGGTTAACAACTGTTCCTTCACCTTCACAGCCTTTCTCCCTCACTGTTGCCCTCTCCCCATTGCAGTCTCTCCACCCCCTGCAGTTTCTCTCTCTCCTCCCTCGCAGTCTCTCTCTCCCCTATGCAGTCTCTCTCTCCCCCTCAGTCTCTTTCTCTCTCTCTCCCCCTTGCAGTCTCTTTCTCTCCCCTATGCAGTCTCTCCCCCTCAGTCTCTCTCTCTCTCTTCCCCCCTCAGTCTCTCTCTCTCTCTCCCTCACAGTCTCTCTCTCCCCCCCCACGCAGTCTCTCTCCCTCTCGCAGCCTCTCTCTCCCCCCCTACACAGTCTCTCTCCCCCCCACGCAGTCTCTCCCCCCCACGCAGTCTCTCTCTCCCCCCACACAGTCTCTCTCCCCCCCCACGCAGTCTCTCTCCCCCCCCCACGCAGTCTCTCTACCCCCCACGCAGTCTCTCTCCCCCCCCCACACAGTCTCTCTCCCCCCCCACGCAGTCTCTCTACCCCCCACGCAGTCTCTCTCCCCCCCCACGCAGTCTCTCTCCCCCCCCCACCTCTCCCCCCCCCACGCAGTCTCTCTCCCCCCCACGCAGTCTCTCTCCCTCCCACGCAGTCTCTCTCCCCCCCACGCAGTCTCTCTCCCCCCACGCAGTCTCTCTCCCCCCACGCAGTCTCTCTCCCCCCACGCAGTCTCTCTACCCCTCACGCAGTCTCTCTCCCCCCCTACGCAGTCTCTCTCGCCCCCACGCAGTCTCTGTCCCCCCCACGCAGTCTCTGTCCCCCCCCACGCAGTCTCTCTCCCCCCCCACGCAGTCTCTCTCCCCCCCCCACGCAGTCTCTCTCCCCCCCCCACGCAGTCTCTCTCCCCCCCCCACGCAGTCTCTCTCCCCCCCCACGCAGTCTCTCTCCCCCCCCGAAGTCTCTCTCTCCCCCCACGCAGTCTCTCTCTCTCTTCCCTATGCAGTCTCCCTCTCCCCCTCACAGCCTCTCCCTCTCTCTCTCCCCCTCACAGTCTCTCTCTCTTTCACCCTCGCAGTCACTCTCTCTCCCCATCATAGTCTCTCTCTCTCCCCCTGCAGTCTCTCTCTCTCCCCTACGCAGTCTCCCTCTCCCCCTCACAGCCTCTCCCTCTCTCTCTCCCCCTCACAGTCTCTCTCGCCCCCTCACAGTCTCTCTCTCCCCCTCACAGTCTCTCTCTCTCCCCCTCACAGTCGAGGGTTATGAGGGTGCTGACAGGAAAACAGAGTTCAGCCCACAACCAGATCAACCATGATTCTTATAGAATGGCAGAGAAAGCTCCAAGGGCCAAACGATCTACTCCTGCTCCTGGATCTAAAGTGGACAATCTCACAATTTCCCCTTCTTGATCTCCATCTCCCACAACTTCCCCCACTCACCTAACATGCCTTTGCTGGAACGGGTTCAATGCGCGAAAGGTTCATCCTGATCCTTCCTGCTCCCGTCCACACAACTTACGGAGCCTTCTAACTTGGTGCCATCTGCAAATTTCGAAATTCCACTCTCCAGTCCCTCATCCGAAGAGGCTCCCTTACAGATCCAGACATCACTGATGGGTTCAGAGTTTCCAGATGATAGTAGTCTGGCTTGATTGAGCCAGACTGGCAGTTTTACTATAATTTAAAGTAATGTAGACAGATTGAAAAAACCTCTTGAAGGATTTGCTTGTTGGTATTAAAGTTGATAACTGTTTTAGGCCAAGAAATTTATCCTACAATGTAATGAAATATAAACATCTGTTATTCATTTTGTCTTTTAAAAAGGTGCAGCTCTTAAATGAGACAGACTCTCTCCAAATTTCCCTGTCCCTTTAAGAGCGCAATGAAATTTGCCCACTTGATTTTGTTTTGAGTTCAATGTGTGGATGAACCATCCGTGGGACGGGAGGGGCGTATTTTTTCTTGCTTTTTGGAGTGGGGCAGAGTGAACGGCAAGTGTAACGAAGGCAGATAACCTGTGGGGATTTGGGGGAGGGGTGGAGGGATGTGAGAGTGTCACGACGAGGAGGGGAAGGGGGGCTAGCACTGGGCTGGCCCATTACATAATGTACACCCAGGAAACCAGACTGCTGGAGGTTGGCAGACAGCCAGCGGTTGGGTTACTAAAGGCCAGAAAGATCTCTTAAAGCCCTTCTTGTGCCTCATTGCTCCAAGAGTGCAGCTAACAAGATACGTTTACTTCGACAGGCACGTATGAAGAAATGGGGATAGAATAACACGTAATGGGCTTAAAAGAAAAGCAGGAAATGATCTTTTGTAGTGATTTTAACAGGAGACAGTAGGAGATTGTAGGAGAAGAAATTTCAGAGCTGGCATCATGCCCACTCACTCAGTTGACCACCTGCTATTTTTGTCTCCTCAATGTCTTGGATATTTTTACTTATGCTACTTCCGATAAGCTCTCCTGTTAACATCGTTACAAAAGATCATCATTTCCTGCTTTTCTTTTAAGCTCATTACGTGTTATTCTATCCCCATTTCTTCATACGTGCCTGTCGAAGTAAACGTATCTTGTTAGCTGCACTCTTGGAGCAACGGGGCACAAGAAGGGCTTTAAGAGATCTTTCTGGCCTTTAGTAACCCAAACACCAGCTGTCTGCCATCCTCCAACCAACTACAGTCCGGTTTCCTGGGTGTACATTATGTGATAATGTTTAATATCACATTTAACAATCTCTGATTTCCCTTTTGAGTGGATTATAGGTTATTAGACCCATATTACCTTCTGTGTGTATTATGTGTGTGTGTGTGTGAGAGAGAGAGACTTTTATGTGTGTGAGAGAGACGTGTATGTGAGAGATGTGTGTGTGTATATTTCTGTGTGTGTGTGTGTGCTTGTGAGAGGCCGTGTGTCTGAGAGAGAGGAAAACTTGTGTGTGTGCGTATGTGTGACTGTTTTTTTTAATTAATCATGGAACGTGGGTCAGCATTTATTGCTCATCCAATGAGAAGGTGGTGGTGAGCTGCCTCCTTGAGCTGCTGCAGTCTATGTGGTGTAGGTACGCCCACAGTGCCGTTAGGGAGGGAGTTCCAGGACTGTGACCAAGCGACAGTGAAGGAACGGCGATGTATTTCCAAGTCAGGATGGTGAATGGCTTGGCAGGGAACTTCCAGGTGGTGGTGTTTCCGTGTGTTTGCTGCCCTTGTCCTTCTAGATTGTAGTGGTCGTGGGTTTGGGAGGTGCTGTTTAAGGAGGCTTGGTGAGTTCCTGCAGTGCATCTTGTAGATGGTACACACACTGCTGCTACTGTGGGTCGGGGGTGGAGAGAGTGAATGTTTGTGGGTGGGGTGCCAGTCAAGTGGGGCTGCTTTTTCCTGGATGGTGTCAAGCTTCTTGAGTGTTGTTGGAGCTGCACTCACCTAGGCAAGTTGGGAGTATTCCATCACATAAGAACTAGGAGCAGGAGTAGGCAATTCAGCCTCTCGAGCCTGCCCGGCCATTCAATACGATCATGGCTGATCTCATTTCGGCCTCAACTCCAATTTCCCGCCCTCTCTCCATAACCTTCACTAATTAAAAATCTGTCCATCTCGTCCTTAAATTTATTCAGCGTCCCGGCATCCACTGCACTCTGAGGTAGTGAATTCCACAGATTCACGACCCTTTGAGAAAAGTAATTCCTGACTTGTCACATTCCTGACTTGTGCCTTGTAGATGGTGGAAAGGCTCTGGGGAGTCAGAAGGTGAGTTACTTGTCACATGATTCCTAGCCTCTGACCTGCTCTTGTAGTCACAGTATTTATACGGCTGGTCCAGTTCAGTTTCTGCTCAATGGTAACCCCCAGGATGTTGGTAGTGGGAGATTCAGTGAAGGTAATGCCATTGAACATCAAGGGGTGATGGTTAGATTCTGTCTTGTTGGTGATAGTCATTCCCTGGCACTTGTGTGGCCTGAATGTTACTTAACACTTGTCAGCCCAAGCCTGGATATTGTCCAGGTCTTGCTGCATTTGGTTCAGTAGTTGAGTCTGGGGCACAGCAAGTTCTGGAGTATAAGACTTCAGTACTGCTGTTACTGCTGAAATATTGTCAGGGCCCATAGCCTTTGCAGTATCCAGTGCCTTCAGCCATTTCTTGATATCACGTGGAGTGAATCAAATTGGTTGGAGATTAGCATCTGTGATGCTGGGGGCCTCCGGAGGAGGCCGAGATGGATCATCCACTCAGCACTTCTGGCTGAAGATTGTAGCAAATGCTTCAGCCTTATCTTTTGCCTTGATGTGCTGGGCTCCCCCATCATTGAGGATGGGGATATTTGTGGAGCCTCCTCCTCCAGTGAGTTAATTGTCCACCACTATTCATGACTGGATGTGGCAGGACTGCAGAGCTTAGATCTGACCCATTGGTTGTGGAATCAGTTAGCTCTGTCTATCACTTGCTGCTTATGCTGTTTGGCACACAAATAGTCCTGTGTTATAGCTTCATCAAGTTGACACCTCATTTTTAGGTATGTCTGGTGCTGCTCCTTGCATGCCCTCCTGCACTCTTCATTGATCCAGGGTTGATCCCCTGGCTTGATGGTAATGGTTGAGTGGGGGATATGCTGGGCTGTGAGGTTACAGATTGTGTTCGAGTACAATTCTGCTGCTGCTGATGGCCCACAGCACCTCATGGATGCCCAATCTTGAGTTGCTAGATCTGTTCAAAATCTATCCCATTTAGCACAGTGGTAGTGCCACACAACATGATGGAGGGTATCCTCAATGTGAAGACAGGACTTCATCTCCACAATGACTGTGCGGTGGTCACTTCTAGGTCCTTGTGTGTGTGAGACTGTGTGTGTGTGTGTGTGTGTGTGTGTGTGTGTGTGTGTGTGTATATGTTTCTTTGCATGTGTGTTTCTCTGTGTGTATGTGTGTGGGTGTGTGTGTATGTGACTTTGTGTGTGCGTTTCTGTGTGTGTGTGTATGTATGTGTGTGTGTGTTTCTGTGTGTGTGTTTCTGTGTGTGTGTTTCTGTGTGTGTGTCTTTATGTGTGTGTATGTATGTGTGTGTGTTTCTGTGTGTGTGTCTTTATGTGTGTGTATGTATGTGTGTGTGTGCGTTTCTGTGTGCGTCTTTATGTGTGTGTATGTGTGTGTGTTTCTTTGTGTGCGTTTCTGTGTGTTTCTGTGTGCGTTTCTGTGTGTGCGTTTCTGTGTGTGCGTTTCTGTGTGTGTGTGTCTTTATGTGTGTGTATGTGTGACTTTGTGTGCATTTCTGTGTGTGTGTCTTTATATGTGTGTATGTATGTGTGTGTGTGTTTCTGTGTGTGCGTTTCTGTGTGTGTGTGTCTTTATGTGTGTGTGTGTGCGTGTGTGTTTTTATGTGTGTGTGTCTTTATGTGTGTGTGTCTTTGTGTGTTTCTGTGTGTGTGTTTCTGTGTGTGCGTTTCTGTGTGTGTGTCTTTATGTGTGTGTATGTGTGTGTGTGTCTGTGTGTGTGTGTGTTTCTGTGTGTGTGTTTCTGTGTGTGCGTTTCTGTGTATGTGTGTGTCTTTATGTGTATTTGTGTGTGTGTGTGTGTGACTTTGTGTGTGCGTTTCTGTGTGTGTGTGTCTTTATGTGTGTGTATGTGTGTGTGCGTTTCTGTGTGTGTGTCTTTATGTGTGTGTGTTTTGTGTGTGTGTTTTGTGTGTGCGTTTCTGTGTGTGCGTTTCTGTGTGTGTGTGTCTTTATGTGTGTGTATGTGTGTGTGTGTTTCTGTGTGTGCGTTTCTGTGTGTGTGTCTTTATGTGTGTGTGTTTCTGTGTGTGCTTTTCTGTGTGTGTGTGTCTTTATGTGTGTGTATGTGTGTGTGTGTGTGACTTTGTGTGTGCATTTCTGTGTGTGTGTATCTTTGTGTGTGTGTGTTACTCTGTGTTGTCATGAAAAGCCAATTATTGGCACAAATTACTTAAAGGCAATCTGAACTTTTAAAGGAAGACGTGTTTTTAAAGAAATATAAGCAAGGACACTGAGCAAAAGACGGCTGATAATATAAAGTGACCACTTTCTGGAAAATTCTTATGTGGATTATACTGGCAGAACTGTCCTGAGAGAACATGGAATCTTGTACCTGAAAAGGTGTCATGGTCCTCTTCAAGCAGAGCCACTGGAAAGGGAGATACGAAAGATGCAAAAGACTGAATTTTAATCTCCTGTGATTGCAAAGACAAAAGACTGATTTGCACGTCTCAGCAGTCACCCAAAAATCCATCTCCTGTTGATTTATATCTCAGAATATGTAAATAGTTCTGATATGGATGCAAGGTGACTATTTTCCTCATGGAATACATAGGGAAAATGGGTTAAAAAGCTAGCCGCAGAGCAGTGCAGGGTGTGCTGGTGTGCTGTGTGTGTGACAGCACAAGAGAACCACCAACTAGTCACCCCTGCAGTTGCAGGGGAGGTCTCTGTCTCCCCCTATCTCTGTTGCTGGAGGCAAAGCTCAGCAGAAGCCACAATCAAAAAGGAAATAGGACGGCCTCTTCAGCTACCCTGCAGAACCAAGTGTCTTTAAGCCAATTGCGAAACTGCCAAAGTCAGCTCTACCGGAATCACCCAACTTAACGACCGCAATGTACCACATCTATGCCTCACAGACAAGCCAAAGACTGATTCGTATATTTTTAAAACTTTTATTTGGACTCCTAACTTCTCATTTCTGATCCGTGTGTATGTGTGTCTTGTTTTTATTTTTTTTTCTCAGGTTTTAGTAACTAATAAACCTACTCTTTTTTTGATTCTAGAAAGCCTGGTTAAATTGGCTCCTTATAAAGAATAAATACATTTAGACTGGGAAAAGGTTTCCACGGGAGAAGGGATCCCTTTTAAATTAACCTTGTTGCGACCAACCGCGGGGGGTGGTGGGGGTGGGGGTGGGGGTTGAATAAAGAAAAGGAGCCAGTTCTTCCCTCCTCACCTGGGAGCGTAACAAAATTGGAGTTTCATTCAGCAAGTTAACAAATTGGGGAACCAGGCCTAGGGACTGGTCATAACAGTGTCTGTGTGTGTGTGTGTCTGTGTGTGTGTGCTGTCTGTTTGCGTGTGACTGTGTGTGTGTGTGTGTGTGTGTGTGTGTGTGTGTGTGTGTGTGTGTGTGTCTGTGTGTATGTGTCTGTGTGTGTGAGGGTCCATGTGTGTGTCTATGTGTGTGTATGTGTGTGTCTGTGTGTGAGTGAGAGTGTGTGTGTGTGTGTGTGTGTGTGACTGTGTGTATGTGTCTGTGTGTGTGAGGGTCCATGTGTGTGTGTATATGTGTGTCTGTGTGTGAGTGAGAGTGTGTGTGTGTGTGTATGTGTGTGTCTGTGTGTGAGTGAGAGTGTGTGTGTGTGTGTGTGTGTGTGTGTGTGTGACTGTGTGTATGTGTCTGTGTGTGTGAGGGTCCATGTGTGTGTGTATATGTGTGTCTGTGTGTGAGTGAGAGTGTGTGTGTGTGTGTGTGTGTGTGTGTGTGTGTGACTGTGTGTATGTGTCTGTGTGTGTGAGGGTCCATGTGTGTGTGTATATGTGTGTCTGTGTGTGAGTGAGAGTGTGTGTGTGTGTGTGTATGTGTGTGTCTGTGTGTGAGACTGCCCGAGTGTGGGGGTTCTTAGTGAATCCCAAGAGGATCTGAATTCACCCTCTCCGCCCCACTTTCCCTCTTTAACCACAATGCTTTCTGTTTCTGCCGCAGGTTTCATTGGTTTTGCTCCAGTCATCAATGACATTGTCCAGCAATGGAAGTTCAAGGACGATGATGACGACCAGCTCTTCTACACCAAGATTTACCTCAACCCCGTTCTCAGGGTGAGTCGGATTATTTGCACCAGGCCAAAGAAGAAATATTCTGCCTTCCTACTGTCTCTCCGCAGAACCCACAGAAAAAAAAAAATCACCTGAGCGACAGGACTTCCAGAAGGTTCCCCCTACCCCTGCGGCCTCTGACGTTCCTAATTTGAGATCGGCGGTGAACATGCTTTGAACGCAATGCCAAAGCTTCAGGAGGAGGCTTTAAACCGAGGCCCCAGTCTGCCCTCTCGGGTGGGCGTGAAAGATCTCGCTGCCACGACTTCGAGGGAGGGAGGTGGGGCGGTGGGGTGTGGGGAACATTTATCCCTCACGCAACATCATCTGCATTTTATTTTAAAAAATCAGTCGTTCAGGTGATCCTCGCCTGGCCCTTTGTGGGATCTTGCTGTGCGCATTTCCCACATTACAACCTCGCCGCTTCACAACAGAAGCGCCTGATTGGGGCATCCCGGGGACATCGCTGAGAGATGTGGCCAGTTCGTGTTGGTTCCCCCTGGGGAGTGAGTCCCCAGGTGCGTGAGTGAAGATCTGGGGTGGGGGTTGAGGGGGTGGTGGAAATGGCTGAAAACTGTCGGTGGCGGGGGGTGGGGTTGTGCAGGGTCAAAGAGTCTGAAATGTTGATCTTTTTTTCCTTCAGGAAAAGTACAAGATGACTCTTGATCACCAATCAGCAATCTTCCAAAATCTCAACGGTGCTTTAGGTAATCTCTCAAAGCTTCCGCTGTCCCTCCCCTCCCCCCACTCTCCCGCCAGCCCTTGCCGCGTGGTGCCCACTCCCCCCACCTTAAATTGAATTCCTCTTTCTTGTGACTGAATGCCGGAAAGCTTTGCACATAAGTACATAAGAAACAGGAGTAGGAGTAGGCCACTCAGCCCCTTTTAGCCTGCTCCGCCATTCGATAAGATCATGGCTGACCTGGTTGTGCCTCAACTCTACTTTCCTGTCTAACCCCCCATAACCCTTGATTCCCTTGCCTATCAAAAATCTAACTCAGCCTTGAATATACTCAATGACCCGGCCTCCACTGGTCTCCGGGGAAGAGAATTCCAAACACTAATGACCCTCGGAGAGAAGAAATTCCTCCTGATCTCCCTCTTAAATGGGAGACCCCTTATTTTGAAACTGCGCCCCCTCGTTCTAGACTCCCCTGCCCAGGGAAACATTCTCACAGCACCCCTCAAGATCTTATATCTCCCAATAAGATCACCTCTCGTTCTTCTAAACTCCCAATGGGTACAGGCCCACCCTGCTCAACCTTTCCTCATAAGACAAACCCACTTCGTCCCAGGAATCAGCCTAATGAACCTTCGCTGAACTGCCTCCAATGCAAGTAGATCCCTCCTTAAGTCAGGTGACCAAAACTGGACACAATAGTATGGTGTGGAGTAGAGCAGGGTGGCGATTTGGTTAATGGTAACCAGAGTGCGGCAGGAAGGGACAGAGAGTGCAAAAATGGTGAAAAGACAGTGAAAGGCTCTGTCTCTAATGCATGCAGCGTTGCCGATTGTTGTAGAAACCCATCTGGTTCACTAATGTCCTATAAGGAAGGAGATCAGCTGGTCCCGCCTACATGGCTGGCCCACAGCAATGTGATTGACTCTTAAGTGCCCTCTAAGCAGGGCAATTAGGCATGGGCAATAAATGCTGGCCTAGCCAGCGATGCCCACATCCCATGAACAAATTTAATAAAAAACTTAGAAAATCACAATGTGATCAGGCAGAGCCAATGTGGGTTTTTTGAAAGGGAAGTAACAAGCAAGATGGATAAAGGCGAACCTGTAGATGTGGTGTACTTAGATTTCAAGGAAGCATTCGATAAGGTGCCACATCAAAGATTACTGCACAAGATAAGATTACATGGTGTAGGGGGTAACATATTAGCGTGGATAAAGCATTAGTTAGCAAATGGGAAGCAGAGAATAGGGATAAATGAGTCATTTTCAGGTTGGCAAGTGGAGTGCCACAGAGATCAATGCTGGGGCCTCAACTATTTGCAAACAACCTCAATGAAGGGACTGGATGTATGGCAGCTAAATTTGCCGGTGACACCAAGGTAGGTAGGAAAGTAAGTTGTCAAGGGGCAGTAGAGAGTCTGAAAAGGATTATAGACAGGTTAAGTGAGTGGGAAAAATTTTGGCAGGTGGAGTATAATGTGGGAAAATGTGAACTTGTCCACTTTGGCAGGAAGAATAGAAAAGCAGCGTGCTATTTAAATGGAGAGAGACTGCAGAACTCGGTGGTACAGAGGGATCTGGGTGTCCTGGTACACGAATCACAGGAAGTTAATATGCAGATGCAGCAAGTGATTAAGAAGGCAAATAGAATGTTTGCATTTAGTGCAAGGGGACTGGGATAGAAAAATAGAGAAGCTTTACTGCAGCTGTACAGGGCTTTGGTGAGACCACATCTGGAATACTGTGTACAGTTTTCGTCTTCTTATTTGTAAAAGGTATAATTGCATTAGAAGCAGTTCAGAGAAGGTTCACTCGACTCACTCCTGAGATGAGGGGCTTATCTTATGAAGAAAGGTTGAGCAAGTTGGGCCTATACCCATTTCAGTTTAGAAGAGTGAGAGGTGATCTTATTGCAACATATAAGATCCTGAGGTGAACTGATAGGGCAAATTCCAGGAGGATGTTTCCACTAGAACTAGGGGACACAGTTTAAGAATAAGAGGTCTCTACCGTTTAAGACGGAGATGAGGAGAATTTTTTTTCCTCTCAGCGCAATTAGTCTGTGGAATTCTCTTCCCCACAGAGCAGTGGAGGCTGGGCCGTTGAATATATTCAAGGCTGAGTTAGACAGGTTTTTTGATAGACAAGGGTTATGGGGGGGGGTAGCAGGCAGCAAAGTGGCGTTGAGATCACAATCAGATCAGCCGTGATCTTATTGAATGGTGGAGCAGGCTCGAAGGGCTGTATGGCCCACTCCTGCTCCTAAGTCTTAAGTTCCTAGGTGTGGTCTCACCAATGCCCTGTACAGCTGTAGAAAGACTTGCCCACTTTTTTGCTCCATCCCCCTTGTAATAAAGGCCAACATTCCTTTTGCCTTCCCAATCACTTGTTGTACCTGCATGCTGAGTTCTTGCAATTCACGTACCAGGACACCCAGATCCCTCTGCACCGTAGCATTCTGCAGTCTTTCTCCGTTTAAATAATATTCTTGCCAGGGCCTGGGAGTAGTTTGTTCTGGCAGAGTTAGCATACCGCGCCCCCCCCACCACCCAGCGCGACACTGTGTGTGAATACACAACTGCTGGTGTGGCATCGAGTCAAGAGGTCCCCAGTTTGTTCCCCAACCTACGTCGGGCGGGAGCTGATCTCAGGCATTAGGTCTTTCGGCCTTGTCGAAAGGAAGTCCCGCTCCCTCTTCCGATCGATTCCCGCCCCTGCCCGCCATGCCTGGGGAGCTGGGAGTTGATGCGTTGTTTGCTGTGTGCTGTTACTCACTGCCGGCTCTCTCTGCTCTCACCAACCCTATACCCCGCTGACCCCTAGATGAAGTCGTTGTGAAGTTCGAGAAAGGGAAGGCCAGAGTCCGCAACATAGCCCAGGACACGTTACCCGTGGTCATCCATGGCAACGGGCCTACCAAGGTAACTGGCCCTAGGCCACCCACTGCCACAAATGAGGGGTTGGGTAAGGGTCATGGTGGATGATGGGAAGCTGTTGCACTTACAACTTGTGAACTGTGATAAACCCCCAGCAAATCATCCCAACTTCTGTCTTTCAAAACCAGGATTGTACCTGGATGGCACGCTTAGGGATGTGTAACACTGGGGTACAGTACTGGTGGGGAGGGGTCTGTCACTGTATAACACTGGGGTACAGTACTGGTGGGGACAGGGTCTGTCACTGTATAACACTGGGGTACAGTACTGGTGGGGAGGGGTCTGTCACTGTATAACACTGGGGTACAGTACTGGTGGGGACAGGTCTGTCACTGTATAACACTGGGGTACAGTACTGGTGGGGACAGGTCTGTCACTGTATAACACTGGGGTACAGCACTGGTGGGGACAGGTCTGTCACTGTATAACCATGGGGTACAGTACTGGTGGGGACAGGTCTGTCACTGTATAACCATGGGGTACAGTACTGGTGGGGAGGGGTCTGTCACTGTATAACACTGGGGTACAGTACTGGTGGGGACAAGTCTGTCACTGTATAACATTGGGGTACAGTACTGGTGCGGACAGATCTGTCACTGTATAACACTGGGGTACAGTACTGGTGGGGACAGGTCTGTCACTGTATAACACTGGGGTACAGCACTGGTGGGGACAGGTCTGTCACTGTATAACCATGGGGTACAGTACTGGTGGGGACAGGTCTGTCACTGTATAACACTGGGGTACAGTACTGGTGGGGAGGGGTCTGTCACTGTATAACACTGGGGTACAGTACTGGTGGGGACAGGTCTGTCACTGTATAACATTGGGGTACAGTACTGGTGCGGACAGATCTGTCACTGTATAACACTGGGGTACAGTACTGGTGGGGACAGGTCTGTCACTGTATAACACTGGGGTACAGTACTGGTGGGGACAGGTCTGTCACTGTATAACCATGGGGTACAGTACTGGTGGGGAGGGGTCTGTCACTGTATAACACTGGGGTACAGTACTGGTGGGGACAGGTCTGTCACTGTATAACATTGGGGTACAGTACTGGTGCGGACAGATCTGTCACTGTATAACACTGGGGTACAGTACTGGTGGGGACAGGTCTGTCACTGTATAACACTGGGGTACAGCACTGGTGGGGACAGGTCTGTCACTGTATAACCATGGGGTACAGTACTGGTGGGGACAGGTCTGTCACTGTATAACCATGGGGTACAGTACTGGTGGGGAGGGGTCTGTCACTGTATAACACTGGGGTACAGTACTGGTGGGGACAGGTCTGTCACTGTATAACATTGGGGTACAGTACTGGTGGGGACAGATCTGTCACTGTATAACACTGGGGTACAGTACTGGTGGGGACAGGTCTGTCACTGTATAACACTGGGGTACAGCACTGGTGGGGACAGGTCTGTCACTGTATAACCATGGGGTACAGTACTGGTGGAGACAGGTCTGTCACTGTATAACACTGGGGTACAGTACTGGTGGGGACAGGTCTGTCACTGTATAACACTGGGGTACAGTACTGGTGGGGACAGGTCTGTCACTGTATAACACTGGGGTACAGTACTGGTGGGGACAGGTCTGTCACTGTATAACACTGGGGTACAGTACTGGTGGGGACAGGTCTGTCACTGTATAACACTGGGGTACAGTACTGGTGGGAACAGGTCTGTCACTGTAAAATACTGGGGTACAGTACTGGTGGGGACAGATTTGTCACTATGTAACACTAAGGCACAGAACTGGTGGGGTCAGGTCTGTCACTGTGTAACACTGGAGTACAGTACTGATGGGGACAGGGCCAATCGTTGGAGAGCTGTGATCTCTGTCTGGGGGAGTCACTTAGTTTGATAGCTTGTGAGAACTGGATCAATTTCATCCTGCGACTCGGAGTGTGCCATGAACATTAGTTCAGCACCTTAAAGGGGTAAGTGGAGAGTCGGGAAGGTTAAGCAAAGCAAGATGACCTCGCCCTCAGATACTTGCTCCAGAGACCCTGTGTGTGTATGTGTGTGTTTTTAAATAATCTCGGTGTGGATTGAATTGTTCATTCTGACTCTCAGCTCCAACTGAATTATCTGGGGAATTATATTCCAAATGTCTGGAACCACGAGGCCGGCTGTGGAATCTGTGATGAGGACTTATTGGACCTGTCAGAGCTACAGGTAATGTGTGTGTGTGTGTGTGCGTGTGTGTGTGGTTGTGCCACTGTTTGTGTCCATGTGTGTGTGTCTGTACTATATATATTGTCACTGTTTGTGCATGTGTCACTGTGTCTCTTTGTGTGGGCGTTTGTGTCACTATGTCTGTGTGTGTGTGTCACTATGTCTCTATGTGCGGGTGTGTGTCACTGTATCTGTGTGTGTGTGTGTGTGTGTGTGTGTGTGTGTGTGTGTGTGTGTGTGTGTGTGTGTGTGTGTGTGTGTGTGTGTGTGTGTATGATTGTGCCACTCTTTGTGTCTGTGCATGTGTGTATCACTGTGTGTATACTGTCACTGTCTGTGCATGTGTCACTGTGTCTCTTTATGTGGGTGTTTGGGTCACTGTGTGTGTGTGTGTGTGTGTGTGTGTGTGTGTGTGTGTGTGTGTGTGTGTGTGTGTGTGTGTGTGTGTGTGTGTGTGTGTGTGTGTGTGTGTGTGTGTGTGTGTGTATTTATAGTTGTGCCACTGTTTGTGTCTGTGTGTTGGTATATCTGCGTCACTGCCTGTGTGTGTCTGTGTTACTGTGTTTGTTTGTGTGTGTGTGTGCCTGTGTGTATTTGTGTCACTGTGTGTGTGTGTGTGTGTGTCAGTGTGTACGTGTATGTATTTGTGTCACTGTGTTTGTGTCAGTGTGTGTGTTTTCTGTATTCTCTGTATCCTCTCTCTCCTTCGCCCCCATATCTGAAATGAGAACAACAAACCAACAAACAATCAATAAAAGGAATTTCTGTCACTGGGAATGCTGTGTACAGCTCCATACAGGCTGTACGGTGTGAAATCTTGGAGCGTTGGTTCACACATGTGCTGCAGTCACTGCTCGGAACAATAAGGGACCGGTTACCATGGTTATGGGAAGAGGCCCAGGTGTGCTGTTGAGGGTTTTGGTACACAACACAGCATTGCGAAGCTTGCTAGGAGTCCACCATGTACAGTGCTCCTGCATAGTGCTTGCCAACCCTCCAGAACTAGCCTGGAGTCTCTGAGAATTGCAGACTCAACTCCTGGACTTTGCTGCAGACAGAAATTCAGGGTAAAAAACATCAAAGAATTAAACCAAATGCTTAGGAACATAGGAAGGAACATAGGAGCAGGAGTAGGTCATTTGGCCCCTCGAGCCTGTTCTGCCATTTAACTACCTCATGGCTGATCTTCTATCTCAGTACCAACTTCTCCACTATTCCCATATCCCTCAATGTCATTGGTATCTAGAAATCTATTGATCTCAGTCTTCAACATACTGGGGTCGGGAATTTCTAAGATTCACCACCCTCTGACTGAAGAAATTCCCCCTCATCTCAGTCCTAAATGGCCTACCCCTTATTCTAAGACTATGTCCCCTGGTTCGAGACCCCACCCCCCCATTCAGAGGAAACATCTTTCCTTGTCGAGCCCTGTAAGAACTTTGTACATTTCAATGAGATCACCTCTCATTCTTCTAAACTCCAGTGAATACAGACCCAGTCTCCCTAATCTCTCCTTGTAGGACAATGCTGCCACCCCAGGAATCAGTCTGCTGAGCCTCCGTTACACTCCCTCTATGACCAGTATTTCTGTTTTCCTACCTAAATGGATAACTTCACATTTTCCACATTATATTGTTGTTACCCACTTTGCCTGTCTAAATCCCCTTCAAGCCTCTTTGCATCCTCCTCATGACGCACATTCCCACCTAGTTTTGTGCTATCAGCAAACTTGGAAGTATTACATTTGGTCCCCACATCCAAATCATTGATACAGTTTGTGAATAGCTGGGGCCCAAGCATTGATCCTTGCGGAACCCCACTAGTCACAGCCTGCCAACCTGAGAACGACTTGTTTATTCCTACTCTCTGTTTTTTGTCTGTTAACCAATCCTCAATCCATGCCAGTATCGTTCCCCCCAGTCCCATGAACTCTAATTTTGCTTACTAACCTCCTGTGTGGGACCTTAGTTTCGGATTGAACTACATCGTTTTCAAACTTTAATGTAAAATTCCATCATATTATGGTCACTCTTCCCTAAAGGCTCCTGAACAACGGGAATATGACTTAGCCCGTTCTTATTACACAATACTAGATCTAAATTAGCCAGTTCCCTAGTTGGTTGGCAGTCCCTCTGCTGTTTTGTTTTCATTGGTTCATTATTTAAAGATTTGGAGGAGGTGGGTGGCGGGAAGAAATGCTATTTGACTGGGTGGAGTTGTGCGGGCGTGGGTAGCACAGAGAGTTTGTCAGTATTTACAGGGGACCCTGGGAGTGCGTCGCTATTTACAGGGGGTCCCCACGATTTGTGCCAGTATTTACAGGGGGTCCCTGGGGAAGTATGTCTTTATTTTCAGGGGGTCCCCGGGGAGTGTGTGTCAGTATTTACAGGGGGTCCCCAGGGAGTGTGTGTCAGTATTTACAGGGGGTCCCTAGGGAGTGGGTGTCAGTATTTACAGGGGGTCCCCGGGGAGATTGTGTCAGTATTTACAGGGGGTCCCCGGGGAGTGTGTGTCAGTATTTACAGGGGTCCCCAGGGAGTGTGTGTCAGTATTTGCAGGGGGGATGTGAGTGAGTGTTATCGGCTGGCGTGAGAAGGTGGGGTCCATGTAGAGTCTGTGAATCCCCTGTAGCTGTCTGTAAAAAAAAAAAATATTTGTTTTTGTCTCTTTCTTTCACTTCCTCAGGATGAGGACTATCCTCAGGTGCTGATAGGAGTCTTCATCCTTCAGCCCACCCCGTTCCTCCCTGAGTTCCTGAAACGACTTGTCGCCCTCGAATACCCCTCGGAACAGCGGAGCCTCTTCATCTATAACGGGGTACGTAGGGACCCGAGTTTCCCCGCAGTGTGTGGGGAAGGGGGCTGATCCTAGCCCTGTTTACTGGGAGTCTCTCGCAGGGTCCCACATCCTCCACCTTGCTGGCAGTGGAGGGGGGGTGGGGTCGTTGCTGTGATGGGGGCGTTGGGAGGTGGTGCGAGGGCAGTACATTTGAACTCTGACCTTTTCCTTTGGCGTGTCGACCCGAGCTGAGTCCACGAACCCACATAGGAGCATATGAGCTAGGAGCAGGAGTAGGCCATTCGGCCCCTCGAGCCGGTTCCGCCATTCAATAAGGTCATGGCTGTTCTGTTTGTGTTTTGAGTTCCACATTCCCATCTACCCCCCGATAACCTTTGATTCCCTTGCCTAACAAGGATCTACCTACCTCGGCCTTAACAATATTCAATGACCCCTGTCTCCACCGCCTTCTGAGGCAGAGTGTTCCAAAGTTGTACAACCCTCTGAGAGAAAAGAATTTCTCCTCATCTCTGTCCTAAAAGGGTGTCCGCTAATTTTAAAACAGTGCCTCCTAGTTCTGGACCCACCCACAAGAGGAAACATCCTTCCCACATCCACCTTGTCAGGGCCGTTCAGGATCTTATACACTTCAATCAAATCCCCCCTCCCTCTTCTCAACTCCAGTGGAAACAAGCCCAGTCTGTCCAACCTTTCCTCCAAAGACAACCCACTCATTCCAGGCATCGATCTAGTCAGAAGGTCACCAGTTCAAGCCCCACTTTGAAGTTTTGACGCCTCATAATCTAGGCTAATGCTTCCCAGTGCGGTTACCTGAGGGAGTGCCACATTGTCAGAGGTGCTGTCAATTCGGATGAACGAGGGCCCCGTTTGCTCTCTCAGGTGGCTGTAAAGGATCCCACCTCCATTAATGTGAAGAAGAACCGGGTTTGGGCAGTTGGGTGGTGTTGGGGGTGGGGGTGGGGTTGGGGTTGGGGGTGGGGTTGGGGTTGGGAGGTGTTGTGGGGAGAATCGCATCCCAGGTCCCAAGTCTTGGTACTGGCGATCTTGGCTGACGGGGGAAGGGTGGTGGCTACTGTCCTCAGTGACCCCTGTGCCCTGGGCTAAAGGAGGAGGGGCAAGGGTGGGGGCAAATTCAGCCACGGCTTGCACACTGTGGCCTCATGGAGGGGTTGGGCAGGGCTATGGAGGCTTCCGTGGACAAGCAATTCGCTGGCACTCGGCCTGCCGACTCAGGTGAGCCAGGTGTCGGAGGGGAGGCAGTCAGGAGCCCTTCCAGCATTTCCATCCTCAAACAGCCGAGGCCAGGGCCAAGCACAAGCCACAGGTGCGTGGCCTCAAGTTGCATCGGGAGTTTTAAAATAATATGTATTTGTAAACAGGAGGTTTACCACGAGAAACACATCCAGAAGTTCTGGGAGAATCACCAGGAAGATTTTTACAGTATTAAAGTCGTTGGTCCAGAGGAGGAATTGACAGAGGGCGAAGCCAGGGACATGGGCATGTGAGTCAGGCGAGATTGAGGCTTCGGCCTACTCAGACCTTACTGTTCAGCTATGTGTGTGTGTGATTGTGTATGTTGTATTAGTGTGTGTGTGTGATTGTGTGTTGTATTAGTGTGTGTGTGTGTGTGTGTGTGTGTTGTAGTAGTGTATGTGTGTGTGTGATTGTGTGTGTTGTAGTAGTGTATGTGTGTGTGTGATTGTGTGTGTTGTATTAGTGTGTGTGTGATTGTGTGTGTTGTATTAGTGTGTGTGTGTGATTGTGTGTGTTGTAGTAGTGTATGTGTGTGTGTGATTGTGTGTGTTGTAGTAGTGTATGTGTGTGTGTGATTGTGTGTGTTGTATTAGTGTGTGTGTGATTGTGTGTGTTGTATTAGTGTGTGTGTGTGATTGTGTGTGTTGTAGTAGTGTATGTGTGTGTGTGATTGTGTGTGTTGTATTAGTGTGTGTGTGTGATTGTGTGTGTTGTATTAGTGTGTGTGTGTGATTGTGTGTGTTGTATTAGTGTATGTGTGTGATTGTGTGTGTTGTATTAGTGTATGTGTGTGTGTGATTGTGTGTTGTATTAGTGTATGTGTGTGTGATTGTGTGTTGTATTAGTGTATGTGTGTGTCATTGTGTGTGTTGTATTAGTGTATGTGTGTGTGTGATTGTGTGTGTTGTATTAGTGTTTGTGTGTGTTGTATTAGTGTATGTGTGTGTGTGATTGTGTGTGTTGTATTAGTGTTTGTGTGTGTTGTATTAGTATATGTGTGTGTGTGATTGTGTGTGTTGTATTAGTGTATGTGCGTGTGTGATTGTGTGTTGTATTAGTGTATGTGCGTGTGTGATTGTGTGTTGTATTAGTGTATGTGTGTGTATGATTGTGTGTGTTGTACTAGTGTATGTGCGTGTGTGATTGTGTGTTGTATTAGTGTATGTGTGTGTGTGATTGTGTGTGTTGTATTAGTGTGTGTGTGTGATTGTGTGTGTTGTATTAGTGTGTGTGTGTGTGATTGTGTGTGTTGTATTAGTGTGTGTGTGTGATTGTGTGTGTTGTATTAGTGTATGTGTGTGTGTGATTGTGTGTGTTGTATTAGTGTATGTGCGTGTGTGATTGTGTGTTGTATTAGTGTATGTGTGTGTGTGATTGTGTGTGTTGTATTAGTGTGTGTGTGTCATTGTGTGTGTTGTATTAGTGTGTGTGTGTGATTGTGTGTGTTGTATTAGTGTGTGTGTGTGATTGTGTGTGTTGTATTAGTGTATGTGTGTGTGTGATTGTGTGTGTTGTATTAGTGTATGTGTGTGTGTGATTGTGTGTTGTATTAGTGTATGTGTGTGTGATTGTGTGTTGTATTAGTGTATGTGTGTGTCATTGTGTGTGTTGTATTAGTGTATGTGTGTGTGTTGTATTAGTGTATGTGTGTGTGTTGTATTAGTGTATGTGTGTGTGTGATTGTGTGTGTTGTATTAGTGTTTGTGTGTGTTGTATTAGTGTATGTGCGTGTGTGATTGTGTGTTGTATTAGTGTATGTGTGTGTGTGATTGTGTGTGTTGTATTAGTGTATGTGTGTGTGTGATTGTGTGTTGTATTAGTGTATGTGTGTGTGTGATTGTGTGTTGTATTAGTGTATGTGTGTGTGATTGTGTGTGTTGTATTAGTGTATGTGTGTGTGTGATTGTGTGTTGTATTAGTGTATGTGTGTGTGATTGTGTGTTGTATTAGTGTATGTGTGTGTGTGATTGTGTGTGTTGTATTAGTGTATGTGCGTGTGTGATTGTGTGTTGTATTAGTGCGTGTGTGTGTGATTGTGTGTGTTGTATTAGTGTATATGTGTGTGTGATTGTGTGTGTAGTATTAGTGTATGTGTGTGTGTGTGTGTGTTGTATTAGTGTGTGTGTATGTGTGTGTGTGTTGTATTAGTGCGTGTGTGTGTGATTGTGTGTGTTGTATTAGTGTATATGTGTGTGTGATTGTGTGTGTAGTATTAGTGTATGTGTGTGTGTGTGTGTTGTATTAGTGTGTGTGTATGTGTGTGTGTGTTGTATTAGTGCGTGTGTGTGTGATTGTGTGTGTTGTAGTAGTGTATGTGTGTGTGTGATTGTGTGTGTAGTATTAGTGTATGTGTGTGTTGTATTAGTGCGTGTGTGTGTGATTGTGTGTGTTGTAGTAGTGTATGTGTGTGTGTGATTGTGTGTGTAGTATTAGTGTATGTGTGTGTGTGTTGTATTAGTGTGTGTGTATGTGTGTGTGTTTGCATGTATGTTTGAGGCTCTGTTCACACATCCATCTGCTGGTGAAACACTCATCCACACCTTTGCTATCCCTGGACTCGACTATTCTATTAGCTACCCTCTGTAAAGTTGAAGTCATTCGAAACTCTGCTATTCCGTCCCTTTAACTTGCAGCAAGCCCTGTTCACTCATCGCTTGTGCTCACTGCTGTATCCCATTTAAGCAATATCTTGATTTTAAAAATCCCATTCCCATCCATGGCCTGTGTGTGTGTGTGCCTGTATATGTATGTGTGTGTCTGTGTATGAGTGTGTGTGTGCACGCGTGTTGTGTGTGTGTCTTGGTGTGAGTGTGCGTGTGTTTCTGAGAATGAGTGACGTCTGTGTGTGTGTGTCTGTGTGTGCATATGTACGTGTGTGACTGTTTGAGTGTGCATGTCTGTTTGCATGTCAGTGTGTGTGTTTCTGTGCATGATTGTGTATGTTTCTGTGTATGAGTGTGCGTGTGTGCCTGTATGTGTGTGTTTCTCTATATGTGTGTGTTTCTGTATGAGTGTATGTGTGTGCCTGTATGAGTGTGTTTCTCTGTATGTGTGTGTTTCTGTGTATGTGTGTGTGTGTGCCTGTATGTGTGTGTTTCTGTGTGAGTGTGTGTGCCTGTATGAGTGTGTTTCTGTGTATGTGTGTTTGTGTGTGTGTGTGTGTGTGTGTGCCTGTATGTGTGTGTGTGTTTCTGTGTGTGTGTGTGTGCCTGTATGTGTGTGTTTCTGTATGAGTGTATGTGTGTGCCTGTATGAGTGTGTTTCTCTGTATGTGTGTGTTTCTGTGTATGTGTGTGTGTGCCTGTATGTGTGTGTTTCTGTGTATGAGTGTGTGTGCCTGTATGAGTGTGTTTCTGTGTATGTGTGTTTGTGTGTGTGTGTGTGTGTGTGTGTGTGTGTGCCTGTATGTGTGTGTGTTTCTGTGTATGTGTGTGTGTGCCTGTATGTGTGTGTTTCTGTGTATGAATGTGTGTGCCTGTATGAGTGTGTTTCTGTGTATGTGTGTGTGTGTCTGTATGTGTGTGTGTTTCTGTGTATGAGTGTGTGTGTGCGCCTGTGTGTGTGTATTTCTGTGTATGAGTGTGTGTGTGTTTCTGTATATATATATGTGTGTGTGTGTGTGTGTTGGGTGGGGTGTGGGGGGCTGATTTTGGCTGATTCTGCTTTTCTTGTTCATAGTTCACCTCTTGAAGAGAGACCAGTTCTGTTCCACGTATTCTTGTTTGCCCCACAATCCCCTCCCTCAGCAGGAAGCCGATTCTCAGTCCTTCCATTGTATTTTTCAGGCATTTGTGTCGTCAGGACCTGGACTGTGACTATTATTTCAGCCTGGATTCCGACGTGGTGCTGACCAATCCAAAGAGCCTCAAAATCCTCATCGAACACAACAAGTAAGGTTGATTTATCCGCCAAACTCCTTAGACCCTCACTGCCTCACCCACAGCTCTGTTACCTGTAGGCTCGACTATTCCAACACTCTCCTGGCCAGGTACCCACATTCTACCCTCAGTAAACTTCAGCCGATCCAAAACCCATTGCCCCGTATCCCAACTCGCACCAAGTCCCATTCACCCACCGCCCACTGTGCTCCCAGCCCGGCAGTACCTCAATATCAAACTCTCGTCCTTGTCATCAGATTCCTCCCTCCCCCTCCCCCTCCCTCTGTAATCGCCTCCAGCCCCACAACCATCCGAGATCTCTGCGCTCCTCCAACTCTGGCACCTTGACCATCCCAGATTTCCATCGCTCCACCACTGGCGGCCGTGCCTTCAGCTGCCTGGGGCCCTAAACTCTGGAATTCCCTCCCTAAACCCCTCCGCCTCTCTCTCCTCTTTTAAGATGCTCCTTACAACTCGCCTCTTTGACCGAGCTTTTGATCACTTCTGTTTCTTTTTGTGGCTCAGTGTGAAATATTGTTGGATAATGCTCCTGTGAAGCGCCTTTGGGATGTTTTACTACAATAAGATCATAATAAAGTTGACACCCTCCAGGACAAAGCAGCCCCGCTTGATTGGCACCCCATCCACAAACATTCACTCCCTCCACCACCGACGCACAGTAGCAGCAGTGTGTGTACCATCTACAAGATGCACTGCAGGAACTCACCAAGGCCCCTTAGACAGCACCTTCCAAACCCACGACCACTACCACCTAGAAAGACAAGGGCAGTAAACACATGGGGACACCATCATCTCCAAGCCATTCACCATCCTGACTTGGAAATATATCGGCCGTTCCTTCACTGTCGCTGGGTCAAAATCCTGGAACTCCCTCCCTAACAGCACGGTGGGCGTACCTACACCACATGGGACTGCAGCGGCTCAAGAAGGCAGCTCACCACCACCTTCTCAAGGGGCAATTGGGGACAGGCAATAAATGCTGGGCCCAGCCAGCGACGCCCACATCCTCTAAATGAATTAAAAAAAAGAAAAGGGAGCAGGAGTAGGCCATTCGGCCCCTCGAGCCTGCTCCGCCATTCAATAAGACCATGGCTGATTGGATTGTGGCCTTAACTCCAGTTTCCCGCCTCTTCCCCACAGCACTTGACTTCCTCGTCTATCAAAATCTTGTCTAACTCATCCTTGAATATATGCAATGACCCGGCCTCTGCTGCTCTCTGGGGGGGGGGGGGGGGGGAGAATTCCAAAGAGTGACAACCCTCTGAGAGAAGAAATTCCTCCTCATCTCCGTCTTAAATGGGAGACCCCTTATTTTGAACTGCGCCCACCCCCTCTAGTTCTAGATTCCCTCACGAGGGGGAAACATCCTTTCAGCATCCACCCTGTCCAGCCCCTCTCAGAGTCTTATATGTTTCAAGAAGATCACCTCTCATTCTCCTAAACCCCAATGAGTATAGGTGCTATATAAACGTAAGTTGTTGATTTATCACACTTTCGCCCTGAGAGTGGGAGCTCTCACCGCAGTGCAGGTTCCGCACGTGCTGACCCTGGTAGTACCCCGCCGTTTTCCCCGAGTGAGCTCGGCTGGCTGTTCGACTTTGGAAGGAAGCGCACGCCCAACGCACGCTCGCCTCGGTTTCCTGCGGAAGGCGCTGGGCTGGCGTTGGGGGTCGAGGACCTGTTTTCCCCCTGACCCCGCCTGTCGGGCTGAGGCCGATTATAACACCCTCCAACCGGGCTTAAACCTCCCAATTCAAACCGAACCTCCAGGGGGGGGCCAGGACTGTGGGAGTGCTCCACTGTCAGAGGCGCCATCTTTCGCAGGAGATGTTGAGCTGATGTCTGCCCCTCTCAGGTGGATGTATAAGATCCCGCAGCCACAATTTTGAAGAAAAGCATTGGGCAGGCGGGGGGCGGGCGGTGCGGGGCGCGGCGGAGGGGGGGGGGGCGGTGGGGGGGTTCACCCCAGTGACGCTCGATGATAGTGGAGAACAGGTGGTTTGGTTATCACCACATTGATGTTTGTGGGAGCTTGCTGTGCGCAAGTTGGCTGCAGCGCCACCTACAACACAGCAGCAGCAACTGCACTTCGAGGAAACGTCTTATTGGCGGCGAAGGTATGGCCTGAGGTGCTGAAAGGCGCTACACAAATGCGTTCAGCGGGCTTCCCCCCACCCCCTCCCACTCCCCGTGTCAGCTGAACCAGTCAGCGTCTCCTCCTGAAACTGGCTGACTGTCACCACCTGGTGGCTGCATTTGGAAGAGCCATGGCTCTCTTGCATCATGGCGACTGGACGTAGTGTCCTCAAGAGGGCACTCTCGAGTCCATCACAAAAGACGGTTGTGGGGGGCGGGGGGCGTGGGCCATTCAGCCCATCGTGCCTGTGCCAGCTGTTGGGAGAGCTATCCAGTTTGCCCCACTCTCAGCTGGCGCCTTGCCATTTCATTTCCCCGTTCAAGTTTTTAATTCAATTCCATCTTTTGAAAACCGCAAATTGAATCTACTTCCACCGCCCTCCCAGGCAGCGCATTGCAGATCACGACCAAATTGTACACAGCAAGATCCCAGTAGCTGACGGCCAGACCATCCCTCTTTTTAGCTGATGTTGGTTGGTTGGGGGGTGGTGGGGGGGGTAAATATTTGTCCAGGATTCTGTTCTTCAAAATATTAACATGGGATCCAACTAAGTGCGCCCTCAGCTTAGGGTCTCACACAGAAAGACGGCTCCTCTGACAGTGCAGTGCTCCCCTGGAGGGTCAGCCTGGACTCTGTGCTCTAGAGTGTGGACTTGAACCTGCGGCCTTCTGCCATTGGCCCCTAGAGGCGGGGATCAGGTTCTGCCATTGGATCCTAGAGACAAAGTCGGGTTCTGCCATTGGATCCTAGAGGTGGGGGTCAGGTTCTGCCATTGGACTGTTGAAGGGGGGGTGGATATGGGTTCTGCCATTGGACCCTAGAGATGGGGTTGGGTTCTGCCATTGGATCCTAGAGGCGTGGTTGGGTTCTGCCATTGGACCCTTGAGGGGGAGGGATGGGTTTTGCCATTGGATCCTAGAGGTGGGGTCAGGTTCTGCCATTGGACCCTAGAGGCGGGGGTCAGGTTCTGCCATTAGACCTTAGAGGCAGGTGGTCGGGTTCTGCCATTGGAACCTTGAGGGGGAGAGTCAGGTTCTGCCATTGGACCCTTAAGTGTGGGCATCGGGTTGTGCCATTGGACCCTTGAGAGGGGGAGTTGGGTTCTGCCATTGGACCTTTGGTTGGGGGGGGGGGGGTCAGGGTGTTGGGTTCTGCCTTTGGACCCTGGGGGGGGGGGTCGGTTTCTCCCATTGGATTCTTGAGGGAGGGGGATCAGGTTCTGCCATTGGACCCACAGTTCGCTTGTCTAACCTTGGGTTCTCACCTCTCGCCAGGTTTGTGATTGCGCCGATGGTCAGTCGTCATGGCAAGCTGTGGTCCAACTTCTGGGGGGCCATAAATGCAGACGGTTACTACAGCCGATCGGAGGACTACATTGATATTGTGCAGCTGAAGAGAGTGTGAGTAATGGGGTTTGATCAGGCTGGGCTGCTCGGTTTTAAAGGAATTTGTAACATGCTCCCTTGTAAACAGTTTGAATTTTCCCAGATAGAATTTAGCAACAACAAGTGATGGCACAAAGGTGAGTGGTATTGTGAGCAATGTAGACAGAAGCATAAATTACCAGGAGGACAACAGACACATGGGGAACATCACCACCTGGAAGTTCCCCTCCGAGCCACTCACCATCCTGACTTGAAACTATATCACCGTTCCTTCACTGTCGCTGGGTCAAAATCCTGGAACTCCCTCCCTAACAGCACAGTGGGTGTACCTACACCACAGGGACTGCAGCGGTTCAAGAAGGCAGCTCACCACCACCTTCTCAAGGGGCAATTAGTGATGGGCAATAAATGCTGGGCCCAGCCAGCGATGCCCACATCCCTGTGAAAGAATTTTTTAAAAAGTGAATCGGCAAAACTGTGGTGAAAGGATTTCAAATGTGAGGCCATCCACTTGGGACCTACGGAGGATGTAATAGGCTACTTCCTAAGTGGTGAAAATCTAGGAACCATGGAGGTCTAAAGAAAGAATGCCATTAAAATGTCATGAACAGACACAAAAAAAATCAAAATGTCTAGTGAAATGTTGGCCTTTATATCTAGGGGACCAGAATATAATTGGATAGAAGTCATGCTTGGACTATACACAGCCCTGGTTCAGCCACACCGGGAGTCACTGTGAACAGTCCCGGACTTGAGCCTTAGGTAGGATATATTGACCTTGGAGGGAGCGCAGTGCAGTTTTACCAGAATGATACCTGGACACGAAGGGTTAAATTATGAGGATAGATTTCACAAACTAAGGTGCATTCACTGGTTAAGAAGGTTAAGCGGTGATTTGATTGAAATTTTCAAGATGTTAAGGGGAACAGATAAGGTCGATGGAGAGAAATTTATTTCCTACGGTTGGTGAGTCTGGGGCTAGGGGGCAGAGTCTAAAAATTCGAGCCGGACTTTTCAGGAGTGAACGCTTCTACCCTGGGCGGAGAGATAACTTGTTGATCCTTTCTATAAATAGCCAGCAAAGAAGCTCGAGATCTTCATAGCTCTCTGGTCACGCACACTGTCCTTGCTCGTTCATTATGGCATGACAAGTATTATTATAAACGAGGCCATGAGAAGAGAAGACACCAGATGCCAACCTGTTAACCACTGGGGTTGGAACAAGTGGTCCTGAGCCCCAGTGCCCCAGTCCTTGTCTCAAGACTACCTTGGCTTTCTCATCTGCTGATGAGGCGCCCGAATAAAGGGCAACAGGCATGGGTCATACGCCCAGCTACTTCAGACAAAGCTAAACAACACCGTCATCTAAACTGACCCCTGGCACTCCAAAGCCTAGAGCATTCCTGGGAGTGACCAAAGTTTAACCATTTCTGAAGTCCCAGCTACAGTACAAACCTATAAGATATCTGGGAGTTAGAAAAAGGCAAAAAACTTTAATTATTAAAGCAGACCCTAACCCTATGCAGATACAACCAGGGTACCTTGGACCCTCGCAACTCACACCTCACACCATCTGCAATTATCACCACCAGACCCCAAGATGTAACAAATGGAGCTGACTGTTTAATATTGAATTCAGTCATGGGGGGAGATGGGGGCCTAGCATCACCCGACTAGTAATCCAGAGGCCCAGGCTAATGCTCTGGGGTCATGGGTTCAAATCCCACCATGGCAGCTGGTGGAATTTAAATTCAATTAATAATCTGGAATTGAAAAAGTAGCCTCAGTAATGGGGACCATGACAACTATTGTTGACTGTTGTAAAAACCCCTCTCCGCCACTAAGTAAGGGGAGAGTCCTCGACTCCGTCCTGCCACATGCTACCCATCACCATCTCGGCACAACCCCAACCCAGCATGAGGTGGAAAAGGCCATTCGACAGCTAAAGAGCAACAAGGCATCAGGCATCGATGGAATCCCCGGCAATGCACTAAAGCATGGCGGAGAAGCACTATAGGCGTGAATACATGGTCTTGTCCCTCCTTATCTGGAAGGAGGGGAGCATGCCAGGAGATCTCAGAGAATTGTAACCATCTTCAAGAAAGGTGACAAGTCCGGCTGCGGTAACTATAGAGGAATCTCCCTGCTGTCGGCCACAGGAAAGGTCATCGCAAGAATCCTCCTCAATCGCCTTCTCCCTGTGGCTGAAGAGGTCCTCCCAGAGTCGCCATGCGGAGTCCGCCTTGATCTTCACAGACATGATCTTCACCACATGGCAACTGCAAGGGAAATGCAGCGAACAGCACCAACCCCATGTACACGGCTGTCTCTGACCTCACAGAAGCCTTCGACACTGTCATTCGTGAAGGGCTATGGAGCATCCTCCTCCGTTTTGGCTGCCCTCAAAAGTTTGTCACCATCCTCCGCCAGCTCCATGATGACATGCAAGCCGTGATCCTGACCACCACAGACTCAATCCACGTTCAGATCGGGGTCAAGCAAGGCTGTGTCATCGCACCGACACTCTTCTCGATCTTCCTTGCTGCAACGCTCCCCACTGGAGTGGAGCTAAACTACAGAACAAGCAGGAACCCATTCAGCCTCTGTCACCTGCAGGCCAGATCCAAGGTCATCCCATCCTCTGTCATTGAACTACAGGATGCAGATGATGCTTGTGTCTGTGCACACTCAGAGGCCGAGCTCCAAGCCATCGTCAACGCCTCCACCGAGGTGTACGAGAGCATAGGCCTTACGCTAAACATCCATAAGACTAAGGTCCTCTTGGCCTGCCCCACCACACCGCACTGGTTATCAAAATCCACAACGCGGCCTTAGACAACGTGGACCACTTTCCATACCGTGGGAGCCTAGTGTCAACAAGGGCAGACATTGTCGACGAGGTTCGACACCGCCTTCAGTGTGCCAGTGTAGCCTTCGACTGCCTGAGGAAGAATGTTTGAAGACCAGGACCTCAAACCCAGCGCCAAGCTCATGGTCTACAGAGCAGTGGTGATACTCACACGGACTCTGTATAGCAGGCACCTCAAAACTTTGGAAAAGTACCTCCAGCGCTGCCTCCACAAGATCCCACAAATCCATTGGCAGGAATGGTGCACCAGTGCCAGTGTTCTCACTCAGGCTAGCATCCCCCACATCACATTGACCACGCACGATCAGCTCCGCTGGGAGGGCCTGACACGAGACTCCCGAAACAAGCGCTCCGCTCGGAGCTTCAACACAACGAGCGAGCCCCAGGAGGGCAGAGGAGATGCTTCAAGGCCACCCTCTCAAAGCCTCCTCGAAAAAAATACAACATCCCCACCGACATCCGGGAATCCCTGGCCCAAGACCATCCGAAATGGAGGGAAAGCATCCAAGGAGGAGCTGAACTCCTTGAGTCTTGTCGCTGAGGGCTAGCGGAAGCCAAACTTCGAAACGAAAGGAGCGCGTGGCAGCCCCACCCACCCGTTCCCCCTACCACCATCTGCAGGTCGCGCACTGAACTCTTCAGCCTCCTCAAAACTCATTTTTAGTGTGGAAGCAAGTCATCCTTGACCTTGAGGGGCTGCCAAAGAGAAGACTTCACTAATGCCCCCTTTAGGGGAGGAAATCTGCTGTCATACCCAGTCTGGCCCACATGTGACTCCAGACCCACAGCAATGTGGTTGACTCTTTAACTGCCCCTCTGAAATGGCCAAGCAAGACACTCAGTTCAAGGGCAATTAGGGATGGGCAACAAATGCTGGCCTTGCCAGCGACGCCCACATCTCATGAAAAAAAATCAAGAAAAAAAAGGTTCCAGTCTCCATATAATAAAAAGGATATTGAGGCACTGGAGGAAGTGCATAACAAAAAGATTTACAAGGATTATACCAAAGCAGAGAGGTTGTAGCTATGAAGAAATACTGTACGGACTGTGGCTCTTTTCTCTAGAAAAGAGAAGACTGAGGGATGACCTGATAGGGGTCTTTAAAATTGGGAGGGGCCTCGATAGAGTTGATGTAGAGAAGGTGTTTCCACTTGTTGTGGAGACCAGAAATAGGGGACCATCAATATAAGATCGTCACTAATAAATCCAATCAGGTATTCAGGAGAAACTTCTTTACCCAGAGAGTGAAACTCGCTACCACAGGGAGTGATTGAGGTGAATCGTGTAGATACATTTTAAGGGGAAGCTGGATAAACACATGAGAGTGAAGGGAATAGAGGGTTACGATGAAAGGTTTAGATGAGAGGAGGTGCGACTGGAGCATAAACACCAGCATGGACTGGTTGGGCCAACTGGCCTGTTTCTGTGCTGTACATCCCATGTAATCACAAAGAAGCTTGCTTACATCACGTTAATCACACCAGTTGTTTAGGGAAACCCAAAAAGATTTTTGCTTTGTGTCAAAGTGCTATTATCTATTCACTTGCTGCCCCCACCTCCACCCCAAACCTGAATTTGGCAACCTCCCACTATTCCTGGCCAGGACTGACATGATTAGATCATTTTCCCTGTCAGTCTTGGCTAGAGACTGCCCTACTGTAAGTGAAAGAGATTGACCTTATGCCCAGAATTTATGTAACTATCCTTCAATGTTTGTATCTCGCTGGAGAAATTGCCCTGCTTTTACTGGGAGAAGTTGCTGTAATTCTGCTTTGTAGAGACTATTTTATAAGTAGACTCTGTGGACTGTTTTGATGTAATGCCCTCTTTAAATAGAATCTGCAGACAGCTTTATGCAGTGTGATGCTTAAATAGACTCTGCAGACAGTTTGTTGTTTAAATAGACCCTGCAGACAGTTTGATGTTTAAATAGACTCTGCAGACAGTTTGATGTTTAAATAGACTCTGCAGACAATTTGATGTTTAAATAGACTCTGCAGACAGTTTGATGTTTAAATAGACTCTGCAGACAGTTTGATGTTTAAATAGACTCTGCAGACAGTTTGATGTTTAAATAGACTCTGCAGACAGTTTGTTGTTTAAATAGACTCTGCAGACAGTTTGATGTTTAAATAGACTCTGCAGACAGTTTGATGTTTAAATAGACTCTGCAGACAGTTTGTTGTTTAAATAGACTCTGCAGACAGTTTGATGTTTAAATAGACTCTGCAGACAGTTTGATGTTTAAATAGACCCTGCAGACAGTTTGTTGTTTAAATAGACTCTGCAGACAGTTTGTTGTTTAAATAGACTCTGCAGACAGTTTGATGTTTAAATAGACTCTGCAGACAGTTTGATGTTTAAATAGACCCTGCAGACAGTTTGATGTTTAAATAGACTCTGCAGACAGTTTGATGTTTAAATAGACTCTGCAGACAGTTTGATGTTTAAATAGACTCTGCAGACAGTTTGTTGTTTAAATAGACTCTGCAGACAGTTTGATGTTTAAATAGACTCTGCAGACAGTTTGATGTTTAAATAGACCCTGCAGACAGTTTGATGTTTAAATAGACTCTGCAGACAGTTTGTTGTTTAAATAGACTCTGCAGACAGTTTATTGTGGTGTGATGTTTAAATATACTTTCTTTGTTGCAGTGCACAGTTTAAATAGACAATAGACTTTGGATTCTTTGATGTAGTGCACTATTTAAGTAGATTCTGTGGGTAGATTGCTGCAGTGAGCTATTTAAACAGATTGTGCTGTAAAACCCCCCGCCAGCTCCAACTCACTGTTGACTGTAGTATCAACAGATTCCCTGCCCCTTTATCTGTTTCTAATGCCCAGGGACAGCTCGTTAACTTCTTTAACCCCCTTGGCTGCTAAACTTGGCTTGGTGAACAATTTGCATTAGCTCACCATGAGCCCAGAGATTGGTTGAGGGAGATGGTGGGAATATGTGATTGAGGGAGATGGAGGGATTGATGGAGATGGAGGGAGGTAGGAACATAGGAGCAGGAGTGGGCCATTCAGTCTGTCGAGCCTGCTTCCCCCATTCAGTACGATCATGGCTGATCATCCGCTTCAATGCCTTTTCCCCACACTATCCCCATATCCCTTTATGTCACTGGCATTTAGAAATCTGTCAATCTCTGCTTTAAACAAACTCAATGATTGAGCTTTCATGGTCCTCTGGGATAGAGGATTCCAAAGATTCACAATCCTCTGAGTAAAAATAATTCTCCTCATCTCGGTCCTAAGCAGCTTCCCCCTTATTTTGAAATTGTGTCCCCTGGTTCTAGACTCCCAACCAGAGGAAACATCTTACCTGCATCTACCCTGTCTATTCCTTTAAAGTATTTTGTAGGTTCCAATGAGATCACCTCTCATTCTTCGAAACTCTAGAGAATACAGTTTCTCCAATCTCTCTTCATAGAACATTCCTGCCATCCCAGGAACAAGTCTGTTGACCCTCTGTTGCACTCCCTCTATGGCAATAATATCCTTCCTAAGGTGAGGTACTGCACACAGTACCCCAGGTGCAGTCTGACCAACACAATTGAAGCAGGACTTCACTACTTCCGCACTCAAATCCTCTTATGATAAAGACTAACATACCATCAGCCTTCCTAATTACTTGCTGCAACTGCATGTTGGCTTTCAGTGACTTATTGACGAGGACACTCGGGTCCCTTTATACATCTACACTTTCTAATCTTGTACCACTTAAGAAATATTGTGCACATCTGTTCCTCTTACCAAACCTCACATTTTTCCACATTATATTCCATCTGCCATGTTGTTGCCCACTCACTAAGTCTGCCCAAGTCCTCTTGAAGCCGCTTTGCATCTTCCTCCCAACACACATTCCCACCTAGGTTTGTGTCACCTGCGAAGTTGGAAATATTACATTTGGTCCCCACATCCAAAGCATTGAAATATATTGTGAACAGCTGGGGCCCAAGTACTGATCCTTGTGGTACCCCACTAGACACAGCCTGGCAACGCGAGAATGACCCGTTTATTCCTACTCTCTGTCTTCTACCTGTTAGCCAATCCTCAGTCCATGCCAGTATACTGCCTCCTTTCCCATGTGCTTATATTTTGCTAATCAACCTCCTGTGGGGGACTTTATCAAAAGCCTTCTGAAAATCCAAGTATACTATGTCCATTGACTCCCCTTTATCAATTCTATTAGTAACATCCTCAAAAAACTCCCAACAGGTTCATCAACATAATTCCCCACTCATAAATCCACGGTGATTATACCCAGTCAGATCATTATTCTCCAAGTGTCCGTTTCTCACATCCTTTATAATAGATTCTAGCATTTTTCTTACCACTGGTGTGAGGCTAACAGGTCTGCAGTTTCCCATTTGCTCCCTCCCTCCCTTCTTGACATTCTCTACCTTGCAATCAGCAGGAACCATTCCAGAATCTATGGACTTTTGGAAGACGATCACCAATGGATCCACTGTCTCCATAGCTACCTGTTTCAACAGGCTGGGAGGTAGACTGTCAGGTCCTGGGGATTAAACAAAGAGCTGCACATGTCAGCTGTCCCAAGTGACTGGAATGACAAATTGCCTGCAATTTTGGCAGTGGTGGGAATTGAAACCACATCTCCATAGAGGCTGGAGCCTTAATCCGGCTCTTTACACCGCTCGACCACACTACCCGGAGGGATTGAGGGAGATGGAGGGAAAGTGGGATTGAGGGAGATGGGGGAATTGAGGGTGTGCTTGATTCTTAACTGCCCTGTGAAATGGCTGAGCAACCCACTCGGTTCAAAGACAATTCGGGGTGGGCCTTGCCAGCGACACCTATGTCCCGCAGAAGAATTAAGAAAGAAAGATGGAGGGCAAGTGGGGATTGAGGGAGATGGTGAGATGTAGGGAGATGATGGGAAGGAGGCATTGAGGGAGATGGAGGGATTGAGGGAGATGGTGGGCTGCTGATGAGCTCTTCCCAGCAGTGTTTCTGGAAAGTCCTGTTCAAACGATGGCCTTGGTTCCTCCAGTCCCTTGCTTGGGCCGCTCGTGTGTGACTTGCATGTCCAACTGTTTTTTGTGGTGACCATTCCTCTCCCCTCCCCCCCCCTGCAGTGGTATCTGGAATGTTCCGTACATTTCCCAGGTTTACCTGATCAAAGGTGAGACTCTGCGTCGTGAACTGAGACAGAAGAATGTGTTCACACAGGACGAACTGGATCCGGATATGATATTCTGCAAGAACTTCCGGGGGAAGGTAAATGAGAGAGAGTGACTGGAGAGGTGGGGAGAAAGAGAGAGAGAGACACACACACACACACACACACACACACACACACACACACACACACACACACACACACACACACACACACACACACACACACACACACACTCACATACACGAGGGGGGCTGGGGTGGGGAGTGGAGGTTGTGGGGGGAAAGAGAGAGAGACAAGGATGGAAAGAGAGAGATCCAGAGATAGAGAGAGAGACATACTGGTGGAGAGAGAGAGAGGTTGATGGAGAGAGAGACTCAGATGAAGAGACTCAGAGAGGGTGAGAGAGACGATAGAGACAAAGAGAGAGATAAGGGAGGAGAAAGAGTGAGGTGGAGAGAAAGTGAGAGAGAGACCCACACACACCGTTGGGGGAGAGACAGACAGGCTGAGCAACATTTAACTGTGAACTCCGTGTTAACCCTGTTGGAGGAACAGATTTGATGGAGAGCTGCTCTTGTGAGGTTTCAGTTGAGTCCTTACACTGTATCACCTCTGGTTAACAAACACACTAACTGCCCTGCAGGAAAGCTCCATCTCCCATTCTCCTGTCTCCTGTGATGTGCTACACAGTGATGACCATCACTGCATGAAAGAGTGAGACTCTGAGAGAGTGTGTGTGTGTGTGTGTGTGTGTGTGTGTATGTATGAGAGCGTGAGACTCCGTGTGAGTGAGTGTGTGCACATCTGTGAGAATCTGGGTGAGAGTGAGTGTGTGTGAGTGAGAGAGACTCGTGTGTGTGCATGATAGAGTGAGACTGTGTTTGTGTAAGAGTGTTGTGTGTCTGTGTGTGTGAGTGTGTGTCTGTGTATGGGTGTTTGTGTAAGAGTGTTGTGTGTCTATGTGTGAGAGTGTGTGTGTGTGTGTGAGTGTGTGTGTGTGTCTGTGTGTATGAGAGTGTGTTTATGTAAGAGTGTTGTGTGTCTATGTGTGAGAGAGTGTGTGTGTATGAGAGTGTGTGTCTGTGTGTATGAGTGTGTTTGCGTAAGAGTGTTGTGTGTCTGTGTGAGAGTGAGTGTGTGTGTGAGAGAGTGTGTGTGTGTATGAGAGTGTGTTTGTGTAAGAGTGTTGTGTGTCTATGTGTGAGAGAGTGTGTGTGTGAGAGAGAGTGTGTGTGTGTATGAGAGTGTGTGTCTGTGTATGAGAGTGTGTGTGTGTGTATAGGAGTGTGTTTGTGTAAGAGTGTTGTGTGTCTATGTGTGAGAGAGTGTGTGTGTGAGAGATAGTGTGTGTGTGTATGAGAGTGTGTGTGTGTCTATGAGTATGTGTGTGTGTATGAGAGTGTGTGTGTGTCTATGAGTATGTGTGTGTGTATGAGAGTGTATTTATGTAAGAGTGTTGTGTGTCTATGTGTGAGAGGGAGTGTGTGTGTGTATGAGAGTGTGTGTGTGTCTATGAGTATGTGTGTGTGTGTATGAGAGTGTATTTATGTAAGAGTGTTGTGTGTCTATGTGTGAGAGTGTGTGTGTATGAGAGTGTGTGTGTGTAAGAGTGTTGTGTGTCTATGTGTGAGAGAGAGTGTGTGTATGAGAGTGTGTGTGTGTCTGAGTATGTGTGTGTCTGTATGAGAGTGTGTTTGTGTAAGAGTGTTGTGTGTCTATGTGTGAGAGGGAGTGTGTGTATGAGAGTGTGTGTGTGTCTATGAGTATGTGTGTGTGTGTATGAGAGTGTGTTTGTGTAAGAGTGTTGTGTGTCTATGTGTGAGAGGGAGTGTGTGTATGAGAGTGTGTGTGTGTCTATGAGTATGTGTGTGTGTATGAGAGTGTGTTTGTGTAAGAGTGTTGTGTGTCTATGTGTGAGAGGGAGTGTGTGTATATGAGAGTGTGTGTGTGTCTATGAGTATGTGTGTGTGTATGAGAGTGTGTTTGTGTAAGAGTGTTGTGTGTCTATGTGTGAGAGGGAGTGTGTGTATGAGAGTGTGTGTCTGAGTATGTGTGTGTGTGTATGAGAGTGTGTTTGTGTAAGAGTGTTGTGTGTCTGTGTGAGGGAGTGTGTGTATGAGAGTGTGTGTGTGTCTATGAGTATGTGTGTGTGTGTATGAAAGTGTGTTTGTGTAAGAGTGTTGTGTGTCTATGTGTGAGAGGGAGTGTGTGTGTATGAGAGTGTGTGTGTGTCTATGAGTGTGTGTGTGTGTATGAGAGTGTGTTTGTGTAAGAGTGTTGTGTGTCTGTGTGAGAGGGAGTGTGTGTGTATGAGAGTGTGTGTGTGTCTATGAGTATGTGTGTGTGTGTGTATGAGAGTGTGTTTGTGTAAGAGTGTTGTGTGTCTATGTGTGAGAGGGAGTGTGTGTGTATGAGAGTGTGTGTGTGTCTATGAGTATGTGTGTGTGTATGAGAGTGTTTGTGTAAGTGTTGTGTGTCTATGTGTGAGAGGGAGTGTGTGTGTATGAGAGTGTGTGTGTGTCTATGAGTATGTGTGTGTGTGTATGAGAGTGTGTTTGTGTAAGATTGTTGTGTGTCTATGTGTGAGAGGGAGTGTGTGTGTATGTAAGAGTGTTGTGTGTCTATGTGTGAGAGGGAGTGTGTGTGTATGTGAGAGTGTGTGTATATGCAAGTGTGTGTGTGGCACCAGGAGCCTGTTCCCGGTGAAGCTGGTCTGGCTGGTGGTTGGGGACTGGTTGTTGGTCTGTTTTCTCACTGGCTCAGCGATTGCCTTTCACTGACAATGTTTCTCTGCCTGGGTTTCAGGGAATCTTCATGTTTGTGACCAATCTCGACGACTTTGGTCACCTAATGTCGCTTTCCAACTACAACACCAGCCACCTGCACAACGACCTGTGGCAAATCTTCACCAATTCAGAGGTGAGTACAGCCACAGCCTCTAGCTTTCTCCTCCCTCCCACCTCCTCCTCATCCTCTCGCTCTCCCTCACACCCCTCCCTCACAGCCCTCTCTCCCTCAACCCTCTCTCTCCAACTTCTCTCTCTCCTTCACACCTCCCCCTCTCCCTCACACTTCTCTTGCTCTCACACCTCTCGCTCTCCCCGCAGACCTCACCCCCCTCACACCTCTTCACACCTCACACTCTGTCTCTCACACACACCTCTCTCTCTCCCTCACATCTCTCTCTCTCTCTCACACCTCTCTCCCTTCCTCACACCTCTCTCCCTCACACCTCCCTCCTCCTCTTACCTCTCGCTCTCCCTCATACTTCTCACTGTCCCTCACCCCTCTCCCTGTCCCTTATTCTCTCTCTCTCTCTCCCTCACACCTTCTCTCACACACACACTGCTCTCTCCCTCTAACATCTCTCTCCCCTCGCCCTCTCTCTGTCTTCGTCACCACACTCTCTTGCTCTCTCTCTCTCACACACACTCACACCCCTCTCACTCCCTCAAACATCTCTCTCTCTCATACACTCTTTCTTTCTTGCACATCTCTCTTTCTCTCCCTCACCTTTCTATCCTTCACAACTCTTTCTCTCCTTCACACCTCTCTCTCCCCCTCTCATCTCTCTCTCCCTCAAACATCTCTCCCCCAACACCTTCTCTCTCTCCCTCACACCTCTCCCCCTCTCTCACACCTCTCTCCCTCCCTCACAGCTCTCTCTCCCTCACACCTCCCTCCTCCTCTTACCTCTCCTCACTCCTCTTCATCTCCCTCACACTTCTCACTGTCCCTTACCCTTCTCTCTGTCCCTTATTCTCTCTCTCTCTCCCTCACACCTTCTCTCACACACACACTGCTCTCTCCCTCCAACATCTCTCTCCCTCACACTCTCTCTGTCTTCGTCACCACACTCTCTCACTCTCTCTCTCTCTCTCTCACACACACTCACACCCCTCTCACTCCCTCAAACATCTCTCATACACTCTTTCTTTCTTGCACATCTCTCTTTCTCTCCCTCACCCTTCTATCCTTCACAACTCTTTCCCTCCTTCACACTTCTCTCTCCCCCTCACATCTCTCCCTCAAACATCACTCCCCCAACACCTTCTCTCCCTCTCCCTCACATCTCTCTCTCTCTCTCTCCCTCTCGCATCTCTCACTCGCTCACACCCTCTCTGTCCCCCTCACACCTCTCTCCCTCTCAAACTTCTTTCTCGCTCACACCCCCCTCTCTCTCTCTCTATGTCTTTCTCTCTCTCTCATACAAACATATAAATTAGGAGCAGGAGTAGGCCACTCAGCCCCTCGAGCCTGCTCAGCCATTTAATAAGATCATGGCTGATCTGAATATAACCTCAACCCCATATTCCTGTCCACCCCCGATAACCTTTCACCCTCTTGTTAATCAAGAATCTGTCTAGCTGTGCCGTAAAATATTCAAAGACCCTGCTTCCACCGCCTTTCGAAGAAGAGAGTTCCAAAGATTCACGACCTCATCTCTGTCTTAAAAGGGTGACCTCTTATTTTTAAACAGTAACCCCTAATTCTAGATTCTCCCACAAGAGGAAACATCCTCTCCACATCGACCCTGTCAAGATCCCTCAGGATCTTAAAGATTTCAATTAAGTCACTTCTTACTCTTCTAAACTCCAGTGGATACAAGCCTAGCCTGTCCAACCTTCCTCATAAAACAACCCGCCCATTCCTGGTGTTGGTCTGGTAACCCTTCCCTGAACTGCTTCTAACACATTTACACCTCTCTTTAAATAAGGAGACCAGGACTGTACACAATACTCCAGATGTGGTCTCACCAATGCCCTATACAACTGAAGCATAACCTCCCTACTTTTATAATCAATTCCACTCACAATAAATGATAACATTCGATTAGCTTTCCTAATTATCTGCTGTACCTGCAAACTGAACTTTGTGATTCAGGGCTATGGGGAGAGAGTGGTACAGTGGGATTAGTTTGGGATTGATACACGAATATGGGGAGAGAGTGGGGCAGTGGGATTAGTTTGGGATTGATACAGGGCTATGGGGAGAGAGTGGGGCAGTGGGATTAGTTTGGGATTGATACAGGGCAATGGGAGAGAGTGGGGCAGTGGGATTAGTTTGGGATTGATACAGGGCTATGGGGAGAGAGTGGGGCAGTGGGATTAGTTTGGGATTGATACAGGGCTATGGGGAGAGAGTGGGGCAGTGGGATTAGTTTGGGATTGTTTAATGTACGCTGGTTGGGGGGGGCAGTGGGATGAGTTTAATGTACTCTGGTTGGGGGGGGGCAGTGGGATTAGTTTAATGTACTCTGGTTTGGGGGGGGGCAGTGGGATGAGTTTAATGTACTCTGGTTGGGGGGGGGATAGTGGGATTAGTTTAATGTACTCTGGTTGGCGGGGGAGGTCAGTGGGATGAGTTTAATGTACTCTGGTTGGGGGGGGGCAGTGGGGATGAGTTTAATGTACTCTGGTTGGGGGGGTCAGTGGGATGAGTTTAATGTACTCTGGTTGGGGGGGGCAGTGGGATGAGTTTAATGTACTCTGGTTGGGGGGGGCAGTGGGATGAGTTTAATGTACTCTGGTTGGCGGGGAGGTCAGTGGGATGAGTTTAATGTACTCTGGTTGGGGGGGCAGTGGGATTAGTTTAATGTACTCTGGTTGGGGGGGGGCAGTGGGATTAGTTTAATGTACTCTGGTTGGGGGGGGGGGCAGTGGGATTAGTTTAATGTACTCTGGTTGGGGGGGGGCAGTGGGATTAGTTTAATGTACTCTGGTTGGGGGGGGCAGTGGGATTAGTTTAATGTACTCTGGTTGGGGGGGGGGCAGTGGGATGAGTTTAATGTACTCTGGTTGGGGGGGCAGTGGGATTAGTTTAATGTACTCTGGTTGGGGGGGGCAGTGGGATTAGTTTAATGTACTCTGGTTGGGGGGGGCAGTGGGATTAGTTTAATGTACTCTGGCTGGGGGGGGGCAGTGGGATTAGTTTAATGTACTCTGGTTGGGGGGGGGCAGTGGGATTAGTTTAATGTACTCTGGTTGGGGGGGGCAGTGGGATTAGTTTAATGTACTCTGGTTGGGGGGGCAGTGGGATTAGTTTAATGTACTCTGGTTGGGGGGGGCAGTGGGATTAGTTTAATGTACTCTGGTTGGGGGGGGGTGCAGTGGGATGAGTTTAATGTACTCTGGTTGGGGGGGCGCAGTGAGATGAGTTTAATGTACTCTGGTTGGGGAGGGGGGCAGTGGGATTAGTTTAATGTACTCTGGTTGGGGGGGGCAGTGGGATGAGTTTAATGTACTCTGGTTGGGGGGGGGCAGTGGGATGAGTTTAATGTACTCTGGTTGGGGGGGGGGGCAGTGGGATTAGTTTAATGTACTCTGGTTGGGAGGGGGGCAGTGGGATGAGTTTAATGTACTCTGGTTGGGGGGGGCAGTGGGATGAGTTTAATGTACTCTGGTTGGTGGGGGGATAGTGGGATGAGTTTAATGTATTCTGGTTGGGGGGGGGCAGTGGGATGAGTTTAATGTATTCTGGTTGGGGGGGGGCAGTGGGATGAGTTTAATGTACTCTGGTTGGGGAGGGGGCAGTGGGATGAGTTTAATGTACTCTGGTTGGGGGGGGCAGTGGGATGAGTTTAATGTACTCTGGTTGGGGGGGCAGTGGGATGAGTTTAATGTACTCTGGTTGGGGGGGGGCAGTGGGATGAGTTTAATGTATTCTGGTTGGGGGGGGGCAGTGGGATTAGTTTAATGTACTCTGGTTGGAGGGGGGGAGTGGGATTAGTTTAATGTACTCTGGTTGGGGGGGGGGCAGTGGGATTAGTTTAATGTACTCTGGTTGGGGGGGGGGCAGTGGGATGAGTTTAATGTACTCTGGTTGGGAGGGGGGCAGTGGGATGAGTTTAATGTACTCTGGTTGGGGGGGGGCAGTGGGATGAGTTTAATGTACTCTGGTTGGTGGGGGGATAGTGGGATGAGTTTAATGTATTCTGGTTGGGGGGGGGCAGTGGGATGAGTTTAATGTATTCTGGTTGGGGGGGGGCAGTGGGATGAGTTTAATGTACTCTGGTTGGGGAGGGGGCAGTGGGATGAGTTTAATGTACTCTGGTTGGGGGGGCAGTGGGATGAGTTTAATGTACTCTGGTTGGGGGGGGCAGTGGGATGAGTTTAATGTACTCTGGTTGGGGGGGGGCAGTGGGATGAGTTTAATGTATTCTGGTTGGGGGGGGCAGTGGGATTAGTTTAATGTACTCTGGTTGGAGGGGGGGAGTGGGATTAGTTTAATGTACTCTGGTTGGGGGGGGGCAGTGGGATTAGTTTAATGTACTCTGGTTGGGGGGGGGGGCAGTGGGATGAGTTTAATGTACTCTGGTTGGGGGGGGCAGTGGGATGAGTTTAATGTACTCTGGTTGGGGGGGGGCAGTGGGATTAGTTTAATGTACTCTGGTTGGGGGGGCAGTGGGATTAGTTTAATGTACTCTGGTTGGGGGGGGCAGTGGGATTAGTTTAATGTACTCTGGTTGGGGGGGCAGTGGGATGAGTTTAATGTACTCTGGTTGGGGGGGCAGTGGGATGAGTTTAATGTACTCTGGTTGGGGGGGGCAGTGGGATTAGTTTAATGTATTCTGGTTGTGGGGGGGGCAGTGGGATTAGTTTAATGTACTCTGGTTGGGGGGGGCAGTGGGATTAGTTGAATGTACTCTGGTTGGGGGGGGGGGCAGTGGGATTAGTTTAATGTACTCTGGTTGGGGGGGGCAGTGGGATGAGTTTAATGTACTCTGGTTGGGGGGGGGCAGTGGGATTAGTTTAATGTATTCTGGTTGTGGGGGGGGCAGTGGGATTAGTTTAATGTACTCTGGTTGGGGGGGGCAGTGGGATTAGTTTAATGTACTCTGGTTGGGGGGGGGGCAGTGGGATGAGTTTAATGTACTCTGGTTGGGGGGGGCAGTGGGATGAGTTTAATGTACTCTGGTTGGGGGGGGGCAGTGGGATTAGTTTAATGTACTCTGGTTGGGGGGGCAGTGGGATTAGTTTAATGTACTCTGGTTGGGGGGGGCAGTGGGATTAGTTTAATGTACTCTGGTTGGGGGGGCAGTGGGATGAGTTTAATGTACTCTGGTTGGGGGGGCAGTGGGATGAGTTTAATGTACTCTGGTTGGGGGGGGCAGTGGGATTAGTTTAATGTATTCTGGTTGTGGGGGGGGCAGTGGGATTAGTTTAATGTACTCTGGTTGGGGGGGGCAGTGGGATTAGTTGAATGTACTCTGGTTGGGGGGGGGGCAGTGGGATTAGTTTAATGTACTCTGGTTGAGGGGGGGCAGTGGGATGAGTTTAATGTACTCTGGTTGGGGGGGGCAGTGGGATGAGTTTAATGTACTCTGGTTGGTGGGGGGGGCAGTGGGATTAGTTTAATGTACTCTGGTTGTGGGGGGTTGAGTGGGATGAGTTTAATGTACTCTGGTTGGGGGGGGGCAGTGGGATGAGTTTAATGTACTCTGGTTGGGGGGGGCAGTGGGATTAGTTTAATGTACTCTGGTTGGGAGGGGGGGGAGTGGGATGAGTTTAATGTACTCTGGTTGGGGGGGCAGTGGGATGAGTTTAATGTACTCTGGTTGGGGGGGGCAGTGGGATTAGTTTAATGTATTCTGGTTGTGGGGGGGGCAGTGGGATTAGTTTAATGTACTCTGGTTGGGGGGGGCAGTGGGATTAGTTGAATGTACTCTGGTTGGGGGGGGGGCAGTGGGATTAGTTTAATGTACTCTGGTTGAGGGGGGGCAGTGGGATGAGTTTAATGTACTCTGGTTGGGGGGGGGCAGTGGGATGAGTTTAATGTACTCTGGTTGGTGGGGGGGCAGTGGGATTAGTTTAATGTACTCTGGTTGTGGGGGGTTGAGTGGGATGAGTTTAATGTACTCTGGTTGGGGGGGGCAGTGGGATGAGTTTAATGTACTCTGGTTGGGGGGGGCAGTGGGATTAGTTTAATGTACTCTGGTTGGGAGGGGGGGAGTGGGATGAGTTTAATGTACTCTGGTTGGGGGGGGCAGTGGGATGAGTTTAATGTACTCTGGTTGGTGGGGGGATAGTGGGATGAGTTTAATGTATTCTGGTTGGGGGGGGGCAGTGGGATGAGTTTAATGTATTCTGGTTGGGGGGGGGCAGTGGGATGAGTTTAATGTACTCTGGTTGGGGAGGGGGCAGTGGGATGAGTTTAATGTACTCTGGTTGGGGGGGCAGTGGGATGAGTTTAATGTACTCTGGTTGGGGGGGCAGTGGGATGAGTTTAATGTACTCTGGTTGGGGGGGGGCAGTGGGATGAGTTTAATGTATTCTGGTTGGGGGGGGCAGTGGGATTAGTTTAATGTACTCTGGTTGGAGGGGGGGAGTGGGATTAGTTTAATGTACTCTGGTTGGGGGGGGGCAGTGGGATTAGTTTAATGTACTCTGGTTGGGGGGGGGCAGTGGGATGAGTTTAATGTACTCTGGTTGGGGGGGGGGGGGCAGTGGGATGAGTTTAATGTACTCTGGTTGGGGGGGGGGAGTGGGATTAGTGTAATGTACTCTGGTTGGGGAGGGGGCAGTGGGATGAGTTTAATGTACTCTGGTTGGGGGGGCAGTGGGATGAGTTTAATGTACTCTGGTTGGGGGGGCAGTGGGATGAGTTTAATGTACTCTGGTTGGGGGGGGGCAGTGGGATGAGTTTAATGTATTCTGGTTGGGGGGGGGGCAGTGGGATTAGTTTAATGTACTCTGGTTGGAGGGGGGGAGTGGGATTAGTTTAATGTACTCTGGTTGGGGGGGGGCAGTGGGATTAGTTTAATGTACTCTGGTTGGGGGGGGGCAGTGGGATGAGTTTAATGTACTCTGGTTGGGGGGGGGGGCAGTGGGATGAGTTTAATGTACTCTGATTGGGGGGGGGAGTGGGATTAGTGTAATGTACTCTGGTTGGGGGGGGGAGTGGGGTGAGTTTAATGTACTCTGGTTGGGGGGGGGGGAGTAGGGTGAGTTTAATGTACTCTGGTTGGGGGGGGGAGTGGGATGAGTTTAATGTACTCTGGTTGGGGGGGGGAGTGGGATGAGTTTAATGTACTCTGGTTGGGGGGGGCAGTGGGATGAGTTTAATGTACTCTGGTTGGGGGGGGGCAGTGGGATTAGTTTAATGTACTCTGGTTGGGGGGGCAGTGGGATTAGTTTAATGTACTCTGGTTGGGGGGGGCAGTGGGATTAGTTTAATGTACTCTGGTTGGGGGGGCAGTGGGATGAGTTTAATGTACTCTGGTTGGGGGGGCAGTGGGATGAGTTTAATGTACTCTGGTTGGGGGGGGCAGTGGGATTAGTTTAATGTATTCTGGTTGTGGGGGGGGCAGTGGGATTAGTTTAATGTACTCTGGTTGGGGGGGGCAGTGGGATTAGTTGAATGTACTCTGGTTGGGGGGGGGCAGTGGGATGAGTTTAATGTACTCTGGTTGGGGGGGCAGTGGGATTAGTTTAATGTACTCTGGTTGAGGGGGGGCAGTGGGATGAGTTTAATGTACTCTGGTTGGGGGGGGCAGTGGGATGAGTTTAATGTACTCTGGTTGGGGGGGGGCAGTGGGATGAGTTTAATGTACTCTGGTTGGTGGGGGGGGCAGTGGGATTAGTTTAATGTACTCTGGTTGTGGGGGGTTGAGTGGGATGAGTTTAATGTACTCTGGTTGGGGGGGGCAGTGGGATGAGTTTAATGTACTCTGGTTGGGGGGGGCAGTGGGATTAGTTTAATGTACTCTGGTTGGGAGGGGGGGAGTGGGATGAGTTTAATGTACTCTGGTTGGGAGGGGGGGAGTGGGATGAGTTTAATGTACTCTGGTTGGGGGGGGGGCAGTGGGATTAGTTTAATGTACTCTGGTTGGGGGGGGCAGTGGCATTAGTTTAATGTACTCTGATTGGGGGGGGGGCAGTGGGATTAGTTTAATGTACTCTGGTTGGGGGGGGGGCAGTGGGATTAGTTTAATGTACTCTGGTTGGGAGGGGGGGAGTGGGATGAGTTTAATGTACTCTGGTTGGGGAGGCCAGTGGGATTAGTTTAATGTACTCTGGTTGGGGGGGGCAGTGGGATTAGTTTAATGTACTCTGGCTGGGGGGGGGCAGTGGGATTAGTTTAATGTACTCTGGTTGGGAGGGGGGCAGTGGGATGAGTTTAATGTACTCTGGTTGGGGGGGGCAGTGGGATGAGTTTAATGTACTCTGGTTGGGGGGGGCAGTGGGATGAGTTTAATGTAATCTGGTTGGTGGGGGGCAGTGGGATTAGTTTAATGTACTCTGGTTGGGAGGGGGGCAGTGGGATGAGTTTAATGTACTCTGGTTGGGGGGGGGCAGTGGGATGAGTTTAATGTACTCTGGTTTGGGGGGGCAGTGGGATGAGTTTAATGTACTCTGGTTGGGGGGGGCAGTGGGATGAGTTTAATGTACTCTGGTTGGGGGGGGCAGTGGGATGAGTTTAATGTACTCTGGTTGGGGGGGGGATAGTGGGATGAGTTTAATGTATTCTGGTTGGGGGGGGGGCAGTGGGATGAGTTTAATGTACTCTGGTTGGGGGGGGGGCAGTGGGATGAGTTTAATGTACTCTGGTTGGGGGGGGGCAGTGGGATGAGTTTAATGTACTCTGGTTGGGGGGGCAGTGGGATGAGTTTAATGTACTCTGGTTGGGGGGGGGGGGCAGTGGGATGAGTTTAATGTATTCTGGTTGGTGGGGGGCAGTGGGATGAGTTTAATGTACTCTGGTTGGGGGGGGCAGTGGGATGAGTTTAATGTACTCTGGTTGGGGGGGGCAGTGGGATGAGTTTAATGTACTCTGGTTGGGGGGGGGCAGTGGGATTAGTTTAATGTACTCTGGTTGGGGGGGGGGGCAGTGGGATGAGTTTAATGTACTCTGGTTGGGGGGGGGCAGTGGGATTAGTTTAATGTACTCTGGTTGGGGGGGTTGAGTGGGATGAGTTTAATGTACTCTGGTTGGGGGGGGGGGGGAGTGGGATGAGTTTAATGTACTCTGGTTGGGGGGTCAGTGGGATGAGTTTAATGTACTCTGGTTGGGGGGGGGGGGCAGTGGGATGAGTTTAATGTACTCTGGTTGGTGGCCGTTGGTTTGGCATCTCTTGAATTAAATTCTTAACAATGGTTTTTTTCTTTTCTGGACATAAATCCTTCTTGAGTAGGATTGGAAAGACAAATACATCCATGAGAATTATTCCAGAATCTTCAGTGAGAATCTTGTGCAACAGGTTTGTACTGAAAGTTCAACATTCCTTCTCTCCAGAATCTGAATGTTTAAGTTTCCGGGAATTGTGGAATTTCTGACCTTTCCCACTCAGGTCTGGGAAATCCCTTTGCCTCTGAGTTTTAGATTTCTCTCTGGCCTTCGCTTGGTCTCCACTGAGCCCCAACCCCCCTCCCCCTCATGTCATGATATAATTGAATGGTGACCGAGATGGTATGAGGGGCTGAATGGTCTCCTCCTGTTCCTAATGTCCCTTCTCCCTCAGTCCCGGCTGGCTGCTGGGCTCGGGTTGCTAATGTCCTGTTTGTTTGATGCAGTCTGTTGGTACAGTGTTTTCACATCACCACTCCCGTTCTCCGATATCATGGCCGCCTGTAACAAATCATCCTGGACATTTGGCTTTAGGACTTTGCTTTGTCCAACTGGACAATGCAATTCTGGCCACTAACTTTCAATGTCCAGCACCTTCTGTTTTTATTTCGGGTTTCCAGCATCCGCAGTATTTTGCTTTTATTGTTTTCATTTGATGCCCAGTTAAACTTGGTTGCATTGATGGGTTTTTTGTTATTGTAATGCTTGCAGTGAGAAGATTGTTTTGCGATTAACTGATTGATTATTGTTTGCTCTGTCTCAGCCTTGTCCTGATGTCTACTGGTTCCCCATTCTAACTGAGCAAGCCTGTGATGAGTTGATAGAGGAAATTGAGCATTATGGCCAGTGGTCTGGAGGAAAACATGAGGTAAGAAGGTCAGATTAGATGATTTCACTAGGCCCATTCTTGTTTCTAAGGCAATGGGGTCATTCCAGTCCAATCCATTAGGCCCATTCTTATTTCTAAGGCTACAGGGCCACACTAGTCCAATCCACTAGGTCCATTCTTGTTTCTAAGGCAACGAGGTCATATTAGTCCAATCCACTCAGCCTATTCTTGTTTTTAAGGCAACATGGTCACACTGGACCTATCCACTAGGCCCATTCTTGTTTCTAAGACAACAAGGTCACACTAGTCCAATCCTCGAGGCCAATTCTTGTTTCTAAGGCCACAGGGTCATACTGGACCAATCCATTAGGCCCATTCTTGTTTCTAAGTCAACATGGTCAAATTAGACCAATTGATTAGGCCTACTCTTGTTTCTAAGGCAACAGGGTCATGCTAGATCAATCCACTGGAGCCATTCTTGTTTCTGAGATCACAAGGTCAAATTAGACCAATTCACTAGGGCCATTTCTGTTAGGGATGTAATGAGATCAGATCAGGTTAATTCTTTGATGTTAATTTTAGTGACAAAGTAGGTGAGTGTACAAAGCGTTGGAACATTTGCGTCTGCTCTTTCGTTAAAATTAGTGAGGCCTAGAGATTTGGTTGCTAAAAGCCTGCCAGTTCGGGCCAAGAGGCCTCTTTACACACAATCCCCTCTCTGTTAGTCAATCTGCTACTAAGATGGAACTGTTGGGAGGCCACATGATGAAGTAAGGTCTTGGCTGAAGGGAGCTCGAGTTGACTGGCGCTGCTTCAGCTGGTCGATGAGCTCCACTGGTGGCTGTTCACCCACGTGAGCCTTCAGCTTTGGGGGCTCAAAAGACTCACTGGGAGCCACTTTTGTGATATTGCCTTATGACCGCGGTAGGCTGTGGGCGACACTCATGATTCTCATCACATCATGTCACGTCACAATCCCATTTCATTCTGGGTGCCAAACAATAATTGCGCTCTGAGTGGCCTCAACCTGTGTTTGCTTAACAACCACTGGACTCTCTGGCTGTCAGAGGTTGGGGCACAAACAGCATTTGTTCAGAGCTGGTTGTTGTGACACAGCTGTTGGTAAAGGCTGAGTTATTTAAAATCCCAGAGGGAAACTTTAAACAAGTGTCATCACCTATATTTTCAATTGGTATGTTTGAGAGGCAGCTCTGAATTCAGAAATGAAACCACCAGAGATTTTTAATATAAATTAAATTAAACATTTATTAATTTTACAAGGTATTAAACACAAACACATCTACAAATTACTATCATAATAACTATTAAACAAATCCCCAAATTAATCACTCCTAAAATCTTGCCCAAGGCATCAATAACCCATAGACTTTAAACAGACACCAGGCAAAGCACATTTTATCTTACGAATTCAAAATTAGGCTCCTTTCAATTTGTTCCTTTGCAGACAGTTGTAGGCTTACAGGCTTAGTCCTTCCATACCTCTGACCTACACACACAAACTCTTCTCAGGTTATACCTAGCTTTCCCTTTGAATGTAAACTCTCATTGTGTCACCAGGCCCTTTGAACTCCACCTCTTCCAACAATAAAACACCTTTCATAGTGCCAATTTTATTAGTAATAGAAACGTATTGCTTGGTGTCTCCTAGCTAGATGCAAGATTTCACCCCCAGCCTTTGAATGGTTTATTGAACAAAATGTAAATGTCCCCTCTTTACCTCACTGTTTTACATCTCAAAACTACTATACATCAAAGCACCCAGACCAGCTGGCTATAATCCAGTTAAGACACACACAGACACCCAATACAAGTCCAGTTTAAAATAATTTCCAATAACATTATATACATTAATATCTTCATGACACTGGTGCACTAATACCATCCAGGACAAAGCAGCCCGGCTTGATTGGCACCCCATCCATCACCTTAAACATTTACTCCCTCCAGAAGTGGCAGAAGTATGTAACATATACAAATTGCATTGCAGCATCTCACCAAGGCTCCTTCGACAGCACCTTCCAAACCCATGACCACTACCATCTAGAAGGACAAGGGCAGCAGATAGATGGGAACACTACCACCTGGAAGTTCCCCACCAAGCTACGCACCATCCTGACTTGAAAATATATTGCCGTTCCTTCACTGTCACTGGGTCAAATTCTTGGAACTCCCTCCCTAACAGCACTGTGTGTGTAACTGCATCAGTTGTAAACATAGAAAAGTAGAAGCAGGAGTAGGTCATTTGGCCCTTCGAGCCTGCTCCGCCATTCAATATGATCATGGCTGATCTCTGCCCATAACCCTTGAAACCTTTAGAGTCTAGAAATCTATCTACTTCTTTCTTAAATATATTCAGTGACTTGACCTTCACAGCCTCTGTGGTAGAGAGTTCCACAGGTTCACCACCCTGAGTGAAGAGGTTTCTCCTCATCTCAGTCCTGAATGGCCGACCCCGCATCCTGAGACTGTGACCCCTTGTTCTAGAAACGCGCCCCCCCCAGCCCATCATCCCTGCATCCAGTCTGTCCAGCCCTGTCAGAATTTTATACCTTTCAATGAGATCCCCTCTCATGCTTCTCAATTCCAGTGAATACAGGCCTAGTCGGCCCAATATATCTTCATGCGACAATCCTGCAAGAAGGCAGCTCACCACCGCATTCTCAAGCGCAATTAGGGTTGGGCAATAAATGTTGGCCCAGGCAGTGAGGCCCACGTCCCGAGAATAGTATAGGACATCTTAACTGTGTCACAGGTGGTGCATAATGGGATGGCTTTGAACACTTCCTTCCTTTGCTGTCTTCGATCACCTTGCTCCCTATCATGACATCAGTTTTCTCTTTGTTCCTTGCTACGATGGAGCGGTCAGCTGTGGCCCAGTGGCCGTCCCTCTCTCTCCTCGGAGGGAGAAGGTTGTGGGCTCGAGTCCCACGCCGGAGGCTTGAGCACAAAACCCAGGCTGACGCTCCGATTGCAGTACTGAGGGGGTGCTGCACTGCCAGAGGTGCCACCTTTCCGATAAGACGTTAAACCGAGGTCCCCTCAAGTGGACACAGAAGACCCCACGACGCTTGATGCAGGGGCAGAATGCCCCACTGTTCTGGGGCTTTTATCCCTCAACCAACATCGATAAAATAGATTATCCAGCTGGGTCATTGTCACATCTCTGTTTACAAATAGTCATTGAGTAGTTCAAAACTTGAGTATTGCTGAATAAAGACACTTTATCGAAACTTTTCGTCTTGCACTCATCAGGACAATCACAAGGATGCCAACGTCAGGGGGAGCAACAACTTTATACTGTATGAGAAGAGAGTGCTGATTGGTTGGCAATGCCCGAGTCCACTTGCCAACCAATCAGCACTCTCTTCTCACACAGTATAAAGTTGTTGCTCCCCCTGACGTTGGCATCCTTGTGATTGTCCTGATGAGTGCAAGACGAAAAGCTTCGGCAAAATGTCTTTCTTCAGCAACGCATTGCTGTTTGTGGGAGCTTGCTGTGCGCCAATTGGCTTCGTGGGCATGAAAGCACCTTGGGACGTCCTGAGGTCAGGAAGGCGCTATGTGAATGCGAGACTGCCTTGCTTCCAGTAATTGCGTTGCCGTGGTTACTGTTTTCCCAGGATGCTCGGCTTACCGGAGGCTACGAGAATGTCCCGACGGTCGACATCCACATGAAGCAGGTTGGCTTCGAGAGGGAGTGGCTGAAATTCCTCAGGAAATTTATTGCCCCTGTGACAGAAAAATTATATCCCGGGTATTACACCAAGGTAGGCAGGCCGGTGGGGGACGTGGAGTGAGTGAAGGAGAGGGGAGGGGAGGGGCAGAGACTTGTCTCCAGTCCTAGGACCAATAAGACAGTCACTAATAAATCCACTCAGGAACTCGGGAGGAGCATCTCCACTGAGAGAGCGGTGGGAATGTGGAACTCGCCCCCACAGGGAGTGGCTGAGCTGAATGGTGTAGATACGTTGTAAGGGGAAGCTGGACGGACACATGAGGGAGAAAGGAGTAGAGGGATATGGGGATGGGGCGAGATGAAGACGGGGGTGTGGAACAGAAAGACCAGCATGGACTGTAATGAAAAAGAACAGAAAGTGCTGGAAATGCTCAGCAGGTCTGGCAGCCCTTGGAGAGAGGGTTAGCATTGCAGGTTGTTAAAGGTTCTGAGGGTCAACGGGCTGAAGCGTTAACTCTGCTTTAACCCTCCCTGCCAGACCTGCTGAGTGTTTGCAGCATTTCAGCTTTCCATTTGAGATCTTTAGCATCCGCAGTACTGTGCTTTAGTGCCAACACAGATGAGATGGGCTGAATGGCCTCTTCCTGTACGGTAAATACTCAAACAAAGAGGGCTGGGACAGGGGAGTGCAGGAGGTATAGTGTAAATCGGCAGGGAGGAAGGGCTGTACCTGTCCTGGGAGTGTTTGATGGGGACAGTGTAGAGGGAGCTTTACTCTGTATCTAACCCCGTGCTGTACCTGTCCTGGGAGTGTTTGATGGGGACAGTGTAGAGGGAGCTTTACTCTGTATCTAACCCCGTGCTGTACCTGTCCTGGGAGTGTTTGATGGAGACGGTGTTGAGGGAGTTTTACTCTGTATCTATCCCCGTGCTGTACCTGTCCTGGGAGTGTTTGATGGGGACAGTGTAGAGGGAGATTTACTCTGTATCTAACCCCGTGCTCTACCTGTCCTGGGAGTGTTTGATGGGGACAGTGTAGAGGGAGATTTACTCTGTATCTAACACCATGCTGTACCTGTCCTGGGAGTGTTTGATGGGGACAGTGTAGAGGGAGCTTTACTCTGTATCTAACCCCGTGCTGTACCTGTCCTGGGAGTGTTTGATGGGGACAGTGTAGAGGGAGCTTTACTATGTATCTAACCCCGTGCTGTACCTGTCCTGGGAGTGTTTGATGGGGACAGTGGGTCACTGAAATCCCTAGCACTAAGATTCCTTAACTTGATGAGCAGAAGAATAAAACGTATTTTCAGCTCCAGCAATGTCTAAATTGACAGTGGTTCCCCCCACCACCTTCCCAATCCCCCACCAGAAACGGACAAAGAGCACAGAGGGAAGCCTTTCAGCCCATCAATTCAATGTTGGCAATGAATTTTCCCGGCCATTGCTGTGTTTGCTATTGTCATTGATGGGAGCTCGACACCAAGGCCCTGACAGCCTGAGCTAGGATTGGAACTCATGGTTTCATGTCCTGCAAATGCTCCTTGACTTGACTTGTTAGTCACTGGACTGTCGTCTCGTAGTACAGTGTACGAGGTACCTTCAGGGGAGCTGTGGTTGTTAGCGGGCCTGGGGTGGAGACAGACCTGTGATCACACTCATTCTTGTATTTCCCTGGGTCTCACTTCCGGATCTTTCCAATAGGCCGAGGCCGTGATGAACTTTATGGTTCGGTACCGTCCAGACGAGCAGCCTTCCCTGCGTCCTCACCACGACTCTTCGACCTTCACCATTAACATTGCCCTCAATACCAAAGGGGTCGATTATGAGGTAAGTGGCTGCTGCTGCCTCCGGGATCGGGAGGGGCTGGTTCCCCAATGGAGGAAGAGGCCTCCTCTCCCTCGCTGCCTCTGCACCCTCTCCCTTGATCTCTCCACATGAGAGATGAGGTGGGATCAAGAGAGGGTGAGGTGGGGTTGAGGGAGAGGATGAGGTGAGATAGAGGGAGAGGGTGCCGAGGGATTGAGGGAGAGGGTGCCGAGGGATTGAGGGAGAGGGTGCCAAGGGATTGAAGGAGAGGGTGCCGAGGGATTGAGGGAGAGGGTGCTGAGGGATTGAGGGAGAGGGTGCCAAGGGATTGAGGGAGAGGACGAGATGGGGTCGAGGGAGAGGGTGAGGTGGGATTGCTGGAGAGTGTGTGGAGGGATTGAGGGAGCAGGTATGAAGTGATCGATGGGTAGGATGAGGCGGATCGAGGGAAATGGTGAGGAAGGATCGAGGGAAAGGGTGAGGTGGGATTGAGGGAGAGGATGTGGAGCAAGGGAGAAGGTGAGGTAGGCTTACAAAGCAAAAGGAAATGGTAGCATTGCAGAGCAGCTACTTAGTAATGATACCCAGAGAGTGACAGGAAGGGACGGAGTGTACAAACATTAAAAACAGCAGCAAATACGGTAAAAGGGGGAAAAAAATGGTGAAAAGGCAAAATTAATGGCTGTTTACTTGAATGCACATAGTATTTGGAACAAAATAAATGAATTAACGGCACAAACAGAGGTTAATGGGTATGGTCTTGTAGCCATTATGGAGACATGGTTACAAGGAGATCAAAGCTGGGAACTAAATATTCAGGAGTATGTGACTCTTTGAAAGGACAGGCAGGAAGGAAAGGCTGGTGGGGTAACTTTGTTAGTACCAGGTGGAATAAATACGGTAGCAAGAAATGATCTTGGATTGGAAAATGTAGAATCCATATGGGTGGAGATAAGGAATAGCAAGGGGAGGAAGACACTTTGGGAGTAGTCTATAGGCCCCCTAACAGTAGCTATACTGTAGGACAGAGAATAAACAGGAGGTAATGAGGGCATGTAAAAAAGGCAGTTCATTAATCATGGGTGACTTTAATCTTCATGTAAATTGTAAAAATCAAATTGGCAGAGATAACCACGAAAAAGGATTCGTTGAGTGTATTCGAGACAGTTTCCTAGAACAATATGTTGTGGATCCAATCAGGCTATTTTGGATCTGGCAATATGTAATGAGGCAGGTTTAATAAATGATCTCAGAGTAAAGGATCCCTTAGGAAACAGTGACCATAATATGATAGAATTTAGCTTTCAGTCTGAGAGTGAGAAATTTGGGTCAGAAACAACTGTGCTAAACTTAAATAAGGGTAATTACAAAGGAACGAGGGCAGAGTTGGCTGGAGTGGACTGGGAAAGGAGCTTAGCAGAAAAGACGGCTGTTGAACAATGGCAGATGTTTAAGAAAATAGTTCAAGACCCACAACAAAGATATATCCCAGTGAGGAAGAAGGATTCATAAAGGGTAAATCACGCCTGACAAATTTATTAGAATTCTTTGAGGAGGTAACAAGCAGGATGGATGAAGGGGAACCAGTAGATGTAATATATTTGGATTACCAAAAGGCATTCAATAAGGTGCTGCTCATAAGGTTACTTAATAAGATAAGAGCCCATGGTGTTGGGTGTAGTATATTAGCATGGATAGAGGATTGGCTCACTAATAGAAGACAGAGAGTTGGGATGAGGGGGACATTTTCAGGATGACAACCTGTAACTAGTGGAGAGCCACAGGGATCAGTGCTGGGGCCATAATTACTTACAATATATATTCATGACTTGGACGAGGGAAGTGAATGTACTATCACCAAGTTTGCGAATGACACAAAAATAGGTGGGAAGACAAGTGGTGAGGGCGACACAAAGAGTCTACAGAGGGATATAGCCAGGTTAAGTGAGTGGGCAAAAAAGTGGCAGATGGAATATAATGTGGGAAAATGTGAGGTTATGCACTTTGACAGGAAGAATAGAGGAGCTGAATATTGTTTAAATGGAGAAAGGCTGCAGAAAGCTGCAGCACAGAGGGATTTGGGGGTCCTCGTGCATGAATCCCAAAAAGCTAGGATACAAGTTCAGCAAGTAATAGGGAAGGCAAGTGGAATGTTGGCCTTTATTTCAAAGGGAATGGAGCATAAAAGTAGGGAAGTCTTGCTAAAACTATGCAAGGCACTAGTTAGACCACACCTAGATACTGTGAACAGTTTTGGTCCCCTTATCTAAGAAGAGATATACTGGCATTGGAGGCTGTCCAGAGAAGGTTCACTAGGTTGATCCCGGGTGTGGAGGGATTTTCTTATGAGGAGAGGTTGAGTAGGTTGGGCCTGTACTCATTGGAGTTTAGAAGAATGAGAGGCGACCTTATTGAAACATATAAGATCCGTAGGGGGTTTGACAGGGTAGATGCTGAGAGGTTGTTTCCCCTTGTGGGAGAGTCTAGGACCAGAGGGCATAATCTCAGAGTGAGGGATCGCCCATTTAAAACAGAGGTGAGAAGGAATTTCTTCTCTCAGAGGGTAGTGAATCTGTGGAATTCTTTACCACAGGGAGCTGTAGAGGCTGGGTTATTAAGTTTATTCAAGGCTGAGGTGGGCAGGTTTTTAATCAGTCAGGGAATCAAGGGTTACGGGGAAAAGGCAGGAAAGTGGAGTTGAGGATTCTCCGATCAGCCATGACCTCATTGAATGGCGGAGCAGACACAATGGGCCGAATGGCCTACTTCTGCTCCTATGTCTTATGGTTGTCTTATGCTCACCCTCTTCCCCAATTCCACCTCATTCTCTCCCTCAATTCCTCCTCACCCCTTACTTGATCCCTCCTCACCGTCTCCCTTGATCCCACCTCACCCATCTCCCTCGATCCCACCTCACCATCTCCCTCGATCCCTCCTCACCCATCTCCCTCAATCGCTCCTCAACTGTCTCCTTGAATCCTACCTCTCTTTCTCCCTTGATCAGTTCTCACGCTCTCCCTCAATCCGTCCACACCTTCTCCCTCGGTCCCTCCTCACCCTTCCCCACCCCCATCTTCACCCCCTCTCGACCCCTCCTCGCCCTCTCCCTCGACCCCTCCTCACCCTCTCCCTCGGCCCCTCCTAGCCCTCTCCCTCAATCCTGCCTCTCCTCCCTTGATCATTTTTCACTCCCTCGATCCTTCCTCCCCCTCTCCCTCGACTGCTCCTCGCTCTGTCCCTCGACCCCACCTCGCCCCCCTCCCTCGACCCCACCTCGCCCCCTCCCTCGACCCTGCCTCTCCCCCTCCCTCAATCATTCTTCACTCCTTCGATCCCTTTGACCCGTCTCCCTCGACTCCTCCTCGCCCTCTCCCTTGACTGCTCCTCTCCCTCGATCCCTCATCGCCCTCTCCCTCGATCCCTCATCGCCCTCTCCCTCGATCCCTCATCGCCCTCTCCCTCGACCCCTCATCGCCCTCTCCCTCGATCCCTCTCGCCGTCTCCCTCAATCCTGCCTCTCCTTCGCCCTCGATCATTCTTCACTGTCTCCCTCAATCCCTCCTCACCCCTCCCCCTCGATCCCGTCTCTATTCTGAAATGAATCCGATCTGTGATCCTGGATGGAGTTCATTGGCTGGGATCGCACTGTGCATGACGATGGCAAGCTGGCGGCAGGTAGTTACTATTGGATGGCCAGGCACAAATGACCCCGCGTAAGTTTGTAATTCGGGGGTGAGGGTGGGGGGTGGGGTGGTGGCGGTAGGGAGGGGTCGGGGGAGGGGTCGGGGGCGGGGTCAGGGGTCGGCGGGGGAGGGGGGGTGGTGTTTGAAGGTTAAGGATTAATCCTGGGCTGATGGCCGTGTTGTAAAAATCTCCGTCAGATTCTCTGTGGCCTGAACCCGCAGCCGATACCTGAAACCCTTTTGCCTTGGTTTGCAGGGTGGAGGCTGCAGGTTTCTGAGGTATAACTGCTCGATCGAGGCCCCCCGGAAGGGATGGTCGCTCATGCACCCCGGCCGACTAACCCACTTTCACGAAGGCTTGCCGACAACCCGCGGGACGCGCTACATCATGGTTTCCTTCGTGGACCCGTGACAGCGGGGGAGAGGGGATCGGACTGGGATGTGGCGGAGGCCCAAAGGTCCGGACTTGGGACTGCGGATTTAACCCGGAGGCCTTTTCCAGAGTCACTCCGCGATGCGACTGGTGATTATTATCTTATCGACAAATCAAAAGCAGCCTATCTAGAACCAACCAGCCAATGGGGACCCTCCCCAAACATGAGACTCAAGCTCCCAATCAAATACCACCTTCCTCACCAGGGCCTCTCTCTGGAACTAACCTGGCCCGTTGCCCCTCCCCCCACTGCCCCACGGTTCCCATCAGGCCCTTCTGACACCTCCGCTGATTGGACGCTGTAGACAAGCTCAACAAGCCAAGCGGCAGATTGGCAATCGGTACTTTTAACCATCGCGTCGAACCGATTACGCGGGCGAGCAGAGACGCTGGGCATCCATCTTTTGAAAAGCAGGTGACCACATGATCCTTTGCTCTGATCCTTTGCACTACAGGAGCAGGAGTAGGCCATTCGGCTCCTTGAGCCTACCCCGCCATTCAATACGGCCATGACTGATCTCCTACCTCAACCCCACTTTCCCCGTATCCCTTAATTCCCTCAGTATCCAAAATTCACTCCATCCCAGTCTTCAATATAGTCAACGACTGAGCATCCACAGCCCTCTTGGCGGGAGGGCGGGGGGGGGGAGGGGTAGAGAATCCCAAAGAAACAACCTCTCCATGTCCACCCCATCGAGCCCCTTCAGAAGGATATATGCTACAATGGGATTGCCTCTCATCCAGAACCCCTTAGATGACAGGCTCCTTTTCTGACTCATTCTCCAGCTCTTTATGTGCCCGAGCTCCACTATCACCATGACCACGCCCTCCTCGGCCAATCAGTGACTCTGTAGTATGCGGACCCGCTTCCATTTTGTTTTTTCCGACAGGACCTTGTGGAGAGAAAGAGGTTGCGAGTCCGTATGACTCTTCTTCGGAGGGTAACGCTCTGGGGGACCCAGGTTCGAATCCCGCCAATTGATGACCATGAAACCATTGCTGATTGTCGTAAAAACTCATCTGGTTCACTAATCCCCTTTAGGGAAGGGAATCTGCTGTCCTTACCCGGTCTGGCCTACATGTGACTCCAAACCCACAGCAATGTGGTTGACTCTTAAATGCCCCTCTGAACAAGGGATGGACATTAAACCTGCACATCCCATAAACGAATAATTTAAAAAAATCTCAAGGCACTTCACAGGAGTATAATCGGACCAATCCAAAGGAGGGGTGACTTGATCTGAAGTTCCAATAAAAAAAAAAGTATCCTTTAGGGAAGGCAACCTGCCAGCCTTACCCGGTCTGGCCTACATGTGATTCCAGTCCTGCAGCAATGTCTCTTAAATGCCCTCTGGACAAGGGCTGAGCCCACATCCCATGAACGAATGCAAAAAAAACTGTTTAGCTCTTTAGCTCTGAAGAAGAGTCATACGGACTCGAAACATTAGCTCTGCCTTTCTCTCCACAGATGCTGTCAGACCTGCTGAGTTTTTCCAGCATTTTTTGTTACAAATTTCCAGCGTCCGCAGTATTTTGCCTTTATCCATTTTGTTTGGTCGACAGGGTCAGTAGAGAGAACTTCCTCTAGTGTTGTGGGGGGACGGGGTAATGGGAGTCCAGAACGAGGGGGCAGAACCTTAACCGGACATCCAGGGGTGATCTCAGGCAGCACTCCCTCACGCAACGTGGAAACCTGCAACTGCACCCCCACCACCCGTAAAACTGTTGAAGTCCATCGGAAATTTCAACTCTGAGATTGATGGATTTTGGTTAGGGAAGGAGACCGAGGGCTGTGGAACTAAGGTTGGTCGGTGGGGTTAAGATACAGGTCAGCCATGATCTAACTGAATGGCAGAACGGGCTCCAATGGGCTGAATGGCCTCCTCCTTGGTTTCTCCCTGACTCTCTCCAGCAGTTTTTTGAGCAGGCGTGACTTTGTCTGTCCATCTAGGATCACAGACCTTCCATCTGGAGGCACAAGCTCAGTGGTTTTCATAGAATAGCACAGAGATCCAGCCTTCTGGCCTGTTGACCCTGCCCCTGCATCTAAAAACAAGGAACGGGGCGGGGGTGGAAACGGTGTCAGGAGTGGGAAGAGGACAGGGTGGCAATGGGGGAATCTGAGGGCAGAGGAGTTGGGGGATGAATGAGCCAAAAGCCCTTTGTCTTCACCCTGCCCTACCCTTTGCAGGCACCATCCAGGAGAAAGCAGCATTGCTTGATTGGCACTCTGTCCACCACCTTAAACATTCACTCCCTCCACCTTTACGCACAGTAGCAGCAGTGTGTGTACCACCTACAAAGTGCACTGCAGGAACTCACCAAGGCTCCTTCAACAGCACCTTCCAAACCCACAACCTTTACCATCTAGGACAAGGGCAGCAGACACAAGGGAACACCACCACCTGGAAGTTCCCCTCCAAACCACTCAACATCCTGACTTGGAAATATATCGGCCGTTCCTTCACTGTCACTGGGTCAAAATCCCTGGAACTCCCTGTCTGACAGCGCGGTGGGTGTACCTACACCACATGGACTGCAGCGGCTCAAGAAGGCAGCTCACCACCACCTTCTCAAGGGGCAATTAGGGTCGAGCAATAAATGCTGGGCCCAGCCAGCGACGCCCATATCCGATGACTGAATATTTGAAATAGAACAACACTTGCTGACTCCACACTCTCAGCTCTTCAATTCCCGCAAGCCATTTCCACCAAGTTTGATCAGTGCTGCGAGCTTAAACATGTACTAGGGAGTTAAGGATCAAATCCATGTTTGATTTGCGTGTGTGTGTTTGTGTGTGGTGGGGTAGGGGAGCTGGTTTCAATGTTGTTTGATGTGGTACAGTAGGGGGTCAGCTCCTTGAAACAGCTGGAAGGAGATAAGCACGATGTGTTCTGAGCCAGGCACTAGGCCGCATCTTATTTATTACCAGCCTTCTTTCCCTTTTTGTTTGTTTTTTATTTTCTTTCTCTTTGCAAATTCTGAAGACCGTTCCCTTTCCCTTACACGCTACACATCCTCCGGCCCTTCTTCCTCCTCCCACCGCCACCTCTAACCACCCCCACCCCCCCCCCCCCCGCCCCCCCGCCCCCCCCCACCGTGCCACGCCCTTACCCTCTCCTGCATTTTTGATCAAATCCCATCCTGGCGCCAAACAGGCGAAGGAAGTGTCAGATTTGTAGGCCAGCAGGAGTTGGAACCCCTGGGTGGGGGGGAGTTTTCCGAGGAGTTTTGACAGGGACAGGTTCCAAACCCAGGCCCCCCCCCCCCGAGGGGATGCTGCACCGCCTACCTGCCCGTGCAGGACTGGAAGCAGATCTCAAGCTGAGGAAGGCCGGGCCTAGTCCTGTGACCACCGTAAGCGAAGGGAGCATGAGGCCTTCAGCCCGGACTGGAAACCTGGGGCCTACGGGAGAAGGCCCAGCCCCCGGTTGGCCGTTGCCTCGTGGGCTGGCAGAGTATGAGAGAGTGGGGGGGGGGGGGGTGGTGAGGGGGATGTACCTGCCCTGCGACCAGGAAGAGACCATGATAACGGCTCAGCTGGGCGATTACGTCAAGTTTGGATCCGCTCTGCTCGCAGGCCTGAGCCGTCGCCACGCAGTGAGGCCCAATCTCGGCCGCCCTCTTGTGGAAGGTCAGTTTGCACATAGGGCGGGGTGGGGGGGCGTCGGTGGGGGGGGTTGGTGGTGGGATTCCTTAAACGCACTGAGCTGCTGCCCACCCACCCGGCCCCCCCCCCCCACATCCCCAATTGATGCCCCCTTCCCCGCCCCCCCACAGGACCTACCCCGGCCACACTTCCCTCGAGCGTTACCACGGTTACTGGCCTCCACTACGCACAACTACTGAGTGAAAAGGCAGACGAGAGCTTCTCTTTGGAGGAAGCGGGGGGTCTACAGAGGCGACTGAGGGTGTCTCACACGCCCAGAAGTGTATTTTTTTTGTATATTTTATATGTGATTTTTAAAAATGTGATGGAAAGAATTCTCGATATTATATGCTGTTTATTCTCTCCGTGCCTGTAACTACATGTTCTGTCCTGAATGAAAGACTTGCATTTGTATAGCACCTATCACCACCTCAGGGACGCCTCAGAGGGCTTTGTTGCCAGTGAAGTGCTTTCTTTTTTTTTGAAGTGTAGTCACTGGTGTAACGTAGGAAACGTGGCAGCCTAGCTGTGCACAGCAAGATCCCACACACGCTGCGATATAATAACCAGATCATTTTTTTCCCCCTTTGGCGATGTTTAGTTGAGGGATAGGCCGGGACCTCTTGGAGAACTCAACCCACAACCACCCCCCCCACCCCCCCCCCACCTCCCACCCCCGCCCCCAAATCACCTCCCTTCGAAATTCTTTCCAAAAACTCTTAATGGAGGGAGGGAGGGAGGGAGGGAGGATGAGATGAAAGGCCTTCAACCTACATTGCAAACCCCCTTGGGCCTTGGGGAGAAGGCCCAGCCCTGGTTGCCTCGTGGGCTCCTGGAGTCTTGAGAGAGGACGCATCCGCCCTGTGACCACAAAAGGGAGGATCATGATAACCGCTCACCCTGGCCGATTCTACCCAGTTCGGGTCCACCTGACTCCCTTCGGGCCCCGCGTTGGGAGTGTCAGCCTAGGTTTATGTGCTCAAGCCCCCGCCCCCCTGCCGGGACTGGAGCTTGAACTCACGACCTTCGGGACCCTGAGGCGAGAGTGCGACCCATCGAGCACCACCCCCCCCCCCAACTAACATTTATCCAGCGGCCCGCGGTCGCCGAGAACCTAGGAGCGGCTCGCTGCCGCTTGTGGGATCTTGCTGTGCACAAGTTGGCCGAGGCATTTCCTACATTGCAACAGCGGCTGCACCAATTTTTGAAAACAGTGAAGTACTTCTCTGCCTGTGAAGCACTTCGAGGGTGCCCTGAGGCTGTGAAAGGCCTCTGTGTGATCTCTGGAGACGTTTGGGAGGATTCACGCGGGAGGGAGACAGGAATCGATGGAGAATTTCAGGATGTTTTACTGCACAGTTCTGGGTTCCTACTGGGGTTTGCAAAGGTAGAAAGCAGGCGCTGGTGCCACCTGAAGAGGCCCATGCACGCTGCCATGCCCCTGTTCTTTCTGATTCTCTCCTAGGCCCACCTTGGTGCAACAAAACCACCCCCCCACCCCCCCAACCTTAGCTTCTTAACTGGAAGGTCCTGGGTTTGATTCCCACTTTCATCCATGTGATCTTCACGCGGCCAGTACCGAGGGAGTGCTGTACCGTCGGAGATGCCGGCTCTCTAGGGTGGATGTAAACAATCCTCGGCTGCTACTGGAAGGAGAATGGAGGGAGAGGCTCTCCTAGCCGATGCTGACCACCTGCAGAGGCAAACTGACCGCGCGTTCGTGGCGCACCTTGGGTGTGGGATGTTGCTGTGCACGTTGGGAACTAAATGGGAGACACTGTCTCTATAAACGCGCTCTCTTTACTGCTTTGGACCGGGTCTGGATGATGTAGGCTAATGGGTCCTCAGGGAACCGGGTCCAAATCTGACCCGGATTAATCCTCCCTGTGTGTGCGATATAACACAAAGTGAGTTTGAACAGGACACAGCCCCGAGCGACAGAGAACACATTTATGTGAGCACCTCTCTTTGCCTCAGGGTGCCCCAGAGTGCTTTACAGCCAATGAAGATCCTTTTGAAGTGTAGTAATGGATGCAGAGTATTAAACCATCGCCTTGGCATTCCACATTCTGATATCTGTGAAGCGCCACTTGCTAACTCCTTCCTTCTCTCCTCCCTTGCTAACTAAAAGCCCCTAACTGCCACGGGACTGACTGACCCTTCCCACCAATAAGCCTCCCCAGCCTTGATAAGAACTTACATAATCAGAGAAGTAGGCCATTCAGCCCATCAAGCCTCCACCACCATTCAATAACACCATGGCTTGAGTTCCACGTTCCCATCTACCTCTGATAACATTCGACTCCCTTGTCTAACAAGAATCTATCTACCTCGGCCTTAAAATATTCAATGACCCCCCCGTCTCCACCGCCTTCTGAGGCAGAGAGTTCCAAACTCGCACAACCATCAGAAAGAAAAAATTCTCCTCATCTCTGTCCTAAAAGGGCGACCCCCTAATTTTAAAACAGTGCCTCCTAGTTCTGGGCTCACCCACAAGAGGAAACATCCTTTCCACATCCACCTTGTCAAGGCCGTTCAGGATCTTGTAAACTTCAATCACATCACCCCTCCCCTCTTCTAAACTCCAGTGGCAACAAGCCCAGTCTGTCCAACCTTTCCTCCAAAGACAACCCGCTCATTCCAGGTATCAATCTAGCAAACATCTGAACCGTCTCCAACGCATTTTCATCCTTCCTTAAATAAGGAGACCCAAACTGCACACGGTATTCGAGATGTGGTCTCACTAATGCAGCCTCCACTTGCCCAAACCCTCAATCACCCTGCAATAGGCTGGGCCCAGAATACCACTGAGCACTTGCCTGAACTGGAAACCAGCACAAGCACAACCCCAACCCCAAACTCCCAACCCCTAATCCCAACCCCAAACCCCCAATCCCAACCCCAATCCCAACCCAACCCCAAACTCCCCAACCCCTAATCCCAATCCCAAACCCCCAACCCCAATCTCCCAACCCCTAATCCCAATCCCAAACCCCCAACCCCAATCTCCCAACCCCAACCCCAATCCCAACCCCCAATCCCAACCCAACCCCAATCCCAACCTCAAACCCCAACCCCTAATCCCAATCCCAACCCCAAACCCCCCC
>JANJGN010000033.1:7310880-7333356 GCA_026770705.1 Isurus oxyrinchus | reverse complement strand
CTTGTACATGGCCAGTTGTGACCTGCCTTGCAAGATAGAATCAGAGGATTATTACAGCACAGGAGGCCATTCAGCCCATCGAGTCCATGCTGTCCCTGCAAGATCAACTCGCCTGAGTTCTACTCCCCTGTCCTCTCCCCCACAGCCCTGCTTATTTTCTCTATTCAGATAATCATCCAATTCCCTTTGGAAAGCCATTGATTGAACTTGCCTCCGCCACTCTCAGGCAACGCATTCCGGATCCTAACTATTTGCTGCGTTAAAAAAAAAGAGGTTTTCCTCATGGTTGCCTTTGGTTCTTTTGCCAATTCCCTTAAACCCTGTGCCCTCTGCTTCTCGATCCTTCCACCAATGGGAACAGCTTCACCCCTGTCTGCTCTGTCCAGGCATCCTCGGGATTTTGAACACCTCCGTCAAATCTCCTCTCAACCGTCTCTTTTTCCACAGAGAGCAGTCTCAACCTCTCCGATCTATCTCCCTGTTTAGAGGGAGATGGTGGCACAGTGGTAATACCACTAGATCTATCTCCCTGTTTAGAGGGAGATGGTGGCACAGTGGTAATACCACTAGATTGGTAATCCAGAGGCCCAGGCTAATGCTTTAGGGACGCGGGTTCAAATCCCACAACAGCAGCTGTCTCAATAATAGTGACCATGAAACTATCACTGATTGTTGTAAAAACCCATCTGGTTCACTAATGCCCTTTAGGGAAAGAAATCTGCTGTCCTTACCTGGTCTGGCCTACATGTGACTCTTAACTGCCCTGTGAAATGGCCTAGCAAGCCACTCAGTTCAAGGGCAATTAGGGATGGGCAACAAATGCTGGTCTTGCCAGTGATGCCCACATCCCATGTTAAAAAAAAAGTCTATTTAGAAGAAAGGTAACTGAGGTCCTGCATCCCTGGAGCCGTTGTTGTGAACCTATTCCACACTCTCGCTAGGCCTTCAAATCCTTCCTAAATTGTGGTGCCCAGAATGGCAGTTGAGGCTGAAGCAGTGCTTTCTACAAGGTCCATTGTACTAACCAGCGTACAGGTGCACTCTGAATCACCAAGTTTATTGTGGGGATTACTATGCCAACGCTCCAATGAGCAATGATACTTAGTGGATGTGGTGGGAAGCAACATGCGCTTTGATAATCAGACGCAGTTATAAACTGAGCATATGGTCAGGTTAATTTGTGATAGAACGTGGCAGCAGTGCCTCAGTGGGTAACTCTCCCTCCACCCGAGCAGCCCCTGCTGCCCAGACGTCAGAAGGTTCAAGACCCACTCCAGAGGCTTAAGCACATAATCCAGGCTGACACTCCCAGTGCCAGTACTGAGGGGATTGCTGCACTAGCGTCTTGTGGTTGAGACGTTAAATTGTGGGCCCCTCTCATTAGACGTAGAGGATCCCACAGGCACTACTGGGAGAGAGTAGGTGTGTCCTGGACCATAATTTGTCCCTCGGGCGACATCACAAAAATAGATTTAGGTGCTATGTGAATGTAATGTGTTGTTAATACTTTCTTTAATGGTTTCAACTGGAAGACCTCATACCTACCCCAAACCTGGGTTTCAATTGGATTATGTTCCCTGCAATACAACTTTGATCACATCTATGTATCCTCAGCATGCGCAGTTTGCCGGAATGTTCTAGTAACCGCTGCAGGGACGGGAAGGCAACGATTCTCTGACCCATACGGCCTGTCCCACATGATTGCGATGCCTGGTATCAGTGTTATACAGATACCCCATCCAAAACCATGTGATGCCCAGGGAGAGGCAAAAAAAAGAAACAAGTCCAAATATAGGGTGAGCAAAACATTTGAGGAATTCCCCTCCAAACTTTGCAACCAGCTCAGGAGATCAAGCTCACTCCAGAATTCCCTGCCTCATTATCCGAATCATTGGAAGAGAGAGAGTATACCGAAGAATACCGAATCTCAAAGGGAACAACAATTTGCACTGCATGAGAAGAGAGCGCTGATTGGTTGGCAAATAGACTCTGATCGAGGTGTTTCCATGGAGAATGCACCAGGGAACAGTTAACTGCCAAGATTTTGTTTAAAGTCAAAACAAGCAGGTCAACTCTGGTCAAGGCATTGCCGTGGGGAATGAACCAGGGAATGGCTGTCCCTCAAGATTTTGTTTAGTTGAATGCGTGGAAACATTCTTTCTGTTTGCAAAGAACAGGGTCCTGAGAGAGAGAGGCGGAAGACTCTCTCTCATTCAGGAAGGCTTTGAGAGGCTGTTTGCTTTCTCAACAGGAGTCACAAAGAAATGGGACCACCGACTCTCCAAGCCTCTCTTATGGACTTGCACTGAAATCCTATGTGTTACAATCTCCTCACAAACAACAGCTGGGTGAGAGGTAACGCTTGTGAACAGTATACCCACTGATATCCTAGTAGATGGTTAGAAAAGAGAACAGATCAGCTAAAAAAAACTCCATTCTCCAGAAACAGCTTCTTTTTGCTGTATCGATGGGAGCAGGAGGAGGCCATTCAGCCCCTCTCCCATTCAGTATGATTATGGCTGATCATCTACCTCAGCTACAATTCCCTGCCTGCTCTTCATATCCCTAAGTGCCCAAATATCTACCGACCTCAGTCTTCAATAAAATTAATGACTGAGCCATCCACAGGCCTCTGAGGTAGAGAATTCACAACCCTCTGAGTGAAGAAGTTAAGAATTACACTGACAACCAATTTAAGATCATCAGTTGGACTCGCACTAGGATCATTTACACATGGTGAAAGCTACACATACTCACACACAGGGCCCTGTTCTTTGCAAACAGAAAGAACCTTTCCACGCATTCAACTAAACGAAATCTTGAGGGACAGCCATTCCCTGATTCATTCCCCATGGCAATGCCTTGACCAGAGTTGACCTGCCTGGTTTGACTTTAAACAAAATCTTGGCAGTTAACTGTTCCCTGGTGCATTCTCCATGGAAACACCTCGATCAGAGTCTACTTGCCAACCAATCAGCGCCCTCTTCTCATGCAGTGTAAATTGTTGTTCCCTTTGAGATTCGGTATTCTTGGAAATCTGTCCTGACAAGTACAAGACGAAAAGCTTAGATAGCACGTCTCTTTTTTCAGCGGTACTGAAGAAATCTCTCCTCATCCCTGACCAAAGTGGCCATCCCTTTATCCTGAGACTGTGAATCTGTGTTCTGGACTCTCCGGCCAGGGGTAACACCCACCCAGCATCCACCCTTTCAAGCTCATTGAAACTTTTAAAGACTTCAATGAGGTCACCTCTCAGTTTCAGAACCCCAGAGAATATAGGCCCAGTCTACTCAATCGCTCCTCCTAGGACATAGTCAACAAGAGCAAGTCTCCATCCACCAACCCATTTCTGAGGCTTAAGGATTTTTTTAAATTATGAAAAGCATGGAATCTGCGTCAGTGATGAACGTTTGAGCATTTTATGAGGTAAAATTTTATTTTCCGATAGAAACAAGTTTATTAAAGAGTGTATATGCTGACAAACTCTTGCCCGGAGAGAGACAACAATCATATGCCATTCATTAAGAGAAAGACGCTGAAGATTTATGTTCAGGTTTTAAGGAAATGATATTAGAACAGAGGAATGTACGCATTGCTAAAAGAGAACCAGCCAAGGTCCATTCAGTCCGCCTTCCTCCATCTTAGTGGTCAGATGGTGGAACGATATTGAAATTGTTGACCAATCGTTGCAATCACTCTCCGCTGATTATAGTCTACAACAGGCATGAAGAAAGGAAACAAAGGAACAGGAGGAGGCCATTCAGCCCCTCAAGCCTATTCTCCCATTGAAAGAGATCATGGTTACTCTGTGACCGAAGTCTACGTATCCCCTTTTGCCCCATAGCCCTAAATAACATTGGTTAGCTAAAATATATCAATCCCAGATTTACATATAAAATTGGTCCAGTATCAACTGCCGTTTGTGGGGGAGAGTTCCAAATTTCTCCCACCCTTTGTGTGTGGAAGTGTTTCCTAATCTCACTCCTGAAAGGTCTACTTCTAACTTTTAGACTCTGTAGCCTTGCCCCAGGCTCCCCAAATGGGGGAAATAGTATCTCTCTATTCACCCTATCTGTTCCGCTTAATATCTCGTAAACTTCGATCAAATCACCCCCTTAACCTTCTAAATTCCAGGGAATACAACCCTACTTATGAAATCTCTCCTTGTAATCTAACTGTTGGAGTCCCGGTATCTTCCTGGTAAATCTGCACAACGCTCCCTCCAAGGCCCAATATATCCTTCCCAATATGTGGTGTCCAGAGTTGCTCATGGTGACCCGTGGTGTGGTCAGGGCTATGTACAGTTGAACCATAATGCCCACAAGGAAATCCCCAGTTTTGGGAACCAAAGGCCCCTGTTCATACAAACAAGCAACATATGCAATAGCTAGAAAAACTCAGCAGGTCTGAGAGCATGTGCGGAGAGGGACACCGTTGACATTTCGAGTCCGTATGACTCTTCATCAGAACTAAGGAAATAGAGAAATGGGGTGAAATATAAGTTGGTAGAGCCGGGGGGTGTGGTGGGACATGTAGAGCTCGATAGGGGACCAGTGATAGGTGGAGGCAAAGAAGAGATTGCCAATGATGTCATAGACAAACGGGCAAAGGGGTGTTGACGGTGGTGATACTATCTAAGGAATATGCTAATGGGGACATTAAGGGTAGCAAGCAGGACAAGCTAGTGGCAGATGGCCCTAGTGGGGGGTGGGGTGGGGGAAGGGATTGAAATGGGCACAAAGGTGGAGATAAAACAATAGATCGAAATAAATTTAAAAAATAGGTGGGAAAAGAAAAATATTTTTGTAAAAACTTTTTTATAAGTTACAGGAAAAAGAGGGGATCGGAAACGGGATGGGAATGGAGGAGAGAGTTCTTGGAGCAACATACACACTCCACCTATCGAATTACATATAAATCTTATCAAATTTACATATCGGTATGATCAACGTCCACAGTCTTCCCAGCCAGCTGATTTCCATGCAATGGCCTGCCCATTCACTGACATAATGCTTCCCGCGAAATAGTGTTAGACTTGAACCCCACCTCAATCTCAGACCGTGAACACAGAGATCGACAGACAATGGAGGAATTGGTGCCGGGTACCCCTACCAGTGTGACAGAGGTGACGGAGCCACTTGAGAGGGGGCTGATGTGCAGCTGCAACTGGTGACAGATGTTCAGCACTTTCCTCAGGAAGGAGAAGGCCGAAGGATGACCTGATCGTGGTCTTCAAAATTGTGCACGGGTTTAATAGGACCAAGGCTGAGAAGATGTTTCCCCTTCTGGGGGAGACAAGAACTAGGGCCATAAGTAGAAGATAGTCACCAATAAATCCAACAGGGAATTCAGGAGGAACTTCTTTAGCCAGACAATGCCGAATACAACATGAGGAAAAATCTCTTAACTCAATGTGCGTTAGGATCTGGAATGCTTTTGTTAATTTGTTCATGGGATGTGGGCGTCACTGGCTGGGCCAGAATTTATTGCCCATCCCTAATTGCCCCTTGAGAAGGTGGTGGTAAGCCGCCTTCTTGAACCGCTGCAATCCCTGCGGTGTAGGTACACCCACAGTGCTGTTAGGGAGGGAGTTCCAGGATTTTGACCCAGCAACAGTGAAGGACATAAGAACATAAAAACACACAGAAGGCAGAGTTGGGATTAGTGGGTCTTTTTCAGGTTGGAAAGGCGTAACTAGTGGACTGCCACAAGGATCAGTCCTAGGGCCTCAATTATTTACTATCTATATTAATGGCTTGGAGGAGAGGGCAGAGTGCAGTGTATCCAAATATGCTGATGATACAAAATAGGCAGGAAGGCATGTTGCGATGAGGAGATAAGGAATCTGCAAGGGATATCGACAGGCTGAGTGAGTGGGTGAGCGAAAACTTGGCAGATGGAGTTTGTAGGAAATTGTGAGGTCATGCACTTTATGTAGGAAAAATCAAAAGGCAGACTATTATTTAAATGGAGAGAGACTCCAAAAAAGTGCAGCGCCGAGGGATCTGGGTGTTCTTGTGCATGAAACACAAAAAGTTAGCATGCAGGTGCAGCAAGTAATTAAGGCAAATGGAATTTTGGCCTGTTGCTAGGGGACTGGAGTTTAAAAATAGGGAAGTCTTGTTACAACTGTATAGGGTGTTGGTGAGACTGTATCTGGAGTACTGTGTATAGTTTTGGCCCCGTATTTAAGAAAGGATATAATGGCACTGGAGGCAGTTCAAAAGACATTCACTAGGCTGATTCCAAGGCTGAAGGGGTTGACTTATCAAGAACAGCTAAACAGGTTAGGCCTTTATTTGTTAGAGTTTAGATGGATGAGGAGTAGTCTAATTGAAATGTACAAGATTCTGAGGGGGGCTTGTCAGGGTAGACGTTGAGAAGATGTTTCCACTAGTGGTTGAATCTCGAACTAGGGAACATAGTTACAGAATAAGGGAACGCTCATTTAAGACTGAAATGTGAAGGAATTTCTTCTCTCAGCGGGTAGTGAATGTCTGGAATCCTCTACCCCAGAGGGAGGCTAGATCACTGAAAGTATTTAAAGAGGAGGTAGGTAGATTTTTGAAATATCGGGGAGTTGAGGGCTATGAGGAACTGGCACAAAAGAGGAGCTGAGGCCTGGGGCAGATCAGCCGTGATCTTATTGAATGGCGGGACAGGTTTGAGGGGCTGAATGGCCTACTCCTGCCCCTATTTCTTATGTTCTTATAAGAAATAGGAACAGGCGTAGACCATGTGGCCCCTCAAGCCTGTCCCGCCATTCAATAAGATCAGGGCTGATCTTGTTTTTTGAATTCCGCATTCCCATCTAACCCCGATAACTTTGGATTCCTTTGCCTAACTAGAATCCATCTACCTCCGCCTTAAAAATATTCAGTGACCCTCATCTCCACTGAGGCAGAGAGTTCCAACCCTCTGAGAGAAAAAAATTCTCCTCATCTCTGTCCTAAAAGGGCGACCCCTCATTTTAAATCAGTGCCTCCTAGTTCTGGGCTCACCCACAAGAGGAAACATCCTTTCCATGTCCACCTTGTCAAGGCCGTTCAGGATCTTGTAAACTTCAATCAAATCACCCCTCACTCTTCTAAACTCCAGTGGAAACAAGCCCAGTCTGTCCAAGCTTCCCTCATAAGGAATATACTGGCTGCAACTGTGCTGGCGGCAGGTTGAATCAAGGCTCTCAGAAGAAATTTGGAAAAGTATCTGATGTACTGGAGAATTTGAGGACCGGAGAAGATTACAGAGAGAGGGAGCGGGGAGTGGCGAGGTCTGGATGAGGGATTTGAAAACAGGGATGAGAATTTTAAAACCAATACGTTGTTTGACCAGGAGCTTGTGAGCACAGGGGATGAGAGGGAAATGGGATCTGTTAAGACATGGACAGCAGAATCGGATGACCAAGCTTACTGAGGACCAGGGAATGTGGGAGACCAGCCAGGAATAGTCCAGTTCCATCCAGAGGTAACAATTAAAGGGGGAAGCTGGGTAAACACAGGAGGGAGAAAAGAATAGAAGGACATGGGGATGGGGCTGAGATGAGGGGAGGCTCGTGTGGGGCATAAACGGATCGAGTTGAGTGGCCTTTCTCTGTGCAGTGAGCAGTCAATTGTCCATAACACCAAAGGCCGCAAAACATCTTCCACAGCCTCACGGAAGCCTCTTCCTCACATGCCTCCACCTCTAACTCTCAGGATACTGTCCACCCACCTTCACCGCTCCCAACCTGCTGGACAGCACTTCATCCCAGATCCTCCCACACGTGCTCTCCGACCCCCGAGACTCGTCTCCTCAGTATTCCAAGATCCCGCAACCCCTCTTTTCCGGTGGCTGCGGACCCCAGGAGCTGCCCCTTGCCTTCCTCTCCGGTCTCCCGGGGCCCATGGGCATAGCGTCTCCCAGTTGTCTCCCAGTCTCTGGGATCAGCCCCAGCGAAACACTGCCCAACCCTGACACCCCATCTGAGTATTCCCGGATCCCGCTCCCCAGCGCTTGCAGCTCCCAGGAAACCCCGGCACGTCGACTGAAGCTATTGTCTACGATCACGTTGCTTGGCATAGCACCCAGCTTCTTTTAAAACACCAGACTCATGGTGAAAAGTAGTGTAGTCGCTGTTGGAGCGTAGGAACCGCTGCAGCCAGTTTGAGCACAGCAAGATCCCATAAACAGTAATGAGAACGTGGGACCAGGTCACCGGTTTTAGCGATGCCCGTTCATGGGCAAATATTGGCTAAGCTTACTGGGACTCTCGCCTAGGAATCAGAAAATGTGGCTTCATGCCCCATTCCTGAGACTTGAGTGGGTAATCCCTGACTATTTACCCGCTCCTGGTGCAGGACTGAGAAGGTGCCACAATGTCGGGGGGGCGAGTCCTGAGGGGAGGGGAGGACCACCACTGTTGGAGGCCGAGTCCTGAGGGAGCGCTGCACTGTCGGAGGGTGAGTCCTGAGGGAGCGCTGCACTGTCGGAGGGTCAGTACTGAGGGAGCGCTGCACTGTCGGAGAGTCAGCACTGATGGAGTGCTGCACTGTTGGAGGCCGAGTCCTGAGGGAGCGCTGCACTGTCGGAGGGTGAGTCCTGAGGGAGAGCCGCACTGTCGAAGGGTCAGTACTGAGGGTGCGCCGCACTGTCGGAGGGTGAGTCCTGAGGGAGCGCTGCACTGTCGGAGGGTCATCACTGAGGGAGCGCCGCACTGTGGGAGGGTCAGCACTGAGGGAGTGCTGCACTGTCGGAGAGTCAGCACTGAGGGAGTGCTGCACTGTTGGAGGGTGAGTCCTGAGGGAGCGCTGCACTGTCGGAGGGTCAGCACTGAGGGAGTGCTGCACTGTCAGAGGGTCTGTACTGAGGGAGTGCTGCACTGTCAGAGGGTCAGTACTGAGGGAGTGCTGCACTGTCAGAGGGTCAGTACTGAGGGAGCGCTGCACTGTCGGAGGGTCAGCACTGAGGGAGCACTGCACTGTCGGAGGGTGAGTCCTGAGGGAGCGCTGCACTGTCGGAGGTCAGCACTGAGGGAGCGCTGCACTGTCAGAGGTGCCATCATTTGGATGACATGTTAAATCAAGGTCCCGCCTTTCCCCCTCAAGGTGAACATGAAAGATCCCACAGCCTCTAATGGCAGGCCAGGGGAGCACAGCCTTGCGGTCTAGAAAGAAACTGCTACCTTACCCTACACCACAACAGGAATTCTAAACTGGCAAGGCCTCCTGGCACCCCAAAGGGCTTTGTAGCCACTTCCACGAATGTAGTCACTGGTTTCATGTAACAAACGCAGCAGCCGATTTGTGCACAGCAAGCTCCCACAAACAGCAATACGATCATGGCCGGATGATCCGCTTTTGGTGACGTTGGTTAAGGTCACCAGGGAGACCTCCCCTTTTCTTATTCTCCTTCCTCTTCACCATAGCGACCATCAGATCTTTCAGGTCCGCCTGAAAGGGAGGACCAAGGGGTTTAACATCTCACCTGGAAGATGGCACCTCTGACAGTGCAGCACCCCCTCGGTTGCTGGTCGGTCTGGATCAAAGCATCTGGGCTGGGACTTGAGCCCATAACCTTCTGACTCGGAGGTGAGAGGGACAGAGAGAGAGAGAGCACTACCCACCGAGCCGCAGCTGACACTCGTTCTGTGAACACAATCCTGCTTTTTCTTCTCGAAACAGCCTGGATCACAGTGCGAAGGAGCTTGTGTGTGTGTGTGTGTGTGTGTGTGTGTGTGTGTGTGTTTTTTTTTTCCGCTGTCATTTAATGAGTGGTTGGATCGGGGCGGTGACAGGGTTAAGAGGGAAACAGTCCCCAAGATCAAAGTGGCTTCCTCCCTCTGTGCCTCCAGTCCCTCACTGACCTAGACCCAAGCCTGCTGCCAGGGCTCGCCGCAGGGGATGCCCATCAGGGGCTTACCAAGGAGAAGGGCATCACACAGAGCAGGCAGGAGGGGGGGGTGGCAGCAGCAGCTCGGGATCCAGCTGTTAGCTCAGTCGCCAGGGCAGGAAGTGCACGGGGTGCCCAGGAACCGCTGCCTCACAACTGCGGCCGCCAAGCCGAGAGGCTGAGTGCAGCCCTGCCAGGCTGCAGGATTTGCCAGATTAATGGGTCTCACAGCTCCTGATCCACAGTCTGCACAACCTGCCAATTCACACCATGCAGCTCCCTCACACACAACACGCTCTTAAAGTAAGAGACCAGATCAAACGTGATTCTATATATAAACCACACCGAACCCCTCGATTAGATTCCAGTCTGTAACTCACTACTGGTTCTCTATTATTCCATATATAACCAGACCAAACCCCTAGATTAGATTCCAGTCTGTAACTCACTCCCGGGTATCTGTTATTGGATATATAAACCACCCCGAACCCCTCGATTAGATACCAGTCTGTAACTCACTCCTAGGTATCAGTTATTCTATATATAAACCACCCGAACCCCTCGATTAGATTCCAGTCTGTAACTCACTCCCAGGTATCTGTTATTCAATATATAAACCACCCTGAACCCCTCGATTAGATTCCAGTCTGTAACTCACTCCCAGGTATCTGTTATTCAATATATAAACCACCTGAACCCCTCGATTAGATTCCAGTCTGTAACTCACTCCCGGGTATCTGTTATTCTATAAATAAACCACCCCAAACCCTCGATTAGATTCCAGTCTGTAACTCACTCCCGGGTTTCGGTTATTCTATATATAAACCACCCCGAACCCCTCGATTAGATTCCAGTCTGTAACTCACTCCCGGGTATCTGTTATTCTATATATAAACCACCCCGAACCCCTTGATTAGATTCCAGTCTGTAACTCACTCCCGGGTATCTGTTATTCTATATATAAACCACCCCGAACACCTCGAATAGATTCCAGTCTGTAACTCACTCCCGGGTATCTGTTATTCTATATATAAACCACCCCGAACCCCTTGATTAGATTCCAGTCTGTAACTCACTCCCGGGTATCTGTTATTTCATATGTAACAACACCAAACCCCTCGATTAGATTTCAGTCTGTAACTCACTCCCGGGTATCTGTTATTCTATATATAAACCACCCCGAACCCCTCGATTAGATTCCAGTCTGTAACTCACTCCCGGGTATCTGTTATTCTATATATAAACCACCCCGAACCCCTTGATTAGATTCCAGTCTGTAACTCACTCCCGAGTATCTGTTATTTCATATGTAACCACACCAAACCCCTCGATTAGATTCCAGTCTGTAACTCACTACTGGTTATCTGTTATTCTATATATAAATCACCCTGGACCCCTTGATTCGATTCCAGTCTGTAATTCACACCCAGGTATTTGTTATTTTAAAGGTAAATCCCTGAACCCCTCAATTAGATTCTAGTCTGTAACTCATTCCTGGGTATCTGTTATTCTACAAAGAAACCACCCCGAACCCCTCAATTAGATTCCAGACTGTAACTCACTCCCAGGTATCTGTTATTCTATACATAAACCATCCGAACCCCTCGATTAGGTTCCAGTCTGTAACTCACTCCCGGGTATCTGTTATTCTATATATAAACCCTCCTGAACCCCTTGATTAGATTCCAGGCTGTAACTCACTCCCAGGTATCGGTTATTCTATATATAAACCACCTGAACCCCTCAATGAGATTCCAGTCTGTAACTCACTCCCGGGTATCTGTTATTCTGTACATAAACCACCCCGGATCCCTTGATTATATTCCAGTCTGTAACGCACTCACGGGTATGTGTTATTCTATATATAAACCACACCGAACCCCTCGATTAGATTCCAGTCTGTAACTCACTCCCGGGTATCTGTTATTCTATATATAAACCACCTGAACCCCTCGATTAGATTCCAGTCTGTAACTCACTCCCGGGTATCTGTTATTCTATATATAAACCACCTGAACCCCTCGATGAGGTTCCAGTCTGTAACTCATTCCCAGGTATGTACCGCTCCATGCGGAACACTGACACTATGCTTTCTTTTCCAACAAGCAGGATGAGCGATGCTGGTGGGTGCTCTGCCCTGGCACTGCTGCCAGCTGCCCATTGTATGCAGGCATCAGAAAAGCATTAATCATCCCAGCAGGTGCCTGAAGCAGCACTAAATGCCAACACTTTCTGATCAACATGTTTTGACTCATTTGTTTGCGTCACACAAACAAGTGTGCCTCCTGGGGGCAGGCGGCTCACTCCCCAATCAGCTCATTTTCCTTGGAGACAACTGCTGCTCTCCCATATCACACACTGGGCCCTCTTTACGTCATCAAGTCAAACAGAAAAAGCTCCAGAGCATCATATACTGGCTGATTAAGGCGCAGAATAAATCTCCCTCCGCACTGTCCCCATCAAACACTCCCAGGACAGGTACAGCACAGGGTTAGATACAGAGTAAAGTTCCATAAGACCATAAGACATAGGAGCAGAAAATAGGCCATTTGGCCCATCGAGTCTGCTCTACCATTCAATCATGGCTGATAAGTTTCTCAACCCCATTCTACCGCCTTCTCCCTGTAACCTTTGATCCCCTTACCCATCAAGAACCTATCTATCTCGGTCTTAAATACACTCAATGACCTGGCCTCCACAGCCTTCTGTGGCAATGAATTCCATAGATTCACCACTCTCTGGTTAAAGGAGTTTCTCCTCATCTCTGTCCTAAAAGGTCTTCCCTTTACTCTGAGGCTGTGCCCTCGGGTCCTAGTCTCTCCTACTAATGGAAACATCTTCCCCACAACCACTCTATCCAGGCCTTTCAGTATTCTGTAAGTTTCAATCAGATCCCCCCTCATCCTTCTAAACTCCATCTAGTATAGACCCAGAGTCCTCAAACGTTCCTCATATGTTAACCCTTTCATTCCTGGAATTGTTCTCGTGAACCTCCTCTGGACCCTCTCCAGGGCCAGCACATCCTTCCTGAGGTACGGGCTCCCTCTACACGGTCCCCATCAAACACTCCCAGGACAGGTACAGCACGGGGTTAGATACAGAGTAAATCTCCCTCTACACTGTCCCCATCAAACACTCCCAGGACAGGTACAGCACAGGGTTAGATACAGAGTAAATCTCCCTCTACACTGTCCCCATCAAACACTCCCAGGACAGATACAGCACGGGGTTAGATACAGAGTAAAGCTCCCTCTACACTGTCCCCATCAAACACTCCCAGGACAGCTACAGCACGGGGTTAGATACAGAGTAAAGCTCCCTCTACACTGTCCCCATCAAACACTCCCAGGACAGATACAGCACGGGGTTAGATACAGAGTAAAGCTCCCTCTACATGGTCCCCATCAAACACTTCCAGGATAGATACAGCATGGGGTTCGATACAGAGTAAAGCTCCCTCTACACTGTCCCCATCAAACACTCCCAGGACAGGTACAGCACGGGGTTAGATACAGAGTAAAGCTCCCTCTACACTGTCCCCATCAAACACTCCCAGGACAGGTACAGCATGGGGTTAGATACAGAGTAAATCTCCCTCTACACTGTCCCCATCAAACACTCCCAGGACAGGTACAGCACGGGGTTAGATTCAGAGTAAAGCTCCCTCTATACTTTTTTCTGTATTTCACGGACCTGCTGCTGATCTGAGAGTGTTTGATCTTGAACACATTCCCTTAGACTCAAAGCCAGTTAGTGAAGTGGCAGAATGAAACGTTTGAAAAGGTTACCACTGCTGTAATGATGTCAGAACTTCACAACACAAATGGAAAGGTTTGCCTTGGCGATTGTCAGTCAGTTTCCATTTCTCCCAGTACACTGCATCAGGATGTACAGAAGAACATCTTCAGAGGTTACCTGTCTTTCCGGAATGATCTTTGCCTTGAATTGCGACTTCTGGTACACACAGGGAGACCAATCCTAGAGAACAAAGAAAACCTCAATATCACTCAGATGTCACACTCCATTCTTCAGAACCCAACCCTCTGGCCCATCAGCTTCAGTCCTATTAAATGATCCATTCCGAAAATTCACTGCCCCAACATTAATCACAGCATGTGCAACTTAAACTGAAAATAACAGACACAGAAACAGAGAGATGGGGGAGAGAAAGTCACAGATACATACACACACACAGTCACACACACACACACACACACACACACACGCACAAAGTAACACAGAGAAACAGGGAGATGGGACACAGGGAGAGAAACTGGCAGGTGGGAGAGAAAGAGAGAAAGAAATAGGGAGATGGGCGAAAGAGAGAAAAAGTGAGATAAGAGAGAGAGTCAGAAACAGGGGGATGGGAGCGAGAGAGGGAAACGAAGGTGGGAGAGAGAGAAAAACAGGGAGATGGTAGAGACAGAAACAGGGAGTTGGGAGAAAGAGAGAAAGAGGAACAGGGAGATGGGAGATAAAGAAACAGAGAGATGGGAGAGAGAGAAACAGGGAGATGGGAGAGGGAGAGAGAGAAAAAGAGGGAGATGGGAGAGAAATAAACAGGGAACTGGGAAAGAGAGAGAGAGAAACAGGGAGATGGGGAGAGAGAGAAAAGGGGAGATGGGGGTAGAGAGGGAGAGAGAGAAACAGGGACATGGGAGAAAGAGAGAAATAGGGAGATGGGAGAGAGAGAGGGAGAGAGATACAGGGAGATGAGAAAGAGAGAGAGAAAAACAGGGAGATGGGAGAGAGAAAAAAGAGGGAGACTGGAGAGAAAGAAACAGGGAGATGGGAGAGTGAGAGTGTGGGAAACAGGGAGGGGAAAAGAGAGAGGGCAAAACAGGGAGCTGGGAAAGAGAGAAAGAAAGACGAACAGGAAGATGGGAGAGATAGAGAGAGAGAAACAGGGAGATGGGAGAGAGAGAGACAGACAGAGACAGGGGGATGGGATAGGGAGAGAAAGAAAGAGGCAGAAGGGAGAAAGACAGCGAAATATGGAGAGGGGAGAGCGAGAGAGAGAAAGAGAGAGGGAGAGAGATACAGGGAGATGAGAAAGAGAGAGAGAAAAACAGGGAGATGGGAATGAGAGAGAGAGAAACAGGGACATGGGAGAGAAAGAAACAGGGAGAAAGAGTGGGAAACAGGGAGGGGAAGAGAGAGAGGGAGAAACAGGGAGTTGGGAGAGAGAGAGCGACAGAGAAACAGGGGAATGGGAGAGGGAGAGAAAGAAAGAGGCAGATGGGAGAGAGACAGAGAAACATGGAGAGGGGAGAGAGAATGAGAGAAACAGGGATGTGGAGAGAGAGAGAAACAGGGAAACGGGAGAGACAGAGATAGACAAACAGGTAGATGGAAGAGAGAGAGGGAGAAACAGGGAGATGGGAGAGAGAGAAAGACGAACAGGGAGATGGGAGGGAGAAAAACAGAGAGATGGGAGAGAGAGATAAACAGGGAGATGGGAGGGAGAGAGAGAGAGACAGAGAGACAAGGGAATGGGATAGGGATAGAAAGAAAGAGACAGAGAAACATGGAGAAGGGAGAGAGAGAGAATGAGAGAAACAGGGAGATGGAAGAGAGAGAATCACACATAAAAGAGAGAATGGAGAGAGAGAGAGAAACAGGGAGATGTGATAGTGAGAGTGTTGGAAACAGAGAAGGGAAGTGAGAGAGAGAGAGAAAAACAGGGTGTTGAGAGAGAGAGAGAGACGGGGAGATGGGACAGAGAGAAAAACAGGGAGATGTGTGAGAGAGAAACAGAGAGACGGGAGAGAGAGAGAAACAGGGAGATGTGAGAGAGAGAAGGAGAGGGATGAGAGGGAGAGACAGGGAGAGAGTGACATGGAGACAGGGGGATGGGAGAGAGAGAGAGAGAAAGACCGCCAGACAGGGAAATGAGAGAGAGAGAAACAGGGTGTTGGGAGAGGGAGAGAGAGAAAAAGATGGAAATGGGAGAGAAAGAAACAGGGAAATGGGAGAGAGAGACAGAGAAACAGGGAGATGTGATAATGAGAGTGTTGGAAACAGAGAAGGGAAGTGAGAGAGAGAGAGAGAGAGAAACAGGGAGTTGGGAGAGAGAGAGAGAGGAACAGGGAAATGGGAGAGTGAGAGAGGGCAAAACAGGGAGATGGGAGATAGATAAACAGCAAGATGGTAGAGAGAGAAACAGAGAGATGGGAGAGAGAGTAACAGGGAGATGGGAGAGAGAGACAGAGAAAAACAGGGACATGGGAGAAAGAGAGAGAAATAGGGAGATGGGAGAGGGACAGAGAAACAGGGAGATGGGGAGAGAGAGAAAGAGAGGGAGGGAGAGAGATCTAGGGAGATGGGAGAGAGAGAAACAGAGCAATGGAAGAGAGCGAGGGAGAGGAAAACAGGGAGATGGGATAGAGAGAGAGAAAAAGAGGCAGATGGGGGAGAGAGAGAGAGACAGAGAAACAGGGAGATATGAGAGAGTGAGATGGAAACAGCGGGATGGGAGAAGAGAGAGAGAAAGAGGCAGATGGGAAAGACAGAGACAGAGAAATTGGGAGATCAAAGAGAGAGACAGAGAAACAGGCAGATGGGGGAGAGAGACAAAGAGAAACAGGGAGATGGGAGAGGGGGAGAGAAATAGGGAGATGGGAGAGAAAGAGAAACAGGAACATGGGGGCGAGAGAGAAACAGAGAGGGGATGGGAGGGGGAGGGAAAGAAAGAGGTAAGTGGGAGAGAGAGACAGAGAAACATGGAGAAGGGGGAGAGAGAGAATGAGAGAAACAGGGAGATGAAAGAGAGAAAGAGAAACAGGGAGTTGAGGAGAGAGAGAAACAGAGAGACTGGAAGATGAGAGAGGGAGAAAGAAACAGGGAGAGAGGAGAGGGAGTGAGAGAGAGACAAAGAGATGGGAGAGACAGAGAAAGAGGGAAATGGGAGAGAGAGAGAGAGAGAGACAGAGAACAGTGAGTTGGGAGAAAAGGAGAGGCAGAGAAACAGGGAGGTGGGAGAGAGAGAATGAGAAACAGGGAGATGGGACAGAGAGAGAAAGAGAAAAAGGAGATGGGAGAGAGAGAGAAACAGTGAGATGGGAGAGGGAGAAACAGGGAGATGGAAGATAGAGACAAATAGGGAGATGGGAGAGAGACAGACATTCAGGGAAATGGGAGAGAGAGAAATAGGGAGATGGGGAGAGTTAGAGAGAAGTGGGGAGAGGAGGGAGATGGGTGAGAGAGAGGAAAAGGGAGATGGGAGAGAGACAGAAACAGGGAGATGGAAAAGGCAGAGAAATAGGCAGATGTGAGAGAGAGAGAAAGAAACAGGGAAATGGGAGAGAGAGAGAAAAAGAGGGAAATGAGCAAGAGAGAGAGAAACAGAGGTGGGAGAGTGAGACAGAGAAACACGGAGATGGGAGAGAGAGAAACAGGGAGATGGGAGAAAGAGAGAGAGAAATAGGGAGATGGGATAGAGAGAGAAACAGTTTGATGGGGACAGGGAGAAATAGAGAGATGGAAGGGAGAAATAGGGAGATGGGGAGAAATAGAGGAACAGAGAGACAGCGAGTTGGGAGAGAGAGAGAAACAGTGAGATGGTACTCAGAGAGAGCAACAGGGAGTTTGGAGAGAAGGAGAAACAGGGAGATGTGTGAGAGAGAGAGAAATAGGGAGATGGGAGAGAGACAGACAGTTAGGGAGATAGGAGAGAGAGAAATAGGGAGATGGGGAGAGATAGAGGAACAGAGAGACAGGGAGTTAGGAGAGAGCGAGAGAGAGAAAAACAGGGAGATGGAAGAGAGACAGACAATTAGGGAGATAGGAGAGACAGAAACAGGGAGATGGGGGAAAGAGAGAGAGAGAAACAGGGAGATGGGGGAAAGAGAGAGAGAGAAACAGGGAGATGGGGGAAAGAGAGAGAGAGAAAAACAGGGAGGTGGGAGAGAGACAGAGAGACAAAGAGACTAGGAGATGGGAGATGGAGAAAGGGAAACAGGGAGGGAGGAGAGGGGGTGAGAGAGAGACAGAGAGATGGGGGAGATAGAGAAAGAGGGAGATGGGAAAGAGAGAGACAGAGAAATAGGGAGATGGGGGAGAGACAGAGAGAAAGAGGGAAATGAGAGAGAGAGAGACAGAGAACAGGGAGTTGGAAGAGAGGGAGAGGCAGAGAAACAGGGTGATGGGAGAGAGAGAATGAGAAACAGGGAGATGGGATAGAGAGAGAAAGAGAAAAAAGATGGGAGAGAGAGAGAGAAAGAGTGAGATGGGAGAGAGAGAAACAGGGAAGATAGAGACAAATAGGGAGATGGGAGGAGACAGACATACAGGGAGATGGGAGAGAGAGAAATAGGGAGATGGGGAGCGATAGAGAGAAATGGGGAGAGGAGGGAGATGGGAGAGAGAGGGAAATAGGGAAATGGGAGAGGGACAGAAACAGAGAGATGGGAAAGACAGAGAAATAGGCAGAGGTGAGAGAGAGAGAAAGAGAAAAACAGTGAGATGAGAGAGAGAGAAAGAGGGAAATGAATGAGTGAGAGAGAGAGAAACAGAAAGGTGGGAGAGTGAGACAGAGAAACACAGAGATGGGAGAGAGAGAGACAGGGAGATGGGAGAAAGAGAGAGAGAAATAGGGAGATGGGAGACAGAGAGAAAGAGAAAAAAGAGATGGGAGAGAGTGAGAGAAACAGGGAGATGGGACAGAGAGAGTGAAACAGGGAGATGGGAAATGGCGAGAGAAACAGGGAGATGGGAGAGAGAGAGAAATAGGGAGATGGGAGAGAGAGTGAAAGAAAGAGGGAGATGGGGAAGAGAGAGAGAAACCGGGAGGTGGGAGAGAGATAGAGAAACAGGGAGATGGAGAGGGGAAAGAGAGATTAAGAGAAAGAGGGAGATGGGAGATGGAGAGAGAAACAGGGAGATGGAAGAGAGAGAGAGAAACAGGGAGATGGGGAGAGATAGAGGAACAGAGAGACAGGGAGTTGGGAGAGAGAGAGAAACAGTGAGATGGGAGAGACAGAGAAATGGGCAGTTGTGAGACAGAGTCAGGAACAGGGAGATGGGAGAGAGAGAGAGTGAAACAGGGAGATGGGAGAGAAAAACAGAGAAACAGGGAGTTGGGGGAAAGAGAGAGAGAGAGAAAGAGGAAGATGGGAGAGAGAGTGAAAGAGGGAGATGGGAAAGAGAGAGAGACAGAGAAATAGAGAGATGGAGGAGAGAGAAAGAGGGAGATGGGGAAGAGAAGGAGACCCGGGAGGTGGGGGAGAGATAGAGAAATGGGGAGACGGAGAGGGGAGAGAGAGATTGAGAGAAAGAGAGAGATGGGAGATGGAGAGAGAAACAGGGAGATTGGAGAGTGAGAGAAAGAGAAACAGGGAGATGGGAAATGCCAAGAGAAACAGGGAGATGGGAAGGAGCGAAAAAAGCAGGGAGATGGGAGAGAGAGCGAGAGAGACAGAGAAACTGAGGGATGGGAGAGGGAGAAAGAGAAACAGGGAGAGAGGAGAGGGGCTGAGAGAGAGACAGAGAGATGGGAGAGAGAGAGAAAGAGGGAGATGGGAGAAAGGGAGAGGCAGAGAAACAGGGAGAATGGAGAGAGAGAGAATGAGAAACAGGGAGATGGGACAGAGAGAGAAAGAGAAAAAGGAGATGGGAGAGAGAAAAATAGGGAGATGGGAGAGAGAGAGAAACAGATTGGGAGAGAGAGAGAGAGAAACAGGGAGTTGGCAGATTAGAGAGGAATGAGGAAATCGGAGAGAGACAGAGAAACAGGGAGATGGCAGAGAGAGACAGAAAAACAGGGAGATAGGAGAGAGAGATAGAAACAGGGAAATGGGAGACAGAGAGAAAAAGGGAGATGGGAGAGGTAGAGGGTGATAGCAACAGTGAGATGGGAGAGAGAGAGAAATAGGTAGATGGGAGAGAGAGAGAAATTGGGAAATGGAAGAGAGAGAGGGAGAACAATAGGGAATTGGGAGAGAGAAACAGGGAGATGGGAGAGAGGGAGAAATAGGGAGATGGGAGAGAGGGAGAAATAGGGAGATGGGAGAGAGAGTGACAGAGAGACAGGGATATGGGAGAGAGAGAGAGAGAGAAATAGTGAGATGGGAAAGATAGAAACAGGGAGATGGGAGAGATAGAGAGAAAAAAATAGGGAGTTGGGAGAGAGAGAGAAATATGGAGATGGGAGAGAGAGAATGACAGAGAAACAGGGAGATAGGAGAGAGAGAGTAAGAGAAATAGTGAGATGGGAAAGAGAGAAACTGGTAGATGGGAGAGGGAGAGAGAGAGAAAAAGGGAGATGGGAAAGAGAGAAACAGGGAAATGGGAGAGAGAGAGACAAACAGAGAGATGAGAGAGAGAGACAGAGAAATAGGCAGATGGGAGAGAGAGAGTGAGACAACTAGGGAGATGGGAAAGAGTTAAACATGGAGATGGGAGAGAGAGAAACAGGGGGATGAGAGAGGGAGAGAGAGTGAGACAGAGAAACAGTGAGATGGGAGAAAGAGAGAGAAACAGGGAGTTGGGAGAGAGAGAGAGACAGAGACACAGGGAAATGGGAGAGAAAGAGAGACAGAGAAACAGGGAGGTGGGACAGAGAGCTGGGAAAGAGAGCGCGAATTGGGAGATGAGAGAGAGGGTAAGGGAAACAAGAAGTTGGGAGAGAGAGGGAAATAGGGAATTGGGAGAAAGAGAGAGATACTGAGAGATGGGAGAGAGATTGAGAGAAACAGAGAGAAAGGAGAGAGAGACAGAGGAACAGGGAGATGGGAGAGAGTGAGAGACATAGGGAATTGGGAGAGAGAGAGAGAGGAACAGGGAGATAGGAGAGACAGACAGAGAAACAGGGAGATGGGGGAGATAGAAACAGGGAGATGGGAGAGAGAGAGAGAGAAACAGAGAGATGGGAGAGAGCCAGAAACAGGACGATGGGAGAGAGAGAGACAAATCGGGAGGCGGGAGGGAGAGGCTGAGAGAAATTGGAAAATGGGAGAGAGAGAAACAGGGAGATTGGGGAGAGAGAGAAATCCAGGGAGATGGTGGGGGAGAGAGAGAGAGAGGAGAGAAGTCCGGCGGCCAGGGGTGGGTGTTAGTGGGGGCGAGGGACAGGTGGTGGGAGTGTTGGTGGGGGTGGAATTTCTCCCTCAGTCTCCTGGCTGATATTTATCCCACAATGAACATCAACAGCTGATTCTGTCATTATCATATCGCTGTTTGTGGGATCTTGCTGTGCACAAATTGGCTGTTGCATTTCTGACAGCACTTCAAATGGGCTGAGTAGCACTTTGGGATGTGGTGAGGTCATGAATGGCGCTATGTAAACGCAGGCCACTGTTTATTGTAATCAAAACGGCTAAAATGAGGGGGGAGGGGAGGGTAGTGCAGGGAGGGGGAGGAGTGGTAGGGAAACAGGTAGGAGGAGTAGGTGAAGAGGTAAGGGAGTAGGGGAGGAGATGAGAGGGGAAGAGATGAGCGAGGAGGAGATGAGGGCGAAGAGGAGGGGGTCGAAGAGAAGGGAGGAGAGGAGGGGTAGGAGATGAAGGAGGGGAAGGGGCGAATGAGATGGGGGAGGAGGACGGGGAGGAGGAGAGTTGGGGGAGAAAGGATAAAGTGTGGTGGAGTGGGATGGGGGAGAAGTAGGAAGGGAGAGGTTGGAGTGAAGGGGGAGGAGAAGGGAGGAGCGGGAGGATGGGAGAGTGGGAGAATGGAGGAGCAGAGGTGAGAGGTGGGGAAAACAGGGGTAGAGGGGGTGGGGGAGGGGGAGGATGGAGGGTAGGGGAGGGGAGGGTGGAGGGTAAGTGATGGGGAGGGTGGAAGGCAGGGGGATGGGGACGGTGAAGGGTATTCATTAGAATGCGAGGGGGAGGTTGAGAGGGAGGGGGGTAGAGCTGAGGGGGAGTTTATTGACTGGGAAGAGGAAGGGGGAGGCGAAGGTGAGGGAAAGGGGAGGGGGAAGGGAGAGGTGGGAATGGGAAGGGGGAGGCGGTGGGGAATGGGTAGAGAAGGGAAGAGGGAAGGTGAAGGTGGAAGCGGAAGTTGGATGGGGAAGGGGAGTGGGAAGGAGTGGAGGGAGGGGAAGGGGTAGGGGCAGGGGAAGGAAGAAGGGGGGGGGGGAGATTTGGGAGGCGGGAATGGGGAGGGGGAGGAGAGAGAAGGGGAGGCGGAGGGGGTGGGGAGGGGAGGGGATGGGCAGGGGAGGGGGTGAGGGGAAGGGAAGGGGGAGATGGAAGGGGCGGTGGGAGTGGAGGGGGGAGGGGGAAATGGGAAGTGGAGGGGAGGGAGAAGGTGGAGGGGAGGGGGGATTTGGGAGGTGAGAAGGAGGAGGGGGTGAGTAGGAGCAGAGGGGATAGAAAGGGGAGCGAAGGGGGAGGGGGAAGGAGGGGGGAATGGGGAAAGGGGAGGGGGGATTGGGAGGAGGAGTGGGAGGTGAAGGGGAGCGGAAGGGGAGTGTGAGGGGAGGGTAGGGGAGAGGAGGGGAGGGGAGGGGGGAGTGGTGGGGAACGGGAGGGGTAAGGTGCAGGAGAGCAGGAAGAGGGAGGGGGAAGGGGGAAGGGGGAGGGGGAAGGGGTGAGGGAAGAGGAGAGGTAAGGGTGGAGGAAGGAGAGAGGGAGGGAGGAGTCGGAAGGTGGAGGGGGAAAGGGTGAGGGA
>JANJGN010000033.1:7119450-7310780 GCA_026770705.1 Isurus oxyrinchus | reverse complement strand
TGTCTCTCACTCAGGCACTCACTCACTCTCGCTCTCAGGCACTCCTCTCTCACTCTCAGGCACTCACTCACTCTCACTCTCAGGCACTCACTCACTCTCACTCTCAGGCACTCACTCACTCTCACTCTCAGGCACTCACTCTCACTCTCAGGCACTCTCTCTCACTCTCACTCTCAGGCACTTACTCACTCTCACTCTCAGGCACTTACTCTCTCTCTCTCAGGCACTCTCTCTCACTCTCAGGCACTCACTCATTCTCACTCTCAGGCACTTACTCACTCTCACTCTCAGGCACTCCCTCTCTCTCACTCTCAGGCACTCACTCATTCTCACTCTCACTCAGGCACTCCCTCTCTCTCACTCAGGCACTCACTCACTCTCACTTTCAGGCACTCACTCTCTCTCACTCTCAGGCACTCCCTCACTCTCACTCTCAGGCACTCACTCACTCTCACTCTCAGGCACTCCTCTCTCACTCTCAGGCACTCACTCACTCTCACTCTCAGGCACTCCCTCTCTCTCACTCTCAGGCACTCACTCATTCTCACTCTCACTCAGGCACTCCCTCTCTCTCACTCAGGCACTCACTCACTCTCACTTTCAGGCACTCACACTCTCTCACTCTCAGGCACTCCCTCACTCTCACTCTCAGGCACTCCCTCACTCTCACTTTCAGGCACTCACTCACTCTCACTCTCAGGCACTCCCTCTCTCTCACTCAGGCACTCACTCACTCTCAATCTCAGGCACTCACTCACTCTCACTCTCAGGCACTCCCTCACTCCACTCTCAGGCACTCACTCTCACTCTCAGGCATTCACCTCACTTTCAGGCACTCCCTCAACTTTCACTCTCAGGCACTCACTCTCACTCAGGCACTCACTCACTCTCACTCTCAGGCACTCCCTCTCTCTCACTCTCAGGCACTCAGTCATTCTCACTCTCAGGCACTCACTCACTCTCACTCTCAGGCACTCTCTCTCTCTCACTCTCAGGCACTCACTCATTCTCACTCTCAGGCACTCCCTCTCTCTCACTCAGGCACTCACTCATTCTCACTTTCAGGCACTCACTCACTCTCAGTCTCAGGCACACTCATTTCTCACTGTCTGGCACTCACTCACTCTCACTCTCAGGCACTCACTCACTCTCAGGCACTTACTCACTCTCACTCTCAGGCACTCCCTCTCTCTCACTCTCAGGCACTCACTCATTCTCACTCTCAGGCACTCACTCACTCTCACTCTCAGGCACTCAATCTCACTCTCAGGCACTCACTCACTCTCACTCTCAGGCACTCCCTCTCTCTCACTCTCAGGCACTCCCTCTCTCTCACTCTCAGGCACTCACTCATTCTCACTCTCAGGCACTCCCTCTCTCTCACTCAGGCACTCACTCACTCTCACTTTCAGGCACTCCCTCTCTCTCACTCTCAGGCACTCCCTCACTCTCACTCAGGCACTCACTCTCTCTCACTCTCAGGCACTCCCTCTCTCTCACTCAGGCACTCACTGACTCTCATTCTCAGGCACTCCCTCACTCTCATCTCAGGCACTCACTCACTCTCACTCTCAGGCACTCCCTCTCTCTCACTCTCAGGCACTCACTCTCACTCTCAGGCACTCCCTCTCTCTCACTCTCAGGCACTCCCTGTCTCACTCTCAGGCACTCACTCTCTCTCACTCTCAGGCACACCCTCACTCTCACTCTCAGGCACACCCTCACTCTCACTCTCAGACACTCACTCACTCACTCTCGGGCACTCACTCACTCTCACTCTCAGGCACTCACTCATTCACACTCTCAGGCACTCACTCATTCTCACTCTCAGGCACTCACTCACTCACTCCTGGGCACCTTGGTGTTAATTGCAGCAGGAGGTCTTTGTACATTGAAGGTGCTATATAAATACAAGCTGTCATTGTTAGTGTGGATACCACAAATTGAAGGAAAAGACTTACAGCTGGAAGTTGGAAGCCAGTTGAATTGTGGAGAGTGACTAACCTCCCAACTCCCCAAAGCCTGTCCACCATCTACAAGGCACAAGTCAGGAGTGTGATGGAATACTCCCCACTTGCCTGGATTATTGCCATAGAGGGAGTGCAACCAAGGTTCACCAGGCTTGTTCCCGGAATGGCGGGAATGTTCTATTCTACAAACAAGCCAGCAGTGTGATGGGGAATACTCTCCATTTGCCTGGATGAGTGCAGCTCCCACAACAGTCAGGAAGCTTGACACCGTCCAGGACAAAGCAGCCCCGCTTGATTGGCACCCCATCCACAAACATTCACTCCCTCCACCACTGATGCACAGTAACAGCAGTGTGTGTCCCATCTACAAGATGCACTGGACAAACTCGCCAAGGCTCCTTCAACAGCACTTTCTAAACCTGTGACCTCTACTACTTAGAAGGACCAGGGCAGCAGACACATGGGGAATACCATCACCTGGAGGTTCCCCTCCAAGTCACTCACAGTCCTGACTCGGAAATATATCGGCCGTTCCGTCACTGTCACTGGGTCAAAATCCTGGAGCTCCCTCCCTAACAGCACGGTGGGTGTACCTACACCACAGGGACTGCAGCGGTTCGAGAAGGCAGCTCAACACCACCTGCTCAAGGGGCAATTAGTAATGGGCAATAAAATACTGGCCCAGCCAGTATTTACAGGACGTGAAGGGGGAAAAAAAAGTCACTGTGCAATTGAGGATGCCATTGGGGAGCGCTCAGGAGCAGGACCTGCAAACAAATAAAGGTAAGGGGGTCACTCATTCAAGACAGAGATGAGGAGAAATTGTCTCTCTCAGAGGGTCATGAGCCTTTGGAACTCTCTTCCTCAAAAGGCGGTGGAAGCAGGGTCTTTGAATATTTTTAAGGCCGAGGTGGATAGATTCTTGATAAACAAGGGGGTGAAAGGTTACCGGGGGGGTATGTGGGTGTGCAGCTCACCGTCAGATCAGCCACGATCTTATTAAATGGCGGAGCAGGCTGAGTGGCCTAACTCCTGCTCCCCGTTCGCGTGTTCATACAAAAGGGCGGGAGGGTTGGAGGCAGGCCTGTTGACATGAAAAGGGAACTGGTTGGGAAGGGGGACAGAGAGCAGGCTATGGGCTCACATGGGGAGGGACAGGGCTCAGGGCCACACCCCAAGGGCTGGACATTGAGGGAGGGTCAGAGAGCTGTATGGCCACATTCGCCCACAGTCGGGTAGACTGCAGCAGGAAGTTGCAAAGCCCCATTGACAGATTATGTGTGCGCGGTCAAAACTATGGCGCCAGCAAGGCGCAACAGCTGCATTTATATAGCGCCTTAACATAACAAAGAGTCTAAAGTCAGGACCAAAATCTGACACCCAATCAGGGAAACCAAAAGAAACACTTTAGAGGCAGAGAGAGAAAATTTTAGAGCTCGGTGGGCCTAAGCAGCTTTCTCATGAGATGGGGACATCACCAGCTAGGTCAGCCTTTGTTGCCCATTCCCTAATTGCCCTTGAGAGCTGAGTGTCTCACTCAGCCATTTTCAGAAGACATTTAATAGTCAACCACATTGCTGTGGGTCTGGAGTCACACGTAGGCCAGACCAGGTAAGGAGGGCAGATTTCCCTCCCTAAAGGGACATTAGTGAACCGGATGGGGTTTTTATGACAATCGACAATGGTTTCATCGTTAGGTTTTAATTCCAGATTTTTTTTTTAATCGAGTTCAAATTTCACCAGCTGCCGTGGTGGAATTTGAACCCAGATCCCCAGAGCGTTACCCCGGCTCTTGAGGTCGCTAGTCCGGTGACAATACCACTCCGCCGCTGCCTCCTTAGCTGAAGGCACAGCCGCCACTGGCGGAGAGATGGAAATTGGGGCTGGGCAAGAGGCCAGAATTGGAGGGATGCGGTGATCGCAGGGGGACTGGAGGAGATTACAGGGGTAGGGAAGAGATGAGGCCACAGGGGGGATTTGAAAACGAGGATGAGAATTTGGTGAATCAAGGCATTGCTTTGACCGGGAACCAGTAAAGGACAGCGAACTCGGGGAGCGATGGGCGAGTGGGACCTGGTGCAAGTACGGAGATGGCCGGCAGCATTTTGGATGTCCACAAGTTTACAGAGGGCAGGACATGGGGAGGCCAACTGGTAGGGTTGCCAAGTCCGGCCTGGACGTATTCCAGGAGACATCAGCGGAAGTGACATCACAGAATCTCACAGCATGGCACAAGGACTGGAGCCTGTCCAGGGCAGGGTGGGGGGTTGGTGGGGGGGGGGGGGGGGGGGGGGGGGGGGGAGAGGGGGGGGGGGGGTAAGTTGGGGGGAGGCAAAGTCCAAAGTACCAGACATAGCAGATGGGGATGGGTTTCTTTGATGCACATAAATGACAGAAGTACTTTGTGTTTGTACCTTTGGTTCAGATATCGCTGCACCCGGGGGCTCGCTAGACCCCTGAACAGGCTCTTTAAAGTGATTCCCAAATCCTCGCCCTTTCCCCCCTCCTTGGCTCAGACCCCGATCTCTCCACCCACCCCCCCCCAAACCCCACCCCACCCCCCACCGCCTTACACACGCATCATGGGGCTCCTGAAGGACGATCCCCTGAGCACATACAGACAGACACACATGCACACACACACACACACATACACACACACATGCACACACACACACGCACACACACACACACACACACACATGCACACACACACACACACACACACACGCACACACACACACACACATACGCGCACACACATGCACACACACACACACACGTGCACACACACACACGTGCACACACACAACGTACACACACACACACATGCACACACACACACACACACATGCACACACACACACGTGCACACCACACACATGTGCACACACACACGTACACACACACACACACACACACATGCACACACACACACACGTGCACACACACACACGTACACACACACACACATACACACACACACACACACACACACGTACACACACACACACATACACCACACACACACACACACACACACATGCACACACACACACACATACACACACACACACACACACACGTACACACACACACACACACACACACACATACACACACACACACACACACACACATGCACACACACACACACACACACACACACACACACACACACACACACACGTACACACACACACACATACACACACACACACACACACACACACGTACACACACACACACATACACACACACACACACACACACACACACACACACACACACACACACACACGTACACACACACACACATACCACACACACACCACACACACACACACACACACACACACGTACACACACACACCACACACACACATACACACACACACACACACACACACACACACACACACACACACACACACACGGTGCCGACAGCAGCTGCCTCAGCTTCCACTTTCCACCCGGCTTTGTCCCCCTCCCTCCACCTTCCCCGCCCCCCCCCCACCCACCCCCCCCCCCCCCCTCCCCCCACCCCCCCCCCCCCCCACCCCCCAGCCTGCACCCTCTCTCCTGCTGGTTACCGGCATCGTAGCGCTCACTGCTCCCGGTTACAGCGGTGCAGCCAGCGGAATACGAGCCCAGGAGGGGCACACTGCCAGCGCGCACTCCATCCCCGGGACCGTGCCCCCCCACGCCTGCCCGCCTACCCCGCACTCACCTCGCAGCCGGCCAGGGGGCAGTGACTGAGCAGCACCCCCCTCCGGGGCCTGCTACTGAACAAACCCGCACCCAGAGGCACAACACTCACTCTGTCACTCATGCAACACTCTTCTCCGCTCTGAGGGTGTGTATCTTCTACCTTGAACTCGAGAAGTGGGACCTGGTCCTTAGACAGACTGTAGATATACTCTGGTATCTGGTTAACACTTGTTTATTAGTGCTACATCTAAGTAGGTCACAGAGTAGTTTTTGTTGCTCTTATGCATGATTCCAACCTCTCTCTCAAGAGAGAGAGAGAGAGAGTCTGACACATGACTGACTGATGTCATCCACGTCATACATACGCATCTCTCCCTTGTTAACCCATTATACTACACCTCCCCCCCACCAAGTATATTACATTACTGTAGCTCCCTTTACAACTACAGATTCTACTCAACTTCAGCTCCTGCTCTTCCCCCTCCCCAAGTCACAGTCCTGGGGTGGGGTGGGGTTGGGTTGGGGGGGGGGCGGTGGAATTCAACCTCTCACAGTGTTTTCTTGGCCCTTAGAAGGGGGGAGGGGGGGGGGGCGTGCTTGCAGACATGAAGGGCCTTTCCTTCTGCATCTGGCAGGATGTCATCGTCTGCAGAATGGGCCGGGAATTTAGCGGCACCGCTGGGGAAGCAGAGTGGAGGTTGCAGGGGTGACTGAACTACGAGGGCAGCAGAGACTCGGCAAAGCGAGACTGACCCGAGAGAGGGGACTGAAGAGCCTCGACAACCACGCGAGGGCTTAGCCTTTAACCTCCGTGATGGGATTAAAAAAAAACAGACAGCGACATTTATGAGCACGGCTGACATCACTTTACCGCCTGTCACACTGCCTATTTTTGCCATCGAGTGGCTGTTTTACGATGAAACCGTAGAAAAGTTGTGGCGCAGGAAGAGGCCATTCAGCCCATTGTGTCTGCGCCGGCCAAAAAAACGAGATAAAAGAAACCAGCCGCTCATTTTTAATCCCACTTTCCAGCACCTGGTCCATAGCCTCGCAGGTTACAGCACTACAGGCGCCGATCCAGGTAGCTTTTAAATGAGTTGAGCGTTTCAGCCTCAAGCACCAACTTAGGCCGTGAATTCCACACGCCCACCACCCTCTGGGTGATAAAGGATTTCCTCGAGTCCCCTCTCATCCTTTTACCCATCACCTTAAACCTATGACCCCCCCCCCACCACCCTGGTAATTGACCCCTCAGTTCAGTGAAACAGGTCTTTACTGTCTACCCTATCTAGGCCCCTCATCATTTTGTTCACCTCAATTAGGTCACCCCCTCAGCCTCTTCCGTACTAAGGAAAACAACCCCAGCCTGCCCAGTCTCTCCTCAGTAGCTGCAATTTTCCAGCCCTGGCAATATCCTTGTCAATCTCCTCTGCGCTCTCTCTCTCCAGAGCGATTGTGTCCTTCCTGTAATGTGGTGACCAGAACCGTACACAAAATCCAGCGGTGGCCTAGCCAAAATTTGACACAGTTCCAGCGTTACATCCCTGCTTCTGTATCCTATACCTCGCCCAATAAAGGAAAGCATTCCGAATGCTTTCTTGGACCACCCTGTCCACCTGTCCTGCCACCTTTAAGGACCTGTGGGCACGCAGTCCAATAGACAGAATGAACGATGAGCTTCTGTGTACAAATTACTGTGCGTGTTAATTCATTCGCTTAAAATAACGTTTAAGGATCTCCTGGGCTGCTCTCTGTGGCCAGTGGGAGATTGACGCCGATTCCAAGAGATTCCCGGTTGTTCCGGTAGGGTTGGCAAGCCCATCGGCTAGGAGTGCACCAGGATGGTCGAGTCTAGAGTCTCCTAATTCGTATGTTTGTATGAAGGGGGGGCATAAGGGTTTCAGCAGTGGATGGGCCTGAGACAGTGGCGAGGTCAGGTGATGCAAGGGAGGCAGAAATAGGGTTCAGTTTTGGGGAACTGTGGGGTCGCCCCACTTTGGACTCAGGAAAGATCGATTTAGGCAACGGGGAAGCCAAGAACAGAGGAGGAGCACAGGGAGATTTAGGGAGCCATGTACGCAAAGTGCCAAAAGATAGCAAACAGGTACAAAGAATAACGTAAATGGTTAACGACATGTTGGCCTTAATCTCAAGAAGGTTATTTATGAACTGTGCAAATGTAGGCCATTCATGCCTGCTCCACTAACTGGTAAGATTATGACTGATCTGATCTGTGACCTTTACTTCCTGTCTATCCTGCCCCATATCGTTTGACTCGCTTGTCAATCAAGAATCTTTTTCAACTCAGCCTTAAAAATATTCAATTACCCAGCCTCTCTGGGGAAGAGAATTCCATGATCCCCCTGAGGGAAAAAAATTGTCTCCTCATCAAAGAGATTAAGTTTATGTCTCAGTTGTATAAAATCCTATTTAGGCCCACCTGAAGTATTGTGTTTGGTCTATAATGGTTTACTTTAGAAGTAAAAACAGAAAATGCTGGAAAAACTCAGCAGGTCTGCAGCTTCTGTAGAGAGAGAAAAACAGAATTAACGTTTCCAGACCAATAACACAGTTGGCCAGGTATCAGGTGTTTTCCACTTGTGGTCATAATGAATGCTTGGCTGAACTCCAAGACTTGGCACTTGCCTACACCTGTGGCTGCCTAAGATCAGCTTCCAAGATTGGTAGGCTTGACTCAATCCCATCCTCCGCTGCCCCGCCCCCCTGCCCCGCCGGCTCCCCCATCCCACAGTAAAAATTGGGTGTAGTGGGGTCTTTAAACCAAGTCTGGTGTGTCGGCAAATTTCCCAACTCAAGCTGCCCACCTCAGGAGCGAATATTCGGCCCATAGTCTGGTACATAACAATGGGGGATGGGGGGAGGGGGAGAGAAGGGAGAGAAAGAGAGAGGGGGGAGGTGGGAGAGACACCGAATGACACAAAATGTGCAGAGCTGAGGGAGAGACTGGTACTGAGTGACACACAAATGTACAGGCTGAGAGAAAGAGGCGGGGAGAGAGAGGGGGAGAGAGAGGTAGAGGGGGACTGGGTGACATGCAAATGCACAGAAAGAGAGAGGGAGAGAGACAGAGACAGAGAAAGAGATAAGAGATACAGGAACAGCGGGAGACAGTCAGAAAGAGAGGGCACAAGCTGGGACAGAGAGAAAAGAATGGAAAAATAATCACATATGCAGAGATTGAGAACAGAACAAGAAATAGGGAGAGTGAGACGCTGCAGAGAAGGAGGAAAAAGACAAGAGAAAGAGGCACAGAGAGGAACTCGGATAAAAACAAAGAGCCAGTGTCTCTAATATGAAACTCCTCCCAGCAGCTTCAGTGTTTTTCCTCCTTGCTCAGAGAGGGTGAAGGGGAGGATGCCAAGTGATTCGAGGTCACGCTTCCTCAATAAGCTATTTATATCACATAAAAAGGACTGTTTTGTAATATCATGGGCCGTGAATCACACAGCATCCGAACTCTGAGTTCTGCACTTCTCACTCATGCCCCTCTCCCCCTTCACCTCCCGATCACGCCCTCCTACCCCTTCACCCCCCCAATCACACCCTCTCCCCCTTCAACCCCCCCGATCACGCCCTTTTGCCCCTTCACCTCCCGCTCACGCCCCTCTCCCCCTTCACCCCCCAATCACGCCCTCTCCCCCTTCACCCCCCCAATCACACCCGCTCCCCCTTCACCCCCCGATCACGCCCTCTCCCCCTTCACCCCCCGATCACGCCCTCTCCCCCTTCACCGCCCGATCACACCCTCTCCCCCTTCACCCCCCGATCACACCCTCTCCCCCTTCACCCCCCGATCACACCCTCTCCCCCTTCACCGCCCGATCACGCCCTCTCCCCCTTCACCGCCCGATCACGCCCTCTCCCCTTCACCCCCCAATCACGCCCTCTCCCCTTCACCCCCCAATCACGCCCTCTCCCCTTCACCCCCCAATCACACCCTCTCCCCCTTCACCCCTCGATCATGTCCTCTCCCCCTTCACCACCTGCTCACACCCTCTCCCTCTTCACACCCCCGCTCACACCCTCTCCTCTTCACCCCCAATCACACCCTCTCCCTCTTCACACCCCCGCTCACACCCTCTCCCCTTCACCACCCGCTCACGCCCTCGCCCCCTTCACCCCCCAATCACACCCTCTCCCCTTCACCCCCCGATCACGCCCTCGCCCCCTTCACCCCCCGATCACACCCTCTCCCCCTTCACCCCCCGATCACGCCCTCTCCCCCTTCACCCCTCGATCACGTCCTCTCCCCTTTCACCGCCCGATCACACCCTCTCCCCCTTCACCCTCCCGATCACACCCTCTCCCCCTTCACCTCCCAATCATGCGCTCTCCCCTTTCACCCCCACCCCGATCACGCCCTCTCCCCTTCACCCCCCGATCACGCCCTCTCCCCCCTCACCCCCGATCACGCCCTCTCCCCCTTCACCCCCCATTCACACCCTCTCCCCCTTCACCCCCCGATCACGCCCTCTCCCCTTCACCACCCGCTCACGCCCTCTCCCCCTTCACCCCCCATTCACACCCTCTCCCCCTTCACCCCCCGATCACACCCTCTCCCCTTTCACCGCCTGATCACGCCCTCTCCCCTTTCACCGCCCGATCACGCCCTCTCCCCTTTCACCGCCCGATCACGCCCTCTCCCCCTTCACCCCCCGATCACACCCTCTCCCCCTTCACCCCCAATCACACCCTCTCCCCTTTCACCCCCGATCACACCCTCTCCCCCTTCACCCCCCCGCTCATGCCCTCTCCCCTTCACCGCCCGCTCACGCCCTCTCCCCCTTCACCCCCCGCTCACGCCCTCTCCCCTTTCACCACCCGCTCACGCCCTCTCCCCCTTCATCCCCAATCACACCCTCTCCCCTTCACCGCCTGATCATGCCCTCTCCCCCTTCACCACCCGCTCACGCCCTCTCCCCTTTCACCCCCTGATCACGCCCTCTCCCCTTTCACCCACCGATCACGCCCTCTCCCCTTTCACCTCCCAATCACGCCCTCTCCTCCTTCACCGCCTGATCACGCCCTCACCCCCTTCACCCCTCAATCACGCCCTCTCCCATTTCACCTCCCACACACACCCTCGCCCCTTTCATCTCGATCATGCCCTCGCTCAGATGACCTCTCGCTCACATCCTCACCCCTTTGAACTTCCCACTCATGTTCTCTCCCCTATGACCTTCCTGTTCATGCCCTCTCCCCTCTGACCTTCCCGCTTACACCATCTCCCTTTTTACCTCCCGCCCACACCATTTCCCCTTTGACCTCCCACTCACACCCTCTTCCCTTTGACTTTTCGCTCACACCAACACCCTTTTGACCACAGACGTTTCCACTCTGACTCACTGAATGGATCAATGAAAAGCGAAGAGAAAGGACATTGGATAGTGTAAAAAAAGGTGTAGGATTGGGATGAGGATGGGACACTGGTCAACGATGCTCCAGTCTGAGTTAGTCTCCCTTCTCTAGCTTTGACCCGTGTAGTTTGACACTCTGGTGCAGTTGAACCAACGGACGCACAGCGGGGTGTAGAACCCAGCACTTTCTGATCTCCATTGCTCAGTGACACATCTTGCTGCCTCCTTTATCCACTTGGGCCGTGGGTCCAGTAGCAAGAACTGAGATTTTAAATCTCCCTCTACACTGCCCCCATCAAACACTCCCAGGACAGGTACAGCACGGGGTTAGATACACAGTAGAGCTCCCTCTACACTGTCCCCATCAAACACTCCCAGGACAGGTACAGCACGGGGTTAGATACAGAGTAAAGCTCCCTCTACACTGTCCCCATCAAACACTCCCAGGACAGGTACAGCACGGGGTTAGATACAGAGTAAAGCTCCTTCTACACTGTCCCCATCAAACACTCCCAGGACAGGTACAGCACGGGGTTGGATACAGAGTAAAGCTCCCTCTACACTGTCCCCATCAAACACTCCCAGGACAGGTACAGCACGGGGTTAGATACAGAGTAAAGCTCCCTCTACACTGTCCCCATCAAACACTCCCAGGACAGGTACAGCACGGGGTTAGATACAGAGTAAAGCTCCCTCTACACTGTCCCCATCAAACACTCCCAGGACAGGTACAGCACGGGGTTAGATACAGAGTAAATCTCCCTCTACACTGTCCCCATCAAACACTCCCAGGAGAGGTACAGCACGGGGTTAGATACAGAGTAAAGCTCCATCTACACTGTCCCCATCAAACACTCCCAGGAGAGGTACAGCACGGGGTTAGATACAGAGTAAAGCTCCCTCTACACTGTCCCCATCAAACACTCCCAGGACAGGTACAGCACGGGGTTAAATACAGAGTAAAGCTCCCTCTACACTGTCCCCATCAAACACTCCCAGGACAGGTACAGCACAGGGTTAGATACAGAGTAAAGCTCCCTCTAAGCTGCCTTACAACATGTTTCAGCCCCTCTCTCAGAAGGGCACCTCCTGCTACAACAAGGCCATGACAACCATCCTCAGGCCTGTCCGAGACACTTTGCCACTTAAAGCCAAATCAGTCGGCCTGTGCCCACTGGTAGGGTGGTTGTTAATCCTCCAGGATAGCCCTGGAATCTCCAGGAATGAGAGACTCCTCTCTGGAACACAACAGTGTGCACCATCTGGAGTGGGGGGTGGGGAGGGGGCGTGCGGGTGGAGAGCAGAGGGGTCAAGAAGAAAATAATTTCTTTTCAAACTTAATTTTGAACACGTTTATGAATAAAATCATAAAAAATATTCAAGACGGCTAAATTAAAGGTCGTTTGACTGACCGCCAAAAAAAGTGGCCAATCGGGTAAGGAGGAGTCTGCTTTCCAATTGGCTGGGACAATTGAGATGGACAAGGTAGGAGGTCAAATGTGGAATCGTGTTCGTGTCTTTTGGAGGCGGGTGAGAGGGTGGCTCTGGTGTGTGTTGAAGGCAGGAATGGATGTGATGCCTCCAGGTTATGTCCAGCCAGCGTTGGCAACGCTAACGAGTGCTTGACCTAAGGTTGCTCCGAAATGGCCTCAAGCAGGTCGGCCCCCGACCCACCAACAGAGGAGACTTTAACCCCGGCCCTCGGGCAGGATTGGATTCGAAGGCGTCTTCTCAGGGGGGAAAGGACTTTGACTTGGTATGTACCCCTCAGCAAGACCTGTGTAATATGGAAATCAGCTGTCAAAGGGTGGTGGCTGGATTTGTGTATCTCTCGCTGGATGCAAAATGTATGCAAATCCCAAAGACCTCCTGCCCCCGGTAATAACAACATTTTGGGATACGCTAAGTAACTTGGGGACACGACGAGTGGTGAGAGCGTAGCATAGCCAGGGAGGCACAGGTTCCTTTGCACATAGGCTCTCCACCACTGGGGTTTTACCTCACCTCATGTCTGGGTCTGCTGTAGACTAATCGATGGCGATTGATTGGTCAAAAATTACTCATGTTCATTTTCTTTCCTACGCCAGTCCGCCAGGGAATGGCACAGAAAGCAGCCATTCAGCCCATCATGCCTATGCTGGATCTTTGCTAGGTCCAATTAGTCCCCCTGCACCCTGATTCTTTCCCCCCAATAGCCCCTCAAATATTTATCCAATTCCTCTATTGAAATTTCCTATTGGATCTGCTTCCACCACCCTTTCAGGCAGCGTCTTCCAGATCACACAGCTCGCTGCATAAAATATTTATCCTGATTTCCTTCTGGGTCGTTTATCTTAAATCCCTGTTCTCTTGAAGCCTCCTGTTAATTCAATCCCAAGCCAGTATGAAGTATGAAAGAAGGCATTAATACTTTTCTTGATATTTGGTTTATTTACAGGATGCAGCATCAAATATGTCTGCTTCCTAATCAATACCCCTATCTCCTGGCAGTCTCTCTTTATCCTCTTTTGAGCAGAAAAAATTAAATTGAGGCAATAGCCCCTAAGGGGCACTGTAACAAAACCAAAACTCCAACAGAAACACTCTAGCCCCCGCGATGCCCACTGGTCGTGGGACACTCTCTCTTTATAAGTGCTCTAGGTACTTAATTTAAAAAAATGCCCTTCACCTGTGCACCTTAAGAATAAATTAACACACCATTAACGTTTCCTATCAGGGAAAGCTGTTTCTCCTTATTTACTCTATTGAAGACCTTCATGATTTTAAACACCTCAATTGAATTTCCTCTTAACCTTCTCAGCTCTAAGGAAATAATCCCAGCTTTTCCAGTCCCTACACAGAACTGAAGTCGCTCATCCTCGATGCCATCCTAATAAATCTCCAGGATGCCCATTCAACAGGAAACTGTTCCCTCCATTGCCTTTATGCGACAGATCCCAGAGAAATAGGGGGAACGTGAGAACTTTGGGTGTCCTCAACTGTGACTTTCATTTGTAGCCACGGAGACAGGGACCTTTCTGATATCTCAGGTAGCCGTATGCGAGGGTGCCTTCAGAACAACACTTCATTGACTATGAAGAGAGTTCAGACATTCCGAACCTCACAGGGAGAGGAGGAGGCCATTCAGCCCCACGAGTCTGTTTTGCCATTCAATGAGATCTTAAACCCAGCCTTGGATCCGGAACCCTTAATCCCCTTACCCAACAAAGATCTATCTATCTCAGTTTTAAATTTCCAATTGACCTCCCAACACCAACAGTTCTTTTCCGAAGAGTCCAGGTTTCCAGTCCCCTTTGTGTGAAGAGGTGCTCCCTGACATCACGGCTGAATGGCCTGGCCCTCAGCTTAAGGTTCTGACCCCTTGTTCTAGACTCCCAACCCACCGTCCCTCCTCCCAGAAGAAATAGTTTATGTATATATTCTGTGTATATATTTTTTTTAACTAATTGACGGGATGTGTGCATTGCTGGCTGGGCCAGCATTTATTGCCCATCCCTAATTACCTTGAGCTGCCTTCTTAAACCGCTGCAGTCCATGTGGTGTAGGTACACCCACAGCGCTGTTAGGAAAGGAGTTCCAGGATTTTGACCCAGCAACAGTGAAGGAATAGTGATATATTTTCAAGTAAGGATGGTGAGTGACTTGGAGGGGAACTTCCAGGTGGTGATGTTCCCATCTTTCTGCTGCCCTTATCTATCTAGATGGCAGTGGTCACGGGTTTGGAAGGTGCTGTCTGAGGAGCCTTGGTGAATTCCTACAGTGCACCATGTAGATGGTACACACACTGCTGCTACTGTGCGTCGGTGGTGGAGGGAGTGAATGTTTGTAGATGTGGTGCCAATCAAGTAACCTTTGTCCTGGATGTTGTCAAGCTTCTTGAGTGTTGTGGGAGCTGCACTCAACCAGGCAAGTAGTGAGTATTCCATCACACTCCTGACTTGTGCCTTGTAGATGGTGGACAGGCTTTGGGGAGTCAGGAGGTGAGTTACTCACCACAGGATTCCCAGCCTCTGACCTGCTCTTGTAGCCACAGTATTTATATGACTAGTGCAGTCAGTTTCTGGTCAATGGTGACTCCCAGGATGTTGATATATACCCTGTTGAACCCTTTAATCATCGTAAACACCTCGATTAGATCCCCCCTTAATCTTCTACCCTCGAGAGAATAGAAGGTTAGTCTGTGCAAACAGTCCTCATAATTTAACCTTTTAGCTTTTATTTCTTCCTAGTGGATCTGAGCTGCCCCTCCCCCTCCACGGCCAATATATCCTTCCTGGGGTGTGGTGCCCAGAACTGAATACAGTTCAGGGACAGGTGGCGGCATCTTGGTAATGTCATTGGATGAGTAGCCCAGACGCTCTGGGGATAGGTGTGCAAACCCCACCAGTGACAGCTAGTGGAATTGACATTCAATTAACAAAATAATTTAATTTTAAAAAGTCTGGAATTGGAAGCTAGTCTCAGTAATGGTGACCATGAAACTATCATCAATTGGTGTAAAAACCCAACTGGTTCACTAAGGAAATCTGCCATCCTTACCTGGTCTGACCTACATGCAACTCCAGTGACTCTTGATTGCCCTCAGAAATGGCTGAGCAAGGCATTCAGTTCGAGGGTAATTGGGGATGGGCAACATATGTTGGCCTTGTCAGTGACGCCCACATCCCGTGAAAAAATAAAGTTACTCCAGATGGGGTCTGATCAAAGTTTGATACAGAATCACAGAATTGTTACAGCACAGAAGGAGGCCATTCAGCCCAAGGTGTCTCTGCCTGCTCTCCATATGAGTAAGGCACCTAGTGTCACGCCCCCCCACTTTCTTCCCATAACCCTGCATGCTCTTCCTTTTCGGATAATAATCCAATTCCGTCGTGAATGTCTTGATTGAACCTGCCTCCCCCACACTCTCAGCCAACGCATTCCGGATCCTAACCGCTCGCTGCGTGAAAAAGTTTCTCCTCGTGTCTCCATAGCTTCTTTCGCCAATCGCCTTAAATCCGTGCCCTCTCATTCTCGATCAATGGGAACAGTTTCTCCCTGTCTACCCTGTCCAGACCTTTCACGATTTTGAACCCCTCCATCAAATCTCCTCTCAACCTCCTCTTCTCCAAGGAAAACAATCCCAATTTCTCCAATCTGTCCACATTACTGAAGTTCCTCATCCTCGGAACCATTCTTGTGAATTTTTTCTGCGCTCTCTCTACTGCTTTCACATCCTTGCTAAAGTGCGGCATCCAGAACTGGACACAATGCTCCAGTTGAGGCTGATCCAGTGTTCTATATAAGTTTAACGTAACTTTTATTCTATGTCCCTATTGATAAAGCTCAGGATACTGTATGCGCTCTCGAACTGTCCTGCCACCTACAAGAAATTATGCACATATACGCCCAGGTTCCTCTGCTCCGGCACCCCATTTAGAATTGTACTTTCTTTTCCATACCGTCTCTCCATGTTATCCCTGCCAAAATGAATCACCTCACACTTCTCCGCATTAATTTTCATCCGTCCGTGTCCTTCTGAAATTCTGCACTATGCTCCTCACAGTTCGCAATGCTTCCAAATTTCGTTATCAACCACAAATTTTCAAATTTTGCCCTTGTCACTTTGGTCTGGGTTATTAACATATATCAGGAAGAGCAAGGGTCCAAACACCAATCACTGGGGATTTCCCCGACAAATCTTCCTCTGGTCTGAAAAATATCCATTAACCACAACTCTCTGTTTCCTGTCACTTAGCTAATTTTGTATCCATGTTGCTACTGTCCCTTTTATTCCACGAGCTATAATTTTTCTCACAAAGTCTGTTGTGTGGGACTGTCTCAAATACCTTCTGGAGGTCCACATACACCACATCAACCACATCGTCCTCATCAAGCCTCTCTGTCCCCTCATCAAAAAGCTCCAGCAAGTTAGTTCAACATGATTTGCTCTTAACGAATTCATGTTGGCTTTCCTTAATTAACTCGCATTTGTCCATGTGGTTATTAATTTTGTCCCAAATTACCATTTGTAGAAGCATCCCCAAAGCCGAGGTTAAACCGACTGATCTGTAGTTACTGGGCTTTTGAATAATAACATTTGCGATTCTCCAGTCCCGTTGCGCCACTCTGCCCGATATCTAACTACATAATAAGGACATAAGAAGTAGGAGCAGGAGTAGGCCATTCAGCCCCTCAAGCCTGCCCTGTCATTCAATAAGCTCACGGCTGATCTGCCCCAGGCCTCAGCTCCTCTTTTGTGCCAGTTCCTCATAGCCCTCAACTCCCCAATATTTCAAAAATCTACTTACCTCCTCTTTAAATACTTTCAGTGATCTAGCCTCCATCTGGGGTAGAGGATTCCAGACATTCACTACCCGCTGAGAGAAGAAATTCCTTCACATCTCAGTCTTAAATGAGCGTTCCCTTATTCTGTGACTATGTCCCCTAGTTCGAGATTCCTCCACTGGTGGAAACATCTACCCTGACAAGCCCCCCTCAGAATCTTGTACATTTCAATAAGATCACCCCTCATTCTTCTAAACTCTAATGAATAAAGGCCTAACCTGTTTAGCCGTTCTTGATAAGTCAACCCCTTCGTCCCAGGAATCAGCCTAGTGAATCTCTTTTGAACTGCCTCCAATGCCAGTATATCCTTTCTTAAATACGGGGAGCCAAAACTGTACACAGTATTCCAGGTGTGGCCTCACCAACACCCTGTACAGTGCCACCCAGGATGTAACAGCACCCTGTGTCATCTGAAACAGATATTCGGGTCTGTCGAACATCCATGTGCCTATCCCACTGGAATCTTGAGATTGGTGGACCAATAAATTAATTGGTTAAGATAAAGCCAGATGCAAACTATCAAGCTATTTTAATTCGAACATAGAGATCACAGTCAAGATTGGACTGTAGGGTTGCCAACCCTCCAGGATGGGCCTGGAGTCTCCAGCAAGTGAAGATCGATCTGCTGTGTGCAATGCCAGAGAAAAATCATCGGGACATTTAAAAAGCCCGTGTTCTTCATGTCATTTTCTTCCAATGTTTCTCTTTACCAATATAGAAATATTGAAAATGAGGGATAAAGGTTGTTTGGCTGACAGTCAAGCATCATCCAATTGGGCAATGAGTCTTTTTGCTTTCCAAATTGGCGTAGGAAGGCCGTGGGTCACAAGGGTGGACATGTTGGCCGCATAATGGCTGGAGAGCGGGGGCAGGTCATGTGACGAAACCTCCAAGAATACATTTAATCACAAGTTGGCAACCCTATTGGACTCATGCAATCAAAATACCACTTCCTTTTTCATAATAGTGCAAAATAGTGAACGTGCAGTGCTTCCCCACATCAATGGATCACCTCGCTCGAGTGAACAACATGGGCAAAAAAAGAATGTCTCGTTTGATGCCACTTACGTCGCTTTTCATGACGCGGCCCAGTGCCAACCGCTGTTTCCCGTGTGGCGCTCGTGGTGGATTTGGCACCATCCGGGGGCTACACTGCCTCACCAGCTGATATGGCGCTAGAGCCCCAAAGTTGGGCAACACATTTTCAGGCAGGTGCGGTCACCCCTCTTTGTCGTTTACTGAAGGGAAATACAATGCGAAGCTGCTCGATGAGCTCTCCTGCGGCATCATCTCAAAGTGCCAGGTATCCTAAGTGCCAGGTCAGGTAACGTTTTGGAACTTTTTGCAAAGTAACTGGGGGCACTTTGGCGGTGTTTTGGTGAGCTGCTGGTTTTGACAGACCGGGCCAGAGGAGTGATTTACCTGCTGGCACCAAGGCTGCAACAGGTAGCGGGCTTGGTGGGCCGCAATGGCAGCCCCTCTGGCTCCGCAGCACGACAAGGAGATCGAGGAGAGGCCGCAGCGAGGACTATCTCCGGGCCATGCATTCTACCGAGTCCCCAGGCAGCAACAGGAGGTTCTCTGGCGCGCAGCCAAAATGCCCTGCGTCCGGGGGGAGTGTGCCCATTCAGCACCCTCCTTCTGCTGCCCGGCGAGGTCTTCGTCCGAGTCCCCTGCAGCAGGATCTCCCGGTTTACACGCTTTCCCTCTGGAGAGCTGACAAGGCCAGGTTACTGCCCTCGAACTGAGTGGGCTCGCTCGAACATTTCAGAGGGGCAATTAAGAGTCACCCACGTCGCTGTGGGACTGGAGTCACAGGTAGGCCAGGCCAGGTACGGACGGCAGGTTTCCTTCCCGAAAAGGAACCAGGTGGGTTTTTGTGCAGTGCTGCCGGAGGTGTACCTCCCAACCAGGGCTCCAGGGAGGAGAGGCTGCCTGTGAGGCCCAGGAGTGAGATGCTGCAGAGCGGAACCCCAGGTTGGTGGGGGTTGGGGTGTGTGTGTGTGTGTGTGTGTGTGTGTGTTAGAGAAGGAATGTGTGGGAGAGAGAGTGAGTGAGTGTGGGAGTGAGTGAGAGAGTGAGTGAGTGTGTGGGAGTGAGAGAAAGAGGGAGTGAATGGGTGTGTGCGTGTGCACATGGGGGTGCATGTGAGTGAGGGAGTGAAAGAGAGAGGGAGTGTGTGTGTGTGGGATTGAGAGTGGGAGTGGCAATGGGGGAGTGGGGGAGTGGGAGTAGGAATGGGAATGGGAGTGGGAGTGAGAGAGTGTGAGAGAGAGAATGAGAGAGTGAGGGAGTGGGGGAGTGGGGGAGTGGGAGTGGGAGTGAGAGAGTGTGAGAGAGAGAATGAGAGAGTGAGGGAGTGGGGGAGTGGGGGAGTGGGAGTGGGAGTGAGAGAGTGTGAAAGAGAGAATGAGAGAGTGAGGGAGTGGGGGAGTGGGGGAGTGGGAGTGGGAGTGGGAGTGGGAGTGAGAGTGAGAGTGTGAGAGAGAGAATGGGAGAGTGGGAGAGTGAGGGAGTGAGGGGGTGTGTGTGTGTGTGTGTGTGTGTGATCCATTTGTATCCCGGAAACAGTCCCGCTCCTTCAGGATTGAGCCGATCCTGGCGGGGAGGTGCCCCTGGCGTTGCGCTGCAGTCGGCTACTGGAAGTGTTGAAGGGGCAGCCGCTATCGCAGTAGGACGTGGTGTACAGGAGCGTGCCACCAGCTCAGAGAGAAGCACATTCTGCAGGTAAGTCCCTCACCCTCGCTCCGAGCCAGGCCGCTTCAAGCCTGCATTCCTTCAGAAAGAACAACGTTTTCTGCTTTTCAGTCAATGTCCTTTCTTCCTTTGTGTTATCGCAAGCAGGAGCGATTCAGGCTTTGGCCTCTTTTAGAGAACGTCAGCACCAGGGCAGCGACCTCTTTAGGCTTCCCAACCTGATACAATATTTTATAAGGATCAAGACTTGGGTCATGTAAAGCCAAATACTTGAGGAATATAGAAGTTGCTTTAGACTCCAGAAGTTTTGTCAATCACTTAATTTATCCTATTTGAAGCGCAACCACAATATCCAAAATGAAAAGGCCACGTATATTACTGGAGCTTAGAAGAGTGAGGGGTGATGTGATTGAAGTGTATAAGATCCTGAACGGCCTTGACAAGGTGGATGTGGAAAGGATGTTTCCTCTTGTGGGTGAGCCCAGAACTAGGGGGGGCACTGATTTAAAATGAGGGGTCGCCCTTTTAGGACAGAGATGAGGAGAATTTTTTTTCTCTCAGAGGGTTGTCCAACTTCGGAAATCTCTGCCTCAGAAGGCAGTGGAGACGGGGGTCATTGAATATTTTTAAGACAGAGGTAGATAGATTCTTGTTAGGCAAGGGAATCAAAGGTTATCGGGGGGGGGGGGGGTAGATGGGAATGTGGGGTTCGAAACGCAAACAGATCAGCCACGATCTTATTGAATGGCAGAGCAGGCTCGAGGGGCCGAATGGCCTATTTCGTATGCTTGTCTGTTCGAGACGATGATAACTGGGCAGAAATTAAGGTGTGTTACCTTATTCAGTAGATAGGGTGTCAGGGAAAAGAAGGCTGTGGGTGCAGACAAGAATTCCTTCCTTAACCCAGCGTGTTGGGAAGTGTTTCCTCAGGTGATATCCGATTTCCACGCGGGAACCACAGAATTTCATAGCACGGCTGGAAGCCACTAGGCCCATCATTGTAACTGTAAGGTTCTCAGAAAGAAATATCCATGCCATCCTACGCCCCAATACTCCTCTATTTTTGATGATACTTCAGATATGAAACGTGATGATGGATTCTATTCCTGCCGCTATTCCATGCCTGAACAACCCCGTGATTCATATCAAGGGTCATCGTATAATCAGGTTTCATTTGGTCGTGAAAATTACTGTTGGAGGCAACTTGGATCCCTGCTGTAAGAACGGGCTGAGCCTTCAGATATGAAGAAAAGTTTCGGGAATGGAGATTGGAATGCAATTTGTCAGTTGAAATAAGCAACAGGGAAGAAAAATAAAGTTATTTAAATGCATTGTCAGGACATCTTGCCCTGTGTTTAACCGTGAATAGGGGAGTAACATGCTAAGCTGACATCTGAAGGCCTTAATGGAGGCGCGCCAGGAGAGTAACCTCGAAAATAAATGTGTGTCTCAAGGTATAAAACAACAGTAGGGTTGCGCGTATGGGTGTCAGATACAGCTGAAGCTAACTGAAGATGCGATTGAATGCCAAAAGCGCATTGGAAAAAAAAGCAACAGTTCAGGTGGCATTCCAATGTTAAAGCTTTATACATTCCGTCAGAGGCCAGAAAAGCCACAAGGGTCCTTCGAAAGATTTAGCACGGTTGTGGAGTGGGATATGGCTGAAATGCTAAAGCTATATTTTAGACTTTTTTTCACTATTGAAGATGATTCATTGGTTGACACAAGTGCTTTAGGTGTCGACTCCTTAAATGTAAAAGCATAAATGGCCTTAGCTTGGTTTGAGGCGCTGAAAATTGATCAGCTTCCTGGGCCTGATGACATTTTTTTTTATCCTGGGACGTAGGCGTCACTGGCTGGGCCAGCATTTAACGCCCATCCCTAATTGCCCCTTGAGAAGGTGGTGGTGAGCCGCCTTCTTGAGCCGCTGCAGTCCCTGTGGTGTAGGTACACCCACCGTGCTGTTAGGGAGGGAGTTCCAGGATTTTGACCCAGCGACAATGAAGGAACGGCCGATATATTTCCAAGTCAGGATAGTGAGTGGCTTGGAGGGGAACTTCCAGGTGGTGGTGTCTCCAATAATCTGCTGTCCTTATCCTTCTAGATGGTAGCGATCATGAGTTTGGAAGGTGCTGCCTAAGGAGCCTTGGTGAGTTGCTGCAGTGCATCTTGTAGATGGTACACACACTGCTGCTACTGTGCGTCGGTGGTGGAGGGAGTGAATGTTTGTGGATGGGGTGTCAATCAAGTGGGGCTGCTTTGTCCTGGATGGTGTCGAGCTTCTTGAGTGTTGTGGGAGCTGCACTCATCCAGGCAAGTGGAGAGTATTCCATCACACTCCTGACTTGTGCCTTGTAGATGGTGGACAGGCTTTGGGGAGTCAGGAGGTGAGTTACCCTCCACAGGATTCCCAGCCTCTGATCTGCTCTTGTACCCACAGTATTTACACAGCTGGTCCAGTTCAGAATGCCATAGATGATTGGAGAGGTACTACGCGAGCTATTAATTTAGCTGACTAATAGTTCATTGAGAGCTGGGCTAGTTCGAATTGACTGGAGAAAGAGCTTGAAGCAGGAATGCTTGCACACATGTGCCAAGCCCAATCATTGGCATCTAGACGGGAACAAGAGTAGGCCATTCAGCCCCTTGAGCTTGTTCTGCCATTCAGTTAAATTATGGCTGATCTGCATCTTAAGTCTATTTACCCAGTCTCGTCCCGTATCCTGTAAATAAAGTTTTCTGTAATTCATGATTTTAAAGGGCTTGAATTAAATAATTAAACCACTGCATAATGAGGTTCTAGCTATGCTAAAGACTAATGATTCAAAATACCGCATTGTTCGAATTAAAATTCCTAACGGTATTAATATTTCTCACTTAAAAAGCATAGTTTTACTGATGTTTGGGTACCCAAGTGATTAATACATAGGAAAACACTGCAATAGCAGATTTAGAAATAACCAGCACATTTTCTTAGCAGTCTGGCATTTCAAAACTCCCCACTCCGCCCTTGGTCACCATGGTCACCATTGCCAAGACTAGCTTTCTAATTCCAGATTTTTATTGATTGAATTTAAATTCCACCAGCTACTGTGGTGGGATTTGAACCTGTGCCCCTGGAGCCTGGGCCTATTGGATTCCCCATGACTTTACCACTACGCCATCATCTCCCCTCATGAACCATCCTCTATCCTTTACCCCTCGCCCGCCTGCTTTCACGCCGCTGACTCACCGCGTGCTGACCCCCCCCAACCCCATCCTTGCCTTAGGGGTACCAGCGGTGCCAGTGTCCAAGCAGGCGGCTGCCCGAAGCCCAGGCTGAGGGACAGAGCTTTCCTCGTCAGGTGCTGCGTTGCTGCTCTCTCCCCTTCTGCCGGCTGGGCAGGAGGCAGCCATCGGGTGGCTGAAAGAAGGGAAGGGGAAGGGGGGATGAGGTGGGAGGCAAGAGGCCCATGGCCACACCATCAGCAGCTTGCCCGATGGCAGGAAGAGGGTTATGCTGGGGGGAGGTGGGGGGGGGGGTGTCGAGGGGGCAGGAAAATGCCATCGTCCTCGATATTCTGAGAGGCCTTGGGTGCCATGAGACCCGTTGCAGCCAGTCAGCCCTGTGATGCAAGCTGCTGTCACCCCTGAAGAGCTCCAGAGATGCAGGCGTCCTCACCCCCTGCCATCTCTGCTCAATGTCCTGTAACACCTCACCCCTGCCATCTCTGCTCTGTGTCCTGTGCCACCTTGTACCCTGCCATCCCTGCTCTGTGCTGCCCTGTCCCCTGCCAGCTCTGCTCTAGACTGGTCTGTCCCCTGCCAGCTCTGCTCAATGCCCTGTCCCCTGCCAGCTCTGCTCAATGCCTATCTCCTGCCAGCCCTGCTCTGTGCTGCCCTGTCCCCTGCCAGCCCTGCTCTGTGCTGCCCTATCCCCTGCCAGCCCTGCTCTGTGCTGCCCTATCCCCTGCCAGCCCTGCTCTGTGCTGCCCTGTCCCCTGCGAGCTCTGCTCAATGCCCTATCCCCTGCCAGCTCTGCTCAATGCCCCATCCCCTGCCAGCCCTGCTCTGTGCTGCCCTGTCCCCTGCCAGCTCTGCTCAATGCCTATCTCCTGCCAGCCCTGCTCTGTGCTGCCCTATCCCCTGCCAGCCCTGCTCTGTGCTGCCCTGTCCCCTGCCAGCCCTGCTCTGTGCTGCCCTATCCCCTGCCTGCCCTGCTCTGTGCTGCCCTGTCCCCTGCCAGCTCTGCTCAATGCCCTATCCCCTGCCAGCTCTGCTCAATGCCCCATCCCCTGCCAGCCCTGCTCTGTGCTGCCCTGTCCCCTGCCAGCTCTGCTCAATGCCCTATCTCCTGCCAGCCCTGCTCTGTGCTGCCCTATCCCCTGCCAGCCCTGCTCTGTGCTGCCCTGTCCCCTGCGAGCTCTGCTCAATGCCCTATCCCCTGCGAGCTCTGCTCAATGCCCTATCCCCTGCCAGCTCTGCTCAATGCCCAATCCCCTGCCAGCCCTGCTCTGTGCTGCCCTGTCCCCTGCCAGCTCTGCTCAATGCCCTATCTCCTGCCAGCTCTGCTCTGTGCCCTGTGCCACCCTGCCAGCCCTGCTCTGTGCCACCTCGCCCCCTGCCAGCGAATGGAAAGACAGTGATTGTGCAGCAACGTGTCTGAGTGATGTGCCTGTCTTAGGTGAATAGCTGGGAGTGTGCGGAGACAGCGAGAGGTGGGTGTGAGGCTGGCAACTTTGGTCTAGGTGTGTGTGCATGCGAGGTGCAGGACCTGGGTGTTAGGTGCAAGTGCCGCGTGGGAGGGAGTGCTGCTGGGTGAGTGATGGGGGTACGGTGGACTGAGTATCGAGAGGCTCATGTTGTGGTGGGTAGGCGTCTTGAGAATATTGACTCACTGACCTCGGCCACCAGTTTACAGCCAGTAGGCCTCTATAGGCACTGCTGCCAGGTTGTCAGGCCCAGGCTTCGGGAGTTGACCTTCCTGGCCCTCTGCTCTCGAAGCTCCCGAGCTCCTGCCCTTCTGAGGGTGAATCCTGAGGATCTCCAGGTGCCCCTTTCCCTCGCCCCCTCCCGTCACAGGGGTCTCTCCTCTTGCCCACCTGCACAATGGAGTATAACTTTCCACAGGCTCTCTGACATGAGGGTTTACCTGAGGACCTCCTCTCCAACACTCCTCAGAATATCTGTCCCTTTCACGTCTTAGTGACCATGACTGACCCAAACTGTCAGAGCACTCTACAGCTTCAGCTGCTAGAATCAAAAATCAACTTGCGTTTATAAAACACCTTCCACACCCCCAGAGTAGACAAAGCTTTTTTTTTTCATTTATTCACAGGATGTGGACAGCACTGGCTAGGCCAGCATTTATTACCCGTCCCTAATCACCCTTGTTCAGAGGGCAGTTTAAGAGTCAGCCACATTGCTGTGGTTTGGGAGTCACATGTAGGCCAGACCAGGTAAGGATGGCAGATTTCCTTCCCCTAAGGGGGCATTAGTGAACCAGATGGGTTTTTAACACAATCAACAATGGCTTTGTGCTACATTTATTGAATTCAAATTACACCACCTGCTAGGGTGGGATTTGAACCCAGGTCCCCAAAGCATTACCCTGGGTCTCTGGAATACCAGTCCAGTGATAACACCACTACTACACTACCACCTCTCTTCTGCCTCTGCTACCTGTGGCAACCAATTTGCGCGCAGCAAGCTCTCACAATGGATAAGCCACCAGAAAATTGTTTTTTCTTTTCGTGATGATGTTTGGTTTAGTGAGGGATAGGCACTGGCCCTGGACGCCAGGGAGAACTCTTTACCCCAACCCCAGCCCAGCCCCAAACCGGCCCCGCACCCCCCTGACACCCCACCCCCTCCCCTCCTTTTCCCCCTACCCCAACAACCGCACCTCCCACCCCACCCCCCGCCCACTCTTCCAAAATTGGCTGGAGGATCTTTTATGTCCATTTCAGGGGGTAGACGGGGCCCTCGGTTTAAAAAGGAAGATAAACCTGCATTTATATAGCACCTCTCACATCTCCAAGCGCTTCACAGCCAATGAAGTACTTTTGAAGCTGTGGTAATGTCGGAAACGCAGCGGCCAATTTGCGCACAGCAAGCTCCCACAAACAGCAATCCGATAATGACCAGACAATCTTCTTTTTTTCTGTACGATGTTGATTAAGGGATAAGTATTGGCCAGGACACCAACTAGAACTCCCCTCCTCTCCTTCGAAATAGCGCCACGGGATCTTTTACATCCACCTGAGTCCAACTCATGGGAAGACTGCGCCTCCAACGCTGCAGCACTCCCTCAGTCCTGCACTGGGAGTGTCAGCCTTGGTTTTTTTTTGGAGCTCGAGCCCTGGAGTGGGAGTTGAACCCAGGGCGCAGTGCTCCCCACCGAGCCACAGAAGACCCTCAATGCCCTGTCCCGAAAGGGAGCACCCCCAGAGGAAGTGTTGGCCTGGATTTGCTTGCTCAGTCCCTGGGGTGGGGATAAAGCCAACAGAGTCAGGTACCCCAGACTTCCCGAGCCCCCGAGAAACAAAACTGAATAGGGAGGACCGACATTGTACTCCGGGCCCAGCATCTCCTTCTGGAAGCACAGGCTGGAAAGCAGTTAACCATTCCACACCTACCCACCAGCAGGATGCTGGCTCCTGGGAGTGAGCTGGGGGGAGGACAGCACCCCGGTGGAAAGCCACATTTCTTTTTTTAAAAAAAGCGCTCTTGTTTCACTGAGAATAAACTATTAAGCGAGGTTTTACCAGCACAGAAGCAGGCCATTCGGCCCAACCAGTCGACACCAGCATTTCTGCTCCACTCGAGGCTCCTCCCATCCTCCCTCACCTCACTCCATCATCGCGACCCTCTATTCCCTTTCTGCCCCGTGGGTTTATCCAGCTTCCCCCTTAAATGGATCGACACTATTCGCCTCAACCGATCTCCTGCGGGAGCGAGTTCCACATTCTCACCGCTCTCTGGGTTGAAGACGTTTCTCCTGAATTCGAGAGTGGATTTATTAGCGACTATCTTTTTTTTCTTTTAAAAAGAGACATTCGTCCCTGGGGACGTGGGTTTCGCTGGCGAGACCAGCGGTTGTTGCCCATCCCTAATTGCCCCTTGAGCTGAGTGGGGCTCGCTCGGCCATTTCGGAGGGGCGGTTAAGACCTAACCACACATTGCCGCGGGTCTGGAGTCACGCGTAGGCCAGACTGGGTAAGGACGGCAGGATTCCATCTCCAAAGCAAGGACATAGGTGGCGACCAGCCTAAGACTAGCTTTCAATTTCAGATTTTTAAAAATTAACTGAATTTAAATTCCACCAGCTGCCGTGGTGGGATTTGAACCGATGCTCCCCCCCACCCAGAGCATTAGCCTTGGCCCTCTGGGATACTAGTTAATTGACGGTACCATTACACTACTTAAATGCTAGCAGCAGCTTGCTATACAAGTGATGACACGAGAGGTCTCTTCTGGGCAATAAACCCCAGGCTTCTCACTTACTCACGCAGTCCCTCATCAAGAATCATAGCCGGGCCTTATATTTATGGGCCCTAATGTTGCTTTTCCCCCTCAAGTGGAAACGTTCTCCCTCCAAGACCCCTTAGGTCAAGGCCTCCGTTCCCAACAGGAAAGGGCCCCAGCCTGTTCATCCTGTCCCGCTAGGTATGGCCTTGTACTTTTGATCTGGTGAAGGGGAATTCACTAATTGCTTAAATCCTCATGCATGCCACTGTCTTTCTTAGCAGCGAGGAGCTATTTTTTGCCAGCCCTGGTTCGGGGAAATCGGTTGCACCCTGACCTCTGAGTCAGGAGGTCGTGGGTGCAAGGCCCACTCCAGAGGCTCAAGCGCGGGATCCAGGCCGAAGGCTCCCTGCTGCAATGTTGGAGGTGCCAGCTCTAGTTCGGACGAGGCATTAAAACCCTCGCAGGTAAAAGATCGCCTGGGCCACTCTTTCAATGAAGAGCAGGGGGATTCTCCCCGGTGTCCCAGCCAAGATTCATCCAATTAATGTCACTGAGGAATAGATTGTTAACTGGTCCAACATAATGACTGGGAAAAAACAGTTCGGACCATTTTGCTAAGTTCCCAATTTTTGCTGGTTTTTCCTTCTGGGTTGTTACTTGAGGGATAAACATTAGCCAGGATGCCGTAACGGAGAGTTCAACCGCTCCAAATAGCACCACGGGATTTTTTTTACGTCCACCTTAAGGGATGGGGCCTCCATTTTGTCTCATCATCAGAGAGTGCAGCCCCACCACCACTCACCCCCCCCCCCCACCCCCCAACCACCTCTTGGGAAAGTGGGAGCATCGGCCTGGATTGTGCGCTCAAATCTCTGAAGCAGGGTCTTGAGCCCATGACCCTTCTAACTGAGAGGTCAAAGTGCGAGTGGCAGCACCAAGGTTGACACCTAAGTAAAAGGGACCTCCCCCCCCACCAAGAACAACCCCGTATCCCTGCCCGCATGGAGTCTCATCGCTTGCTGACGGGAACACTTGCAACTTTTTCTAGAGGTGGTTTCCTCAGTGACGAGGCTGTTTCCTGTTTTGCATCGTTTACTGTCTCTGCTGAACTGGATTTGGTCTGAGGGTGTGGAAGGGGAATTCTGCCAAGTCGGAACCCTCAGTGTTTACAGTCAGCATGTTCTCCGTTTTAAAGGAACAATGTTTTATTTTGCCTCCACAACCTTGTTAACGTGTCTTCCTCTTCTCCCGAAGCCGCTCAATCACTATGGGGACGTGCGCGGGGTTGGTGCGCTCTGTTTCCCTTGAGGCATCAGCCCTTATTGACCTTAGAGGCTTCGCGTCCGATCAGTCCTGGTCTCACCTGAACAGGCTGACCTCAGGCGTTGAGACACAGGATCTTGACCATGAACCTCATTGTGAGTTGGTTCAAAGTGGGACTAAGAGCCTGCCGCAGCACCAAAAGCCTCAGACTGAGGTTATGGGCCTACTGCAGTGCCAGCAGCCACAAAGTGGAATTATGGGCCTACTGCAGTGCCAACAGCCACAAAGTGGAATTATGGGCCTACTGCTGTGCCAACAGCCTCAGACTGGGATTATGGGTCTACTGCAATGCCAACAGCCTCAGACTGGGATTATGGGCCTACTGCAGTGTCAATAGCCTCAGACTGGGATTAAGGGCCTACTGCAGTACAAACAGCCTCAAAAACTGGGATAATGGGCCTACTGCAGTGTCAATAGCCTCAGACTGGGATTATGGGCCTACTGCAGTGCCAACAGCCTCAGACTGGCATTATCGGCCTACTGCAGTGCCAGCAGCCTGAAAGTGGGATTAGGGGCCTACTGCAATGCCAGCAGCCTAAGTCTGGGATTAGGGGCCTACCACAGCACCAACAGCCTCAGACTGGAATTATGGGCCTACTGCAGTACCAACAGCCTCAGACAGAAATTATGGGTCTACTGCAGTACCTACAGTCTCAGAGTGGAATTATGGGCCTACTGCAGGACCAACAGCCTCAGAGTGGCGTTATGGGCCTACTGCAGTGCCAACGGTCTCAAAGTGGGATTATGGGCCTGCTGCAATACCAACAGTTTCAAAGTGGGATTATGGGCATACTGCAGTGCAAACAGCCTCAGAGTGGAATTATGGGCCTACCTTAATGCGACCTGCCTCAGACTGGGATTATAGGTTTATTCCAGTGCCAGAGTTACCAACCCTCCAAGATTGCCCTCAAGTCTCCAGGAATTAAACAGTAATCACCAGGACACTGCTGAGCAAACACCCCGCAGGAAAATCATAAGAGAAATAGACCAAAATTGTGCTTTCTTCCCCCACATTTCCGTTGGGCATTTTCATTTGATACTTTTAATAATATTGGGGATGTTGAGGGGGAATAAAAGGCTGTTTGGCTGAGTGGGGTGTTGGAGACGGGTGGAACTGTGATTAAATATCCAGCATTGGCAACGCTACCCAGTGCCTACAGCCTGAGGCTGGTATTATGTGTCTACCCAAGTGCTTACAGCCTCAGAGCAGAATTATGGATCTGTCCTGGTGCCGACAGCTTCAGATTGGGATTATGGGCATATCCCAGTGCCAAAAGCCTCAGGCTGGGATTTTGGGCCTAGCCCGGTGTCAAAAGCCTCAGGCTGGGATTATGGGCCTATCCCGGTGCCAAAAGCCTCAGGCTGGGATTAAGGGCCTACTCCGGTGCCAAAAGCCTCAGGCTGGGAATATGGGTCTACCCCAGTGCCAAAAGCCTCAGGCTGGGATTATGGGCCTAACCTGGTGCCAAAAGCCTCAGGCTGGGATTATGGACGTACCCCGGTGCCAAAAGCCTCAGGCTGGGATTATGGACGTACCCCGGTGCCAAAAACCCCAGACTGGGATTATGGGCCTACCACGGTGCCAAAAGCCTCAGGCTGGGATTATGGGCCTCGCCCGGTGCCAAAAGCCTCAGGCTGGGATTATGGGTTTACCCCAGTGCCAAAAGACTCAGGCTGGGATTATGGGCCTACCCCAGTGCCTACAGCCTTAGACTGGGATTATGGGCCTACCCCAGTGCCAAAAGCCTCAGGCTGGGATTATGGGCCTCGCCCTGTGCCAAAAGCCTCAGGCTAGGATTATGGGCCTACCCCAGTGCCTACAGCCTTAGACTGGGATTATGGGCCTACTGCAGTACTAACAGCCTAAAACTGGGGTTATGAGCTGAGTGCTATCTGCCTCAGGTAGATAGTAAAAGGTTTAAGAAGCTGCATAATGGGTGGGCACAGAGTGAGGTGATACATTTCGTAAGGAAAAATTAGGAGAAACAGTTAAAGTTAAATGGAAAAAATGTTAAAAGGGGTACAAGAGAGAGGACCGCCGTTATGCACAGATCTTTGATTGTGGCAAGTAAACAAAGCGGTTAATAAAGCATATTCGACTCTAGGCTTCATGAATAGAGGCAGAGAAAGTTCAGGAAGTTCAGCTAAACCTATATAAAGTGTTAGTTCAGCCCCAGCTGGATTATTATGTCCATGTCTGAGCACCACACTTTAGGAAGGATGTCAAGATCTAACAGCACCTGTGGAGGGGAAGACAGAGTTAATGCTTCGAGTCCGTATGACTCTTCTGCAGAGCACAACACTCAAGAAGCTCAAAACCATCCAGAACAAAGCAGCCCCGCTTGACTGGCACCACATTCACCTCCCTCGACCATTCACTCCCCCCCACTTCAGAGCTCTGAAGAAGAGTCATACGGACTCAAAACTTTAACTCTGTCTTTTCCTCCACAGATGCTGTCAGACCCGCTGAACTTTTCCAGCACTTTTTTGTTTTTGTTTCAGTTTCTTTTTTATTCTTTCACATCGCTGGCTAGGCCAGCATTTTTTATTGCCCATCCCTAATTGCCCCCTTGAGAAGGTGGTGGTGAGCTGCCCTCTTGAACCGCTGCAGTCCATGTGGTGTAGGTACACCCACTGTGCTGTTAGGGAGGGAGTTCCAGGATTTTGACCCAGCGACAGTGAAGGAACGGCCGATATATTTCCAAGTCAGGATGGTGAGTGACTTGCAGGACAACTTCCAGGTGGTGGTGTTCCCATGTGTCTGCTGCCCTTGTCCTTCTAGGTGGTAGAGGTCACAGGTTTAGAAAGTGCTGTTGAAGGAGCCTTGGTGAGTTGCTGCAGTGCATCTTGTAGATGGTACACACACTGCTGCTACTGTGCGTCGGTGGTGGAGGGAGTGAATGTTTGTGGATGTGGTGCCAATCAAGTGGGCTGCTTTGACCTAGATGGTGTCAAGCTTCTTGAGTGTTGTGGGAGCTGCACTCATCCAGGCAATTGGAGAGTATTCCATCACACTCCTGACTTGTGCCTTGTAGATGGTGGACAAGCTTTGGGGAGTCAGGAGATGAGTTACTCATCACAGGATTCCTAGCCTCTGACCTGCTCTTGTAGCCACAGTATTTATATGGCTGGTTCAGTTCAGTTTCTGGTCAATGATAACCCCCAGGATGTTGATAGTGGGGGATTCAGTGATGCTAATGCCATTGAATGTCAAGGGGAGATGGTTAGATTCTCTCTTGTTGGAGATGGTCATTGCCTGATGCTTGCGTATCACGAATGTTACTTCAGTTATGCAAAGGGACTGGAGAAGCCGGGATTGTTCTCCTCAAAGCAGAGAAGCTTAAGGGGAGATTTAATTGAGACATTCAAAATCATGATGGGTTTAGATGGAGCAAACAAGGAGAAAGTGCTTCCAATGAGGGTACAGATTGAAGTGACTGTTAAGAGAACTATTGGTGACATGAGGATCTAACCATTTTACACAAGGAGTAACTAGGATTTGGAATACACTGTCTGGTGGGCATGGATTCAATAGCAGCCTTTAACAGGGAATTGGAGAAACACTTGAAGGTGGAAATATTACAAGTAAAGGGGGAAAGAGAGAAGGGGAGTGGGACTAACTGGATTACCCTTCAAAAGTGTTACTGGGCCGAATTCCCTATGATTAGTGGCCCATCAACCATGGGAAATGAATTCTCTTCATTGACTCAACATGAATCCTTCATGATTTTAAACACCTCAATCAAATCTCCCCTTAGCCTCCGAGGGCCAACAGAGGGAAACTATTTTGTCTGGTGGCAGAATCAAAAACTGAGGGATGTGGCTTAAAAATTCGAGCCAGGCTGCTCGAGCTTGAAATCGGGAAGCAGTTTCTCTTTCTGCGCAAAGGGGTGTGGAAATCTGGAACTCTCTCCCCCACCAAAACCCATTGAGGCCGGGGGGGGGATCAACTGAAGCTTTGAAGACTGAGATCAATAGATTTTTGTTGGGTTAAGGGTATTGGGGTATTATGGGGCAAAGGAGGCAGCTGGAGTTAACAGAGCAGCCATTGGTTCTGCCCTGGGGTGTTGGGGGGCAATGGGGGGGTGGGATTCTTAGAGACTCTCCAGGGGCAGCCAAGCAATAACGTGAAGGTGCTTACCAACAGGGCCGGTCTTAAGGGTGGGTGATGTGGGCGGGCAAGCATTCACACTCTCTGTCACCGACGCACAGTAGCAGCATCTACCAGGTGTGTACCATCTACAAGATGCACTGCAGCAACTCACCAAGGCTCCTTCGACAGCAGCTTCCAAACTCACGACCGCTACCATCTGGAAGAAATAAAGGCAGCAGATAGATGGGAACACCACCGCCTGGAAGTTCCCCTCCAAGCCACTCACCATCCTGACTTGGAAATATATCGGCCGTTCCTTCACTGTCGCTGGGTCAAAATCCTGTACCTCCCTCCCTAACAGCACGGTGGGTGTACCTACACCACATGGACTGCAGCGGTTCAAGAAGGCAGCTCACCACCACCTTCTCAAGGGGCAACTTGGGATGGGCAATAAATGCTGGGCCCAGCCAGCGACGCCCACATCTCAAGAACATATAGAAAGAATAACTGCCCAGGGGGCCAAGGGCAGGGGAGGGGCACCATGGTCAAGTGTAGCCTAGTGTGTGGTGGCATGAGGCAAACTTGGGGTGAGTGGGGGAGGTGGGAGTGGGCAGGCTGTCTCTGGGGGTGGGGTTGGGGGTGGGTGGGTGCAATTAAAAGGTCCACTATAGAAATGGAGGATGATTTCTGTGTGTTCTTGGTGAATCATCACTGCAATAGACAGACAGACACTACAGCGAGAGGTAGACACACCCATCTTCACAGATATCTGTACATTGAGAGCTGGTTCCTTAAAAAAAATTATTTAAACACTCTTTACTCGCAGTAATTTCATTTTATGAGCATCGTAAATTAGATGGAAGGTCCATGATCACTAATCCATTTGAAGAGGGGCCCTGCAACTAAAAAAAGGTTTGAGAACCACTCAGCTGATAGAGTGGCAGAACAGGCTCAAGGGGTTGTTCCTTTACCCACATTTAAGAGTGGAACTATCTGATGTAAATAAGTCACGCTGCAGTTACAGCCTACGACCAGTGGCGGGGCTGTAGCAACTCCTCATGCAGGAGGGCATGACCCCTAGTGTGACAGCTCAGGATTCCCCTGTCAATGTTGATGTCTAACAGTGAACTTGCGGCAGGAGGTGGAAGGTTTTAACGTATTAAATAAATTCCAATAGTCGCAAGGTAGTACAGGACTGAAAAGAAAAGAGACATACTGTCGAAGCTTTTCATCCTGCACTCATCAGGACAGAATCACAAGAATATCAAACCTCAAAGGGAGCAACAATTTACACTGCATGAGAAGAGGGTGCTGATTGGTTGGCTTGTAAGCTCTGATTGGTAGAGGTGTTGCCACGGAGAATGCACCAGGGATCAATTAACTGCCAAGCTTTTATTTAAATTCAAGCCAGGCAAGTCGACTCTGATTGGTCGACGCATTGTCAAGGGGAATGAACCAGGGAATGGCTGCAAACAGAAAGAACATGTCCATGCGTTGAGCCTATTTCAACTAAACAAAAGCTTGGGGAACAGCCATTCCCTGGTCACAGATTCATTGGATTAACCAATCATTAAAGAGATCAGTGCTTTCAATCCAGCTGTAAGTGGTGCTTGAAATGGCAAATACCCTCAGAGAGACAGTAGGAACCATTGCCGAACCTGTGCAGTTAAGGTTGTTTGCTTGAAGATTGAGCAGAGGGTGATAGATGCGAGATGATCGAGAGGACGAGTATCTTTGTTCCTAGGCCAAGTCACGCCATCACATCAAGAGGATAGGAGGAACTGATGTCCCACACATCTCCAACGCTCACTCGTGACTTCAAGTTGTGCACAACAGCAGGCCACAGCCCAGACCTCAACTCAGCAGCTCATAAATAATGAAGAGAGAGGGGGCCCATCGGCTGCTGCAGGACAGGTTCAGCGCGGGGCTAGATACAGAGTAAATCTCCCTCTACACTGTCCCCATCAAACACTCCCAGGACAGGTACAGCACGGGGCTAGATACAGAGTAAATCTCCCTCTACACTGTCCCCATCAAACACTCCCAGGACAGGTACAGCACGGGGTTAGATACAGAGTAAAGCTCCCTCTACACTGTCTCCATCAAACACTCCCAGGACAGGTACAGCACAGGGTTAGATACAGAGTAAAGCTCCCTCTACACCGTCCCCATCAAACACTCCCAGGACAGGTACAGCACGGGGTTAGATACAGAGTAAAGCTCCCTCTACACTGTCCCCATCAAACACTCCCAGGACAGGTACAGCACGGGGTTAGATACAGAGTAAATCTGCCTCTACACCGTCCCCATCAAACACTCCCAGGACAGGTACAGCACGGGGTTGGATACAGAGTAAAGCTCCCTCTACACTGTCCCCATCAAACACTCCCAGGACAGGTACAGCACGGGATTAGATACAGAGTAAAGCTCTCTCTACACTGTCCCCATCAAACACTCATGTTTCTAGTGTAACGTGTTACCTGACCTGGATGTGTTTGATTCCAACACTGGGGAGCACGAAACAGAAACAGTGCCATGAAGACACAAACTGAATTGAGTGCCTGAAATCGCTGGCGATGGACAGTTTGGTCTTTTGCTGCTCCCCCCAAGAACCCATCTAACCTGCTCCACAATACACTGCCAACAATTCCTGGGCAGTCACCCTCAGAACACAGGCGTAACGAAGGTCTGTGCACCAAGGATCATTGGTGGTCGGGTTGGAGGGTGCAGGTGCATTGCCTCACACCAACCTCAGCACCTGCTCTGAACTCCCAATTATTGCTGAAAGACTTGCATTTCTGTGGCGCCTTCCACGGCCTCAGGACATCCCAAAGCGCTTTACAGCCAATAGCGTGCTTTCTCAAGTGTAATCGCATTGTAATGTGGAAAATGCTAAGCTTTGTGCACAGCTCGATCCCACAGAGAGCAACAAGATCAATGGCCAGATAATCAATTTGCTTAGGAGATAAATATTGGCCCAGAGACACCCAGAGAGAACTCTTGCTCCCCCTGCAGCGTCCATGGGAGTCCTTTAGGGCCACCAAGAGGGCATAGATGAGATCTTGGTTTAACACCTCACCTAAAAGACAGTGCAGCACCTACTCTGTACTGGCACTAGGGGTGTCGGCCTGGATTTTGTGCTCATGTTTCTGAAATAGGGCTTGAACCAAAGACCTGCTAACTCAGAGGTGAGACAGTAAAGGAGAGAGAGAGACAGGCAGAGAGAGAGACAGAGAGAGAGAGAGAGAGACAGGCAGAGAGAGAGACAGGCAGAGAGAGAGAGAGACAGGCAGAAACAGAGAGAGAGAGACAGGCAGAGAGAGAGAGAGACAGGCAGAAACAGAGAGAGAGAGACAGAGAGAGAGGGAGAGACAGAGAGAGACAGGGAGAGAGAGACAGAGAGAAAGAGAGAGAGAAAGACAGGCAGAGAGAGAGAGAGAGACAGGCAGAGAGAGAGAGACAGGCAGAGAGAGAGAGAGACAGAGAGAGAGAGAGAGAGAGACAGGCAGAGAGAGAGAGAGAGACAGGCAGAGAGAGAAAGACAGGCAGAGAGAGAGAGAGAGACAGGCAGAGAGAGAGAGAGAGACAGGCAGAGAGAGAGAGAAAGACAGGCAGAGAGAGAGCCACAAACAGTTAACAGCACATCCTGGGGCTGTGATGCTCTAAATATTCAGCAGATTGATTCCTCTCTTGCGCTCAGTCACAGTAACCATCACCGATACAATATGAAAAATGCAGAAAAGAGAGCATTATATAATCATTAACTAACGAGAATAAACGATGGAAGCATTCAATAGGGAATCACAAGCCAGATAAGTAACTGAATCACATAATATCCTGGCAATTTGGTCAGGCTGCTTCACAAATCTCCTCTCTCAACAACCCTTTTAGGTCTCGCCCAGGGGAATTTAACACCCTCACCACCCCCCCTCCCACAACAACCCCTGTATCCACCATCCTGAGTGCAACTAACATCTCCCCATTCAGAGTCAACCTAATCACATTCTGGGGCATCACCATTCCCCGATACTTCCAAAGATTTGAAGACATTAACGGATAAATCCATGGAGCGTTGCTCACACTCATCAAACGCCAAGCATTGCTGCCGATTTGGATTAACACCAGGATGAATCTCTATATTGAAATGAATGGGAAGGAAACTGGTCATTTTAATAGAGTGGCTGAAATAATATCAACATGACAGTTTACCTTTATTGCTGGAAGCTTGTTCCTTTTGAGAAGGAGTGCTGGTGAGAATCTTTCCTTTCCTTTTTTTTTGTGTGGGGTCTGAAGATGTCTCTGTGTGTGTGTGTGTCTCTTTCTCTCTGTCCCTCTCTCTCTCCCTCCCTCCCTCCCTCCCTCTGTTAATAATTATGGGCTGTCTTTGCTTACACCAGCCTGGGCTGGGCTGAATGAGCCCTTGTCAGGCACCTCTGGAAACCCCACACCGTTTCATTGGGGGGAGGCTGTCCGTCAAAGCAGGCAACAGCCACAAGAGCCAATCAGGGGCCTCAGTCTCAGCCGGCCAATCAGCCGTGTGTGGTGGGCGTTTCTTATCCTCCAGTTTTCTCCCCAGTTAGCTGTCGTTACCCACAGGATCTGCCAGGGGGTGCCAGCAAGCCACAGGAGGACCATTGGATGGAATCGAACAGCACAGGAGGAGGCCATTCAGCCCCATCGTGCCTGCGCCCGCTCTTTGAGAGCGCTCGCCAATTAGCCCCGCTCCTGCCTGCCCTTTCCCCCCCACAAAGCCCTTTTCCAAGCCATCGCTGATTCTGCTTTGATTGTCCCCTCTATGCATGGTACCATCCGATTTGTGCTGTGGATCAGGTTCACGCAAACTAACCCCCCCACCCACCCACTTCCTTTCATCTTTCTCACCGGCTCTTTTGAATCCACGATAGACAAAGGTAGCTCTCTTAAACAGCAGTGACGCGCGTTACACACACGGGGAAAGCAGCGTGGAGTAACCTTGAGTTGACTTTCAGGACCAAGATGCGGGCTCCTGAGCCATGTGTTCTCAGCTCCTTGTCGTATGGCTGTGAAACAATGGATGACTTACAGCTCTCAAGAAAGGAAGCTCCAACAACATTCTAGGCATCGCCTCTGGAAGGACAAAATCGCCAACGAGCCAGTCCACCCGGAAGCAAAACCACCCCCCCCCCCCAAGTATGTTGGCACCCATCAAGCAAATGTGTCCTCGCTGGCTCGGACACGTTGGCAGGATGGAGGACGCACTACATCCAAGCGTTTCTGTACGTTGAGGTAGCCGGAGACAGCAGGAGGCCCGAAACTCCGCTTCAAGGATGCTTAACGTACCACACGAAGGCCCCAAACACCGATGGTCGCGCCCAGGAGGCAGTAGCCGTCGGCAGAGGAAAATGGTGGCATCAGCCGTGCGCCACCATGATGATCAGCGGCTTGGCAACCAGCGCCAACACCGAGGAAAGGAAACAACCCACAACAGCACCCGCTAACCACTGCGCATGAGGCGTTGGCGGCGACAGCTGCGCCTCACGGATTGGCCTCTTCAGGCAAAAGTGCGCCGCATGAATCTTCCCCCGTCCCCAGTGGATGTGATTTGCCGAATGTCCATCGCTTTACGGAGATGGAAGAACGATAATGGCCTACGAAAGCCGTGATAGCCGAGGGATCCGGGGACTTGGAGAGCCCCGGACAGCTTTGGGGCCCTGACTTAAGGAAGGATAGGCTTGCTTCGGAAGGAGTGCAATGAAGCTTCACGAGGCTGGTTCCTGGAATGAGGGATGTGGAGAGGTTGAGCAGGCTAGGCCTATAGTTCAGAAGAACGAGAGGTGATCTTCTTAAAACAAGTAAAATGCTCAGGGGGGTTGACAGGATGTTTACCCTGATTAAGGAACCCAGAGCTAAAGGATATTCAGGAAGAAGATTGATGGATTCGGGGCACGTAAGGGACATGGGGATCGGGGTTGGGGGAGGAGGCGGAGTTGAGGTAGAAGATCAGCTGTGATCTTACTGAATGGCGGAGCAGGCTCGAGGGGCTGAATGGCCAACTCCTGCTCCTATTTCTTGTGACAACTCCACTGCTCTTCATCAGTATATTCCATGGTGTAGTATAAAGGGTTAACAGAAGGACTATGCTAATGTACATGATGTATCAGTGACATCAGTCGGTCATGTTCTAGACTCTCCAGAGAGAGGTTTTGGAGCACCATGCTTGGGAACAATGTGCCTACTCTGTTGCCTGTTTAGATGTGGTGCTAATAAACAAGTATTAAGCTACAGTTTGTCCAGTAGCCATGCAACACATCAACAGTCATACGAGCGTCCGAAATAGGAGCAGAAGTAGGCCATTCGGTCCCTCAAGCCTGCTCCACCATTCAATAGGACCACGGCTGATCTGTTTGTGTTTCGAATTCCACATTCCCATCTACCCCGATTCCCTTGCCTAACAAGAATCCACCTACCCGTCCACTCACTCTTCTAAACTCCAGTGGTATCAAGCCCAGCCTGTCTAACCTTTCCTCATAAGACAACCCACTCAATCTAGCAAACCTTCTCTGAACCGCCTCCAACGCAATTACATCCTTCCTTAAATAAGGAGACCCAAACTGCACACAGGATTCGAGATGTGGTCTCATCAATGCCCTGTATAACTGAAGCTTAACATCCTTCCTTTTACATTCAATTCCTCTCGTGAAGCATTCCCTTTGCCTTCATAATTACTTGTTATGGTCTTAGTCCAGACTATTGATCAGTTACAGTGCATGTTGAAAGCTTCAATGCCACCTTAAAGCGTTTTTTACTTTGATGGGATGAGGGCATCGCTGCCCAGGCCAGCATTTGTTGCCCATCCCTATTTGCCCTTGATCTGAATGGCTCGCTCGGCCATTTCAGAGGGCAGTTAAGAGTCACCCACATTGCTGTGGGTCTGGAGTCACATATAGGCCAGACCGGGTAAGGACGGCAGATTTCCTTCCTAAAAAGGGGCATTAGTGAACCAGAGGGGTTTTTACAACAATGGCTTCAAATTCCACCATCTGCTGTGGTGGGATTCAAACCCAGGTCCCCGGAGCATTACAAACACAGAAGAAGGGTCACACGCACTCGAAACATTAACTCTGTTTCTCCCACCACAAGATGCCGCCAGACCTGCTGAGCTTTTCCAGCACTTTCTGTTTTTGTTTCAGATTTCCAGCTTCTGCAGTATTTTGCTTTTATCTCCAGAGCATTACCCTGGTCTCTGGATCGCTAGCCCAGCGACAATACGCTGCTGGCTCCATGAAAGATTGATACTGGAGCTGGCGTTAACACATTAGCAAATGATCTTGTCTGGCTTCAGCCAATACCCTTACATCCATCAGACATCAAACTGCAAATTCAATTCTGGCACAGGCCTTCCGATTAAAGGCAGAATTATTGCTCCTCTTTGTTACAAGGGGTATCAGCCATCGATTCTCTCTGTGATGTCCACAGTCAACACACATCCTTGTTGAGTGGAATCCTGCAAAAAGATGATGGCCAGCAGTCAAACAACTCAACAGCGCCCATGGGGCAATTTTTAACCTTTTTATATAGAACTACAGCTGCTGAGGAAGTTTATTCAATCAGCAGTAAGTTCCTCTGTTTCACAGAGACCCCAGGCGGAGGCTGAGGTTATGAACCTCTCAGCTCTTCACGATGTTACACTGCGGCATACGGCGACCACGCTGAAGACCTGCCGGACCAGAGCTGGCTCTTTCCGGAAGAAAATGATGAGGAACAAGCCCCTGCAGCACTGAGTGATCTGTTGGAGGATGAGGTCCTGGAGCTTGGCCCATCTTTCCAATCAATATGAAGCCGCTGATGCCTATTTCGAGGAGTCAGTTGTCTTTCTAGTAGTTGAGCAGCGTTCAGATCTTTATTCCACTGAGCCTACCATTGTAATACCTCGTCTTTCTCTCCCTTGCCATGAAGAGTCTTCCAGTGAGAATGTCTTATCTGAGTCCATGTCAGGGACCAAAGAGGATCACATTGCCAAAGAACTGGTACCTTCCAAGGGTAAAAGTCAAGTGAAGCCCATACGTCAGTCCCAGCTGAAAGTCTTCTTCCCTTCGGAGCTGGAGTTCAGCACAGGAGCTGCAGCAGAATCTTTAGCTATTCTGAAGCTGCAGATTCCCGGACAGCAGTCTCGTCTCCGGGTTGCTCTCACACACCAAACTCGCCTTCACTTAGTCACTGAAACTTGCCGCGTTGCAGGCCATGATGCTGCCTTGCCTGAATATCCTCAGCAATTCTTCCCATCGTCCAGAGTGGAGCAGGCTCGCACAGAGGACAGTGTGGCTCTCTTACCACTGCCCTTAGAAAGTTGACAGTCCTTCCGAAAAATCTTCAGGAAATCATCTCGTCCTGAAAGACTTCTGGGAATTTTGTCATTTTTTTCGTTCCCTTGGTTGTCCAGATGCACTGGAATCTCAGGTCTTCGATATGTTTTCAATCTTCGATGCAGCAGTGAATGATGCAGCTGTGTCTTCCCTGGAGATGAAGATCATTCGTTTTTTTGAAGGTCTTTCCCTGTGCGTTTCGAGGGAGCTGAAGGTTCCTCAGAGAGTCCTGAGTCCTTTTCTAATTCCAAAGGTCAATGCTCTTTGGTCTTCTCTCTTGGATCAGTCGTTTGTTAAAAAGTCTTTGTTGTCCTTGCATTGCAATCATCCTGAAGCCTACACTCTGCTTCCCAGCAAAGCCACTGCATTGCTGTGCCGCCTTGCTGAGACAAAGACAAAACCCTGCACGCCTCCAATACATCTTCCATAAGATCGAATCCCCCCAGGACTGTGACTTGGGGAAGGGGCAGAGTAGGAGTTGGAGTTGGGCAGAAGCTGTAGGTGTAAAAGGGAAGTTACAGAAATGTAATGTAAATAGTTAAAGATATAGTCTCATATTGTTGTTGCAAAAAAGATAGCATACTTTAGGGGGAGGTGTAGTATAAGGGGTTAACAGAATGTATGTGCTAATTTATGACATAGATGATGCCATATCACTGACATCAGTCAGTCAGGTTTTAGACTCTGGAACACCATGCTTAGGAGCGATGTGCATACTCTGTAACCTGTTCAGATGTAGGACTAATGAACAAATTTTAAGCAAGTGCCAGAGTCTGACTACCGTCTGTCCAGTAATCAAGAACCATGTCAAGAGCCCTCAGGTAAGGGCCATCTCAGAACACGTGGGATTATTTTTGTGCAGCCCAGGGGACAGATAGGGCCACAGTTCAATGTTGTGTGAGAGATCTCGGCAGTCCCTAAGGACTTGAACTCAAAGCCCTTTGACACACAGGCCAAGAGAGCGCTACTCACTAAATGAGCGTTCACTGAACAAAGCAATCAGAGCATTCATAAAAGCTTTGTGGATGCAATAGCCCAACGAAAGGTCAGAGTGTTACAGTAAGCGGTGTGGTGTATATCAGAGAGTGTTACAGTGAGGAGTGTGGGGTATATCAGAGAGGATTACAGTGAGGGGTGTGGGGTATATCAGAGAGTGTTACAGTGAGGAGTGTGAGGTATATCTGAGTGTTACAGTGAGGGCTGTGGGGTATATCAGAGAGTGTTACAGTGAGGGGTGTGGGGTATACCAGAGAGTGTTACAGTGAGGAGTGTGGGGTATATCTGAGTGTTACAGTGAGGGCTGTGGGGTATATCAGAGAGTGTTACAGTGAGGGGTGTGGGGTATATGAGAGTGTTACAGTGAGGGGTGTTGGGTATATCAGAGGGTGTTTCAGTGAGGGGTGTGGGGTATGTGAAAGTGTTACAGTGAGAGGTGTGGAATACATCAGAGAGTTTCACAGTGAGGGGTGAATCGGAATTAAAGGTGCCAGTTTAATCACAGCTTAAGGTTTTCTTGTCATCTGACATGTGTGACATGATCTGCAGAATTTGACTACATTGTTATGCAACCAGACCAACAGAAATGTTTTAGTGTTTTTGGCTGAGTCTTTCTAATTCCTAAATCTGCCCCTATTGGAATTTCATGAGCTACTCTCAATATCTCATTTCTGTATCCAGATGCTATAACTATCTGATGCACTGCCATCCATTTCTCACCTACTGAAACATGAGGTGGTCTCCACTTCCTCATTAACACATTATCTTTAAGGTAACAACATGCTGGAATACATTTGGCCTCTGTTTCCCATAGGCTACCTGAAATAACTGCTTTATTCATGAATCCTTCTGCTGTAGCTCTCCCAATTTTCTTGAGCTAAACACTTCGGTTTCATTTTCTTCTATTCTCTCTCTCTGGACAATCTTATCAAAGATGGTATCAGCTAATTGGATATCACCATCTTTTCCCTGGCTTTTAAACATCTCCTGTTCCCATTTTAACCTGTGAGTTTGTGATCTTGTTACTACACAATCTAGAAACAATCCAGTATGTTCTTTCTGCAACACCTCTGTTCAATGCACCTCCACAAGCTGCTTGACTATAGTAGGCATCACCAACATCTGTGACCCAGCTATATCATTGCCTAAAATAAATTGAAACTCTGCAATGGGCAATTTTTCCACTGCTCCAACAATCACCTTACCTGTTTTCCACTTACACTTTAAATTTACCTTCCACAAGGGAATAGGTTTAACATCTCCATGAATTCCACTTATTTTCACTTTTTCCTGCAGTACCTCCTCTGGACAACAGGTATCACTATCCCATAACATTAAGGATTGACTAGCCCCTGTGTCTCTTAAAATTTTAATATCTTTGCCTGCTCCATGCTGTACACATGGAAAGACTTTCCTATCACATACCAAAATCTTTAAACATTTCTATAAGCTGCCCTTTAGCACTCCCTTGAGTAAACTGTGAACACATTCCCACTTCTTTACTTATCACTGATCCTTCCTGCTTTACCTGTACACAAACCATTGGCTTTTCCTGATCCTGGATCTCTGAACCCATAGTACTCTTATTTCCAGAACCTTTCTGCATTCCAACTAATGGAATGGATTTTCCCTGTAACCTCCAGCACATTGACTTTAAATGCCCCAGTTTATTACGATGAAAATACCTCAGTTTTCGAGTGTCACTTCTACCCTCAGCACCTTCCTTTTTGTTCTGAAGAAAACCCTCCTGAGAATTTCCAACTCCTCTTTCTCTTCCCTAGCTACCTTCCTTCCTTTCACCTTCCCACCTTTCTATTCTTCTCAGGTTTAAAAGGGTGACGAAAAGAGGTTTAGATCTATGAACCAACTCATAATCATCAGCTACCTCCGCTGTTTGCTTTGCCGTTTCAACCCTTTGTTCCTCCCCATGAGTTCTAATTACCAAAGGAATTGAATCTTTAAATTATTCCAAAAGAATTACTTCTCTTGGAGCTGCATATGTTGCCTCCATCTTTAATGCCTGCATCCACCAATCATTTTTACTTCATTTTACTCTCTCAAATTCAATATAAGTTTTCCCAGGTTGTTTTCTCATATTCCTAAATTTCTGCCTGCACACCTCAGGAACCAACTCATATGTACTCAAAATCACCTTTTTTACTGCATCATAATCCACCAATACCTCTTCCGACAGTGATACATAAATCTCATGAGCTCTACCTACCGAGCCAGACTGTGAAAGCATTGTTCATATTTATTGTGGCCATTTCATCTGCTTAGCTATCTTCTCAAATGAAATAAAGAACACCTCTTCATCCCTTTCCTCAAACTTCGGATGAACCTGCATGCATTTGAATACATTGGGCTTTAAAATGAAAGTGGCTGTTTCATCCTCAGAACCTCCCTTAGCCTCTGAGATCTCTTTTTTACCTTCCAGCTTTTTGCCTCTCCTTGCCTCTCCTTCTCTCTTTCCTCCATTGCTAATTTCTCCAGTCCCAATTCCCTTTCCTGTTTTCTTTGTCCCCCTTCTCTTTCTGCTTGCTCCCTTTGGAATGCCCTTTCTCTTCCCTAAGTTCCTTTGCTTTTTCATGACCAAACTTTTGTAACTGAAGTCTCACTACCTCCAGCTATGTCTCACTGGTTTCAGGTATCCCTTCCAGTTTCAAACGCTGCACTATTACTTCAAATTTGTCTACTTACTTTGACCCTATGGTTAACCTCAACTGCCACTTATCCACCAATTCTGTTAACTTACCCTAAGGTACTTCTTGTAAACCAATCAGGGTTATGTCTTCTACTCTCAGAAATGTCTTAGCTATGGATAAAGCCATTTTTGCGGTCTCACCACTTTGAAATCCCACACACCAGTTCCTGAGTTCAATGTCCTTCTCGTGCTCATAGCCTTAAGATTCACCAACTCCAAGCCAATCAAGGAATTTCAAAAATCCCGCAGAGAGCCCCCAGTTTTGTTATGACATGGCAGGTGACATGTGCCAGGCAGGCCAAATCCACAAGAGACACTTAGCCATGCTATCACAATGCTTTTGCCATTTGTATTTATTACGAGGAGATTTGTGTGCTAAATTCAGAAGTTATGAGCCAACTTTAGAGATTTTAAAAATTAAATTGAAATACTTATTAACAAAAGAAAAGATTTCAAGCACCTACATAAGATTACACTTACTTAATACAAATCCCAAAATTGCTAATTAACCTGACTCCCAAATACACAACCTCTTTAAGGCAACAGTCCAAAAGAGATTTTATATTTAGATGGGCAATCCAGCAAGTTTACCACAGCACCCACTCGACAGTGGAATTCCAAAGGCTTTTCTTCAACTTTGGAAACTGGGCACAGCAGACTTCTGCATAAGAGGCTGGAGGCTTTTCCCAAAGGTTGTTTTACACAGTCCTTTTACATCTTACATAGCCCCCCCCCCAACACAGCCTTCCATCCTTCTTTATATATGTTTCTCTCTCTTTAATCTGTAAATTCCATTGTTCTATATGTCTTTAGAAATTTACTTTTCCCATAATATATTAATCTTTCATGCTGCCGAAATGGTCAGTACCTTTGGGAAAAATGAACATATTGCTTGGCCTTGCTTATCCTGTTAGATGTAAACATCCTATCATCCCTTTGAAACCTAAATAACCCCTTCACTAATCAGAAAATGCAAATTTCCTTCACACCTTACATACTAAGACCTCATCCATGTTCACTCATTAGCATTTAAAATCCCTTTTACCCATAACATTCTTTGATAATTTCAACCTTACAATCCATCTGACTCTAATTCAGTTAAATCACACAGGCAGAAGCGTACACACTCACACTCATACACCTACGTTACAATAAACCACAATAATATTATGAAAAATATGATAGTTTCATGACAAGAGAGTGGGGTATAGCAGAGAGTGTTACAGTGAGGGGTGTGGGGTATATCAGAGTGTGTTACAGTGAGGGGTATGGGGTATATCAGAGAGCATTACAGTGAGGAGGGCAGGGTATATCAGACAGTGTCACAGAGAGGGGTGTGGGGTATATCAGAGAGTGTTACAGTGAGGGGTATGGGGTATATCAGAGAGTGTCACAATGAGGGGAGTGGGATATATCAGACAGTGTCACAATGAGGGGAGTGGGATATATCAGACAGTGTCACAATGAGGGGAGTGGGATATATCAGATAGTGTCACAATGAGGGGAGTGAAATATATCAGACAGTGTCACAGTGAGGGGTATGGGGTATATCAGAGAGTGTTACAGTGAGGGGTGTGGGGTATATCAGAGAGTATTACAGTGAGGGGTGTGGGGTATATCAGAGAGGGTTACAGTGAGGGGTGTGGGGTATATGAGAGTGTTACAGTGAGGGGTATGGGGTATATCAGAGAGTGTTACAATGAGGGGAGTGGGATATATCAGACAGTGTCACAATGAGGGGTGTGGGATATATCAGACAGTGTCACAATGAGGGGAGTGGGATATATCAGACAGTGTCACAATGAGGGGAGTGGGATATATCAGACAGTGTCACAGTGAGGGGTATGGGGTATATCAGAGAGTGTTACAGTGAGGGTGTGGGGTATATCAGAGAGTATTACAGTGAGGGGTGTGGGGTATATCAGAGAGGGTTACAGTGAGGGGTGTGGAGTATATGAGAGTGTTACAGTGAGGGGTGTGGGTTATATCAGAGAGTGTTACAGTGAGGGGTGTGGGGTATATCAGAGAGTGTCACAATGAGGGGTATGGGGTATAGCAAAGAGCGTTACAGTGAGGGGTGTGGGGTATAGCAGAGAGTGTTACAGTGAGGGGTATGGGGTATAGCAGAGAGTGTTTCAGTGAGGGGAGTGGGATATATCAAACAGTGTCACAGTGAGGGGAGTGGGATATATCAAACAGTGTCACAGTGAGGGGAGTGGGATATATCAGACAGTGTCACAGTGAGGGATATGGGGTATAGCAGAGAGTGTTACAGTGAGGGGTGTGGGGTATATCAGACAGTGTCACAGTGAGGGGTATGGGGTATATCAGAGAGTGTTACAGTGAGGGGTATTGGGTATAGCAGAGAGTGTTACAGTGAGGGGTGTGGGGTATATCAGAGTGTTACAGTGAGGGGTGTGGGGTATATCAGAGAGTGTTACAGTGAGGGGTGTGGGGTATATCAGACAGTGTCACAGTGAGGGGTGTGGGGTATATCAGAGAGTGTTACAGTGAGGGGTATTGGGTATAGCAGAGAGTGTTACAGTGAGGTGTGTGTCGCATTTTAGAAATAAAGGTTTTAGTTTACTAATAAAATTGGTGGAATCAAAGGATGTTATTGTTAGAAGAGGTAAAATTAAAAACCTAGTGATACAATGAAAAATGTACATTCAAAGAGAAAGAAATGTATAAAGGAGAAAGGAAATTGTGTGCAAGGTAGAGGCATTTTAAGATCCAGCAAGTGTGAGAAGCCTCTAGTCTGTAAACCTCAAGTCTGTCTGCAAGGACCCAGAGCTGAAAGAAACTCATTTCCAATGTGACTGTCTAGGGCATGCTCTGCCAGGTGTCTCTTTAAATCTATGAGTTTTACTGTTACCTTAACAGGGCTGTAACTGAGAGCCAGATTAATTAGTTGTAGTTATTATTGTCGTAATTTTGTAGACAAATGTATGTGCTTACAATTTTTCTTGCATTAATAAGTGCTTCATTTAGTTTTATTAAAAAACCTCTTGAGACTCGGTGGTCTTATGACCACTGAATTCAAAGCCTGCATCTCGAGACATACAAATTGCAAAAATGGGTTATGACAGTTGTTTGAAGTTTCCCTCTGGGATCTGAACTCAGCCTTTACCATCGGTTGCGTCATAGTAATTGGGGGCTCGTCCGGGATATATTTGAAATTCCTTGATTTTTTTTTGGAATTGGTGAATTTTAAGTAAGCGTACGAGAAACACTTTGAGTTCAGGAGTGGGTGTGAGGTATTTTTGAAGTGGTGAGACTGCAAAAATCACTGTATCCATGGCTAAATCTTTTTTTGGAAGTAGAATATATAACCCTGACTGGGTTACACAAAGTATCCAAGAATAAGTTAACAGAGTTGGTGGATAAATTCAATTGTGGTCACCTGCGGAGTTAGGAAATCAGACATAATTGAAGTGATAGCACAGAATTTGAGAGACAGAGTTCTCCAGAGGGTGGTTCGTTGGAATGGGCTCAAATTCAGTTGCAAATGAAAATGATTGAATTTGAAGAAAAGGACAGAGAAAGGGCATCCCAAAGGGAACAGGAAAAAAGGCAGGAGAGAGAGAGAAAACCGAAAAGGAAGTTAGAAATTGTGAAGATAGAAAAGGGGGAAAGAGAAAAAGAGGGAGAATTCCAGCTGAAAATGTTGGCAGTTAAAAAAATGTCAGGAGGTGAGGAAGGATTTATCTCCAGAGTAAAACGCAGTGGGGAGATGTTTAAATTTATACAAACTCTTCCAAAGCCTGAGAGAAAATATATTGCAGCATTCTTTATTTCATTTGAGAAGATAGCTAAACAGATGAAATAGCCACAGGAAAACTGGACAGTATTGTTACAGTCTAGGTGGTGAGTATAGCGCATGAGGTATATGCTTCACTATCAGAAGAAATGTCAGTGAATTATATATTGGTAAAAAAGGCTATTTTGAGTGCATATGAGTTGGTTCCTGAAGCATACAGGCAGAAATTTATGAATATGAGAGAACAGCCAGGGCAAACTTATACTGAGTTTAAGATAGTAAAACAAAGTAATTTGGACTGGTGGATACAGGCGTTAAGAATAGAGACAACATTTGCAGCTCTTATAGAAGTAATTCTTTTGGATGAGTTTAAAGATACAATCCCTTTGGTAGTGAGAACTCATGTGGAGGAACAGAGGGTTCAAATTGTAAGACAAGCAGCAGAGATAGCTGATGATTATGAGTTAGTTCATAGAGCTAAAACTTTTTTTCTGTCACCCCTTTTAAATCCAAAAAGGATAGAAAGTGGGAAGGTGGGTAGTTCGGGAAGAGAATGAATAGCTGGAAATTCCCAGGAAGCTTCTATTCAGAATAAAAAGGAATGTGCTGAGGCTAGAAGTGACATTCGAAAGTTGAGGTGTTTTCATTGTAATAAAGCGGGGCACACGCAGTCAGTGTGTTGGAAATCGCAGGGAAAATCTGTTGGAATTATTATGGTGCAGAAAAGTACTGGAAGTAAAAGTACTGTGGATTCTGAGGTTCAGGCACAGGAGAAACCAGTGGTTTATGTACAAGGAAAACAGGGAGAATCAGTGATAGGTAAAGAAGTGGGAATGTGTTCACAGTTTATCCAAGAGAATTCTGGGGAACAGGTTGCAGTAATGTTTAAAGATTTTGTGTGTGAGGGGAAAGTCTTTCCATGTGTACAGTGCATTGTAGGTAAAGATGTTAAAATTTTAAGGGACACAGAGGCTACTCAATCCTTAAAGTTGTTGGATGGCGATATTTGTTGTTAGAGGGAATATTGCATGAACGGGTGACAATAAGTGGAATTCATGGAGATGTTAAATCTGTTCTATTGTGGACAGTAAATTTTAAAAGTAAGTGGAAAGCTGGCAAAGTGACTGTTGGGGTGGTGCAAAAATTGCCCATTGCAGGTGTCCAATTTATTCTGGGTAATGATACAGCTGGATCACAAATGTGGGTGAAGCTATGGTAGTTGAGCAGCCTGAAGAAGTGTTTTCAACAGAGGTGTTACGGAAGGAGCATCCTGGATTGTTTCCAGATTGTGTGATAACAAGATCACAAGCACAGAGGTTGAAACAAGAAAAACAAAAATCACAGCAGTTCAAAGACAGGAAGAAGGTATTGAAATCCAATTAGCAGACACTGTGTTTGATAACCTTATTCAGAAAGACACAGGAGACGACCATTCAGCTGAAATGTTTAACACCAGGCAGTTAATTGAGTTGCAGCAAAAGGATTTGCAATTAAAACAGTGATATCAGAGAGCTTACTTGGAAACAGGAGCAAAATGTATTACTGAATGCTATTACCTTAAGGGTGATATTTTAATGAGAAAACGGAGGCCAGATCATGTCTCAGCCAATGAAAGCTAGAGGAAAGTTCATCAAATTGATATCCCATTAAGGTATTGAGAAGATATTGCTCATGAAATTCCATCAGGGTGACATTTAGGAATTAGAAAGACACAGGCAAAAGTACAGAAACATTTTTATTGAGCAGGATTGCATAGGGACATAGTCAAATTCTGTAGAACGTGTCACGTATCAGGTGATAAGGAAACCACAAGCAGTGATTAAGCCAGCACCTTTAATCCCAATGCCAGCATTTGAAGAGCCTTTTACTAGGGTCATGATTGATGTTGTAGGACCCCTCCCTAAGACTAAGTGTGGAAATCAGTACTTACTGACAATAATGGATGTATCTACCAGGTTTCCTGAAGCGATATCTTTAAGAAATATTACAACTAAGAAGATTGTGGAACAGTTAACTAAATTTTTTACAAGATATGGTTTACCTTAAGAAATACAATCGGGTCACAAATTTTATGTCACAGCTGTTTAAGGGAGTAATGAGCAGTTTGGGGATAAAACAATTTAAGTCAACAGCTTATCATCCTGAGTCACAAGGGGCTTTGGAAAGACAGCATCAAACTTTAAAAACTATGATGAGAGCGTACTGTCAGGATTATCCACAGGATTGGGGCGGAGGAATTCCATTCTTGTTATTTGCTATCAGGGACGCTTTTAGTGCATCGATTTTCTAAACTAGTTGATGGTCATGAGGTAAGGGGACCACTGAAATTGATTCATGAGAAATTGGTGGGTCAAAATCCAGAAACTACTTTTCTGGATTATGTATCAAATTTCAGAGAGAGATTAGTTAGGGCATGTGAGTTGGCTAGTGAACATTTAAAGATATCACAGCAAGCGATGAAAGTGAAGGCGGATAAGAAAGCTAAATCTGGCAATTTTATTGCTGGAGAGAAAGTGTTAGTTCTGTTACCAGTACTGGGGAACTCATTAAAGGCAAGGTTTAGTGAGCGTTACAGTTCAGTTGATGGAGCAACCACTTGGCTAAAATTTGGTACAAATTTCCGGTAAAACCCACTCATGCCCAGAAATCTCAAAACTCCTCGTTTTGCTGGGAGATCCACGATGGCCTTGACTTTCATATCTCTCAGAGCCACCTTACCACGTCCAATGGTATGACCGGGATATGTAACTTGTACTTTTGCAAACTATTAAAAAAGTAACAAGAAGTTACAATGGACACTGGAGTGTCAGAGGGCGTTTGATAGATTGAAAACTGTATTAACTACAAGACCACTTTTGGCAGTGCCCAATTACGCCAAGCAATTTAAATTGGCTGTTGACGCAAGCGATATAGGCAATGGGGCCATGCTGTTACAAGAAGATAACACTGGAATTGAAAAACCAAGAGGGTATTTTTCATGGAAGTCAAATGCACAACAGAGAAGATATTCAACGAGTGAAAAGAAGATGTTGGGTTTGGTGTTAGCTTTGCAGCATTTTGAAATCTACCTGGCAAAAATTTCATCAGAAACAATTGCTTATGCAGGCCACAATCCTTGAAATTGAGACAAAAGTGCATGGCTATTCAGATGGAGATTATTACTGCAACCATTTGATCTACATATTATATATATGCATTATCAAGAGTTTGAAGCTTAAAGGAAAAATTGGACTTTTTACAACCTGGACACTGATCTGGGATGATTTCTGCAAATACCAAGAATTTGTATATATATATATTGTTATGTTAATGCATGCATCTGGTAGTGTAATAGTGTAATGTGTATAGTGTAAGATGGGTTATTAAGAATGAAGCCATCGTTTAAAATTGTGAGTTCATTTTTCGATAAGGAAGGGGATGTCATGAAGAGATTAATGTCTATAATGCTATTGAAAATTATTTTTTTAAATAGAGTTTAGTGGTCTCTGTGACCATGGGCAGAATTTTGCCGTCGGTGAGCAGGGGGAGGGGCCTGCTCGCCAACACGTAAAATGATGCAGGATGATATCGGGCGGAACCCCCGACGTCTCCCCATCCTATTTAAATTTTCAGGAAGGTGGGGCCGCAGAAAAATCAGCTGCGGGCCCGCCGACCTGTCAATGGCCAATTGAGGCCATTGACAGGATCATTTAAACAATTAAAGGACCTGCCCACCCAACCTTAAGGCTGGTGGGCAGGCCAAGAGCCCCGGCTGTAAATAGAGAAAACGTGAAACCTCATCCAGCGGCGGGATGAGGTTTCATGCAGGGTTTGAAAAATTTTAATAAGGTTATTCTGTAAGTTATGAACATGTCCCATCTCATGTGACAATGTCACATGAGGCGGGGCATGTTAGGGAATTTTTTTTTCTATTTTTAATATTTTTCAAAGTGTAAGCGATCTCCCTAAGGCTGCACTTAGCCTCAGGGGGATGTGCGCTCTTCCGTGCGCATGCGCCAAAGAGCGCACTCTCGCTTTTAGGGAACGCCCCCCCCCCCACTCCGCCCACACAGGGAGTGCATAGCGCTTCCCACCAGACATCACGCTGGGCGGGCCTTAATTCGCCTGCCCACGTAAAATGGCGGCGGGGATCGGTTCCCCGCCCGCCCAACAGGCAGAAAATTCTGCCCCATGTGAGTGAGTGTGTGTGTGTGTGTGTGTGTGTGTGTCTTAATTGGATTAAAAGCTGCTGGTCCAGAGGCTTTGATGTGTAGGAAGAAGTGGGTTTGAAATGGTAATTAGGTAAACATGGGGAAGTTTAGAAACATAGGTGTCAAAGGGGCAATTTGCATTTTTAAATAAAGCATTCAAAAGAACGGGTGAAATTTTGCACCTAGTTAGAAAATGCTAAGCAATGTGTTTATTTTTTAAATAAAATTAGTGGAATCAAAGGATGTTATAGTTAGAAGAGGTAAAATTAAAAACCTAGTGATATAATGAAAAATGTACATTCAAAGCGAAAGATATGTATAAAGGAGAAAGGAGATTGTGTGCAAGGTAGAGGCATTTTAAGCTCCATCAAGTATGAGACGCCTCCAGCCCATAAACCTCAAGGCCAACATTTTCCCCCCATTGTGGGGGAGAAGAGCGGGAACGGGCACCAGCGGGCGGGACTCCGATCGGCAACTCTGTTCGGGGGCACGCAGCCAATTAAGGCCTGCCCAGCATTACATGTGCCAGGAAACGCTATGCGCGCCCTGTGCAGGTGGGGGAGGAGGAGGGCGGATGCCCTCAGCCTAGAGTGCACTCCTTCACGCATGCGTGCGAAAGAGCGCACAGATCTCCCTGAGGCTAAGTGCTGCCTCAGGGAGATCATCTCCGATGTAAAATCTGAAATAGAGAGGTTTGAAACATTTCTCTGCCATGTCCCCTCATGTGACACTGTCAGATGAGTTGGGACATGTCCATAACTTTTATTGAAACGTTTCGTAAAAATTTAAAGACCCTCATGAAACCTCATCCCACCCACAGATGAGGTTTCATGCTTTTTCCAAGGCCCGCCTGAGATCCCGGTCTGCCTGCCAACCTTAAGGTTGAACGGGCAGGTCCATCAATCACGCTAATTGGTTTTTAATGGCCTTAATAGGCCGTTGACAGTTCGGAACCACCAAACTAACAATCTGAATGAAACGGGGTGGTGTCGGGACACACACCCGACATATGCTCGTGACATCATACACATCAGTGAGCGGGCCCTGCCCTCACTTGCCAACCAGAGAAACCTGTCCCAAGTCTGTCAGCAAGAACCCAGAGCTGAAAGAAACTCATTTTGAATGCGACAGTCTAGGTTGTGCTCTGCCAGGTGTCTCTTTAAATCTATGGGAGTTTTACGGTTGCCTTAATAGGCATGTAACTGAAAACGAGGTTAATTTGTGGATTTTTGTAGTTATTGTAGTAGTAATTTTGTCGATACATGTATGTGCTTACAATTTTTCTCGTATTAATACATGTTTAAGTTAGTTTTATAAAAAACCTCTTGAGACTCGGTGGTCTTATTACCACTGAATTCAAAGCCTGCATCTTGAAACATACAAATTGGGAAAAAAAGGGTTATGACAGTTGTTTCAAGTTTCCCTCTGGAATTTGATCTACTCAGCCTTTACCATTGGCTGTGTCATAATAGAGGGGTGTGGCATGTAACAGAGAGTATTACAGTAAGGGGTGTGGGGTAAATCAGAGAATGTTACAGTGAGGGGTGTGGGGTATATCAGAGATTGTTACCCTGAGGGGTGTGGGGTATATCAGAGATTGTTACCCTGAGGGGTGTGGGGTATATCAGAGAGTGTTACAGTGAGGAGTGTGGGGTATATCAGAGAGTGTTACAGTGAGGAGCGTGGGGTATATCAGAGTGTTACAGTGAGGGGTGTGGGGTATATCAGAGAGTGTTACAGTGAGGGGAGTGGGGTATATCAGAGAGTGTTACAGTGAGGAGTGTGGGGTATATCAGAGAGTGTTACAGTGAGGGGTGTGGGGTATATCAGAGTGTTACAGTGAGGGCTGTGGGGTATATCAGAGAGTGTTACAGTGAGGGGAGTGGGGTATATCAGAGAGTGTTACAGTGAGGAGTGTGGGGTATATCAGAGAGTGTTACAGTGAGGGGTGTGGGGTATATCAGAGTGTTACAGTGAGGGGTGTGGGATATATCAGAGAGTGTTACAGTGAGGGGTGTGGGGTATATCAGACTATTAGAGTTAGGGGAGTGGGGTATATCAGTGAGTGTTACAGTGAGGAGTGTGGGGTATATCAGAGAGTGTTACAGTGAGGGGTGTGGGGCATATCAGAGGGTGTTACAGTGAGGCGTGTGGGGTATATCAGAGTGTCACAGTGAGGGGTGTGGGGTATATCAGAGAGTGTTACAGTGAGGGGAGTGGGGTATATCAGAGAGTGTTACAGTGAGGAGTGTGGGGTATATCAGAGAGTGTTACAGTGAGGGGTGTGGGGTATATCAGAGGGTTACAGTGAGGGGTGTGGGATATATCAGAGAGTGTTACAGTGAGGGGTGTGGGGTATATCAGACTATTAGAGTTAGGGGAGTGGGGTATATCAGTGAGTGTTACAGTGAGGAGTGTGGGGTATATCAGAGAGTGTTACAGTGAGGGGTGTGGGGCATATCAGAGGGTGTTACAGTGAGGCGTGTGGGGTATATCAGAGTGTCACAGTGAGGGGTGTGGGGTATATCAGAGTGTTACAGTGAGGGGTGTGGGGTATATCAGAGTGTCACAGTAGGGGTGTGGGGTATATCAGAGGGTGTTACAGTAATGGGTGTGGGGTATATCAGAGTGTCACAGTAGGGGTGTGGGGTATATCAGAGTGTCACAGTAGGGGTGTGGGGTATATCAGAGTGTTACAGTGAGGGGTGTGGGGTATATCAGAGTGTCACAGTAGGGGTGTGGGGTATATCAGAGTGTCACAGTAGGAGTGTGGGGTATATCAGAGTGTCACAGTAGGGGTGTGGGGTATATCAGAGGGTGTTACAGTAATGGGTGTGGGGTATATCAGAGTGTCACAGTAGGGATGTGGGGTATATCAGAGTGTCACAGTAGGGATGTGGGGTATATCAGAGTGTTACAGTGAGGGGTGTGGGGTAAAACAGAGTGTCACAGTGAGCTCCAGTTTCTCCAGGTGATCTGCATCCCTCCTCCACACTGAATCTCCTCCTCTCCAAGCCCGGCGATTTACTGTCACAACAGCAGGAGTCCTGGCAGCGTCTGCGGAGGGAGAAACAGTAAACGGGCGGGACTTTCCCTTCCTGAATTCTCTGCTTCAGGTCAACTGAGTCTTGCCGCTCCCTCAAATTTACTGTGCCGCCCCGCAGCAAGTGAGGCCAGCAAATCCCGCCTGTTTCCAGTTGCATCGGATCCGTCATTTTAACTCTCCCTCTCTCTCCGCAGAAGCTGCCGGACCTGCTGAGTTTTTCCAGGTTTTTCTGATTTTCATTCCTCAGCATTCAATACGAACCCGGAATTAAAAGTCTGACAGTGACCCTGAAACCATCGCCGATCATCATCAAAAACCCATCTGGTTCACTAATGCCCCCTTTAGGGAAGGAAATCTGCCCTCCTTACCCGGTCTGACCTACATGTGACCCACAACAATGTGGTTGGCTCTTAAATGCCCCCTCTCTGAACCAGGGCAATTAGGGATGGGCAATAAAGGCTGGTCCAGTCAGCTTTTAATATTCCAAACCACTTTAACCCCCCCCACCCCCCCACCTTAAACCAGCTTATATTTCACCCCTTTCCTTGGATTCACTCAGTTATGTCGAAGGGTCATGAGGACTCGAAACGTCAAACTCTTTTCTTCTCCGCCGATGCTGCCAGACCTGCTGAGTTTTTCCAGGCAATTCTGTTTTCGTTCACTTTAATTTCTTGGTGTTTTGAACAGCAGGCACCAAAGGGCTGTGTTGGTTGTGGTCAAGCTGGGACTATATAGGCACTGCCCATCACCACCCACCCACCACCCACCACCACCTCTCTGTGCTCCATCCAGCCGGCCAGACATTTCCTGGGCAATAATGGGACAGCAAGATCCTGATCGCTGCCCCTTTAATATTTCTCTGCATTCTGCAGAGTTGGTCTGTTGCAGTCTCAGGGAGGAGCTGAGTGAGGCTGTGAGAGGCTGTGAGAGGCAGGACACAGCATTTCTTTCTGCACCCCCCACCACCCCCATCTCCCCACTGTAATATATATTTTTGCCTGTCTGCATGCTGCACGTTTTATTTCGACCTGAAAAGTAAATCGACATCAAAAGCAGCTGCCAGGATATATTTTCTGTCCCTTGTCTCTGTCTCTCTCTCTCTCTCTGTGTATAAAGAGCATTTGGCAGCGATGAGCGGCGGGGTGTATGGAGGAGGTAAAGGCAAAGCGGCGATCCAGCCTGAATTTCATTCCATTCCATTCCATTTTCTGCAAATGTCGGTCCGGCGTGACATTGACGTGAAGGGAATATTCACTGGGAAGGGTCCAGTGCCAGCTCGCTTCAGGACGCCGGTCCGGGCTCTTTAGGGTTGTGCAGTTGAAATGTTTGCGACTCGGCTGATGATGCTGCTCCTCGGGGGGGAGGGAGGTGGGAGGTGGGGGGGGGTCTCTCCCTTCGTGCCTCGCTATTGTGTGACTGCCCTTGACAATGTGTTTACCTGTGTTGGGTCATATCAAGGGTTTTTTTTTCTCTCTCTCTCTCTCTCTCTCTTTTAAATTGAAGTACAAAGGGGGCCTTTCGTGATAGTATTGAGGAGCTCTTTGGTCAGGTTCCAGGGTCCCAGGGCTCAGGGGTCTGGGAATCACTGATTTGCTGCCCGGATGGGAGGCCATTCAGCCCCTCGAGCCGGTGCTGGCATTCGGAATAAAGAGGGGGCCACTCACAGGGATGGGAGGAGGCCGTTCAGCCCCTCGAGTCCATGCTGGCATTCCGAAAGAGGTCCATTCATAGGAACGGAATTGGCCATTCAGCCCTTCGAGTCTCTGCTGGCATTCCAAAAGAGGGCCATTCGTAGGAACGGAATTGGCCATTCAGCCCTTCGAGTCTCTGCTGGCATTCCAAAAGTGGGCCATTCACAGGAATGGGAGGAGGCCATTCAGCCCTTCGAGCCTGTTCCTGAATTAAAATGGCTTGGGTGAATGACCAAATTTAAAGCAAAAAAATCCCGCGGGTGCTGCAGATCAGAAATGAAACCAGAAAGTGCTGGGGAAACTCAGCAGGCCCTGCAGCGTCTGCGGAGGGAGAAGGAGAGTTAACGTTATGAGCCCGGGTGACTCCTCTTCCGTTCTGATGAGCAGTCGTATTGGATTCGTTCTGGCCCGGCTCACCGCAGAGCGGAAAATCTGATGGAGCAGCAAGAGGTCAGCGCACCTGAGGCGGGAATTTCAGGACTGGAAACGGTGGCTGATCTGCGACCTAACTCCACATATCCTTAACTTTGGAGAACAAAATTCTACCGATCTCAGACTTGAAATGACCAGCTGATTCAGCACCAGTCGCTGTTTGATCAGTAAGGCAAATTTATTGCAAGGGGGCTGGAATATAAAAGTACAGATGTTTTGCTACAGTTGATAGCACTATCGACAACCCCTTCCGTCTGAATGATCGAGAGTAGACTGATAGGGAGCCCAATGGCTGAGTTGAATTTGTCCTGCTTTTTGGGGGCAGGACATACCTGGGCAATTTTCCACATTGTTAGGTAGATGCCAGTGTTGTAGCTGCACTGGAACAGCTTGGCTAAGGGTGCAACTAGTTATGGAGCACAAGTCTTCAGTACTATTGCTGGGATGTTGTCAGGGCCCATAGCCTTTGCAGTATCCAGTGCCTTCAGCCATTTCTCCATATCATGTGGAGTGAATCGAATTAGATAAAGACTGGCAACTGTGATGCTGGGGACCTCCGGAGGAGGCTGAGATGCATCATCCACTCAGTACTTATGGCTGAAGATGGTTGCAGATGCTTTAGCCTTATCTTTTGCACCGATGTATTGGACTCTGCCTTCATTGAGGATGGGGATATTTGTGGAGCCTCCTCCTCCAGTGAGTTGTTTAATTGTCCACCATCAGTCACGACTGGATGTGGCAGGACTGCAGGGCTTAGATCTGATCTGTTGGTTGTGGGATCCCTTAGCTCTGTCTATCACTTGCTGCTTGCACTGTTCAGCATGCACATTGTCCTGTGTTGTAGCTTCACCAAGCTGGCATGTCATTTTTAGGCATGCCCTCCTGCACTCTTCATTGAACCAGAGTTGATCCCCTGGCTTGATGGTAATGGTAGAGTGGGGGATATGCTGGTCCATGAGGTTACAGATTATGTTCGAGTACAATTCTGCTGCTGCTGATGGCCTACAGTGCCTCATGGATGCCCAGTCTTGAGTTGTTAAATCTGTTTGAAATCTACCCCATTTAGCACAGTAGTAATGACACACAACACAATGGAGGGTATCCTCTATGTGAAGATGGGACTTCGTCCCCACAAGGACTGTGTGGTGGTCACTCCTACCGACACTGTCATGGACAGATGCATCTGTGGTGGTTGATGGGTGGGGTCAAGTAGGTTTTTCCCTCACCCAGTCTAGCAGCTATGTCCTTTAGGACTCGGCCAGCTCGGTCAGTACTGGTGCTATCGAGCCAATCTTGGTGATGGACATTGAAATCCCCCACCCAGAGTTCATTCTGTGCCCTTGCCACCCTCAGTGCTTCCTCCAAGTGATGTTCAACAGCTGAGGGAGGGCGGTACGTGGTAATCAGCAGGAGGTTTCCTTGCCCATGTTTGACCTGACACCATGAGACTTCATGGGGTCCGGAGTTGATGTTGAGGACTCCCAGGGCAACTCCCTCCCGACTGTATACCACTGTGTCCCCACCTCTGCTGGATCTGTCCTGCTGGTGGGACAGGACATACCCAGGGATGGTGATGGTGATGTCTGGGACATTATCTGTAAGGTATGAATCCGTGAGGATGACTATGTCAGGCTGTTGCTTGCCTAGTCTGTGAGACAGCGCTCCCAATTTTGGTACAAGCTCCCAGATGTTAGTGAGGAGGACTTTGCAGGGTCGACTGGGCTGAGTTTGCCGTTGTTGTTTCTGGTGCCTTGGTCAATGCCAAAAGTCCATATGGTTTTATTCCTCTTCGACTTTTCTGTGGCACTTTGATCCAACTGTTGCTTTAATCATTGAGTGAAATATAAAATAAATCTGCTTTTCCAAGAGGTGAGGATGGTGCTCAAAGAGGAGGGAGTCACAGACGTGTAGCTCATGATTTACATAGTGCCTACTGGCACCAGATGCTGAAAGCACCATGTCCTGCTAGCATCTGTACCGTCCGATGCCGTGTGTCCTGTTAGGGTCTGTACCATTAACCGGTGCCATGAGTCTTGTTAGCGTCCGTACCGTTAACCGGTGCCGTGTGTCCCGTTAGCGTCCGTACCGTTAACCGGTGCCGTGTGTCCCGTTAGCGTCCGTACCGTTAACCGGTGCCGTGTGTCCCGTTAGCGTCCGTACCGTTAACCGGTGCCATGTGTCCCGTTAGCGTCCGCACCGTTAACCGGTGCCGTGTGTCCCGTTAGCGTCCGTTCCGTTAACCGGTGCCGTGTGTCCCGTTAGCGTCTGTACCGTTAACTGGTGCCATGTGTCCCATTATTGTCTCCAGACGATCCTGCTAACTGTGTCTTCTCTCTCTATCAGATGAGGTGGGAGCTCTTGTGTTTGACATTGGCTCGTATACCGTGAGGGCTGGTTATGCCGGAGAGGATTGCCCCAAGGTAGGGTATTGGGTGATGGCGCCACCTTGCCCTTCTGCCTCTTCTCGCGCTAATATACCTGAGCAGCACCCAGCTCCCCCCTCTCCCCAGCCGCCTGTCTCTCTCTATCTCTCTCTACCACAGCCTGTCAGCTCTCTAGATCCCCCCCACCCTCCTTCCTTGTGATCAAACTAGAGAGGGTACAGAGGAGATTTACAGAGGATGTTGCCAGGGCTGGAAAATTCTAGGGATCCCACAAGGGCTACGGACCAAGAGCTAGAAAGTGGGATTAGGCTCAGACTTGGCTGGCACAGATGTGATAGGCTGAATGGCCCCCATCTGTGCCCTAAATTTCTGTGACTTGTTATAAGCTACAGGTCTCTAACCACCCCCCCACCCCCGCCCCTCGCTTCGTGTCTCCCACCCCCGGTCATTATTTCTGGATTTCCCTCACGTTCTCCACCAATCTTTCCAGCCTGGGTGGTGCCCTTCACTCTGGGGTCTGGGGACCCTTCGAGCCCGGTTCTGCATTTCGGCCTACTACAGGGGGTCCAGAGAGGCTCGGCCAAAGCCAGCACATGGCGCTGGTACCATCTGGTGAGTCCAGGTAAGGAGCTCTCCCTGCGGAAGAGGGTCAGTATCACCGAACAGCCCACATTCAGTGTCCGGTCAGCCACAAGGGACTGAGGAATTAGGAAATTCCTGACTGGTGCATCAGAGAGAAAGCTTCTGAGATTGGGGATTGTGGGAGGAACATTTATTCCAGAGAGAAGGAGACCTTAGATCCGCATCTAACCCATCTGCCCTGGGAGTGTTTGATGGGGGCAGTGTAGAGGGAGATTTACTCTGTATCTAACCCCGTGGTGTACCTGTCCTGGGAGTGTTTGATGGGGACAGTGTAGAGGGAGATTTACTCTGTATCTAACCCCGTGCTGTACCTGTCCTGGGAGTGTTTGATGGGGACAGTGTAGAGGGAGCTTTACTCTGTATCTAACCCTGTGCTGTACCTGTCCTGGGAGTGTTTGATGGGGACAGTGTAGAGGGAGCTTTACTCTGTATCTCACCCCGTGCTGTACCTGTCCTGGGACTGTTTGCAATGTAGAGGGAGCTTTACTCTGTATCTAACCCCGTGCTGTAACTGTCCTGGGAGTGTTTGATGAGGACAGTGTAGAGGGAGCTTTACTGTGTATCTAACCCTGTGCTTTACCTGCCCAGGAAGTGTTTGATGGGGACAGTGTAGTGGAAGCTTTACCCTGTGTGTCTTACTCTGTGTATCTCACTGGAATTCCCTCCTTAAGCCTTTCCACCTCTCTCTCTGTTTCTTCAAGAACATGCATTAACACCCAGCTTGCTGTTCCCCCTCAGTTCTCTCCCAACCCATCCCTTCCTCGCTGAGTGTCTTGAGTGTTGTACACTCTGTGGTACACCCTTTACATTAAAGCTGGTGAACAAATGCCCTTGGGAAGTGAGACTCAAGTGAGCTTCTTTATTCCTTCCATTTTTCTTTTGATCTTTTGTTCTCCAGGCTGATTTCCCAACCACCGTGGGGCTCATTAACCACGACGAGGCAGCTATGGAGATTGATGGTGAGAAGGATACCAAGTCGGGAAAGACGTACTACATTGACACCAACTCGTTGCACGTCCCTAGGGAGGGCGTGGAGGTCATCTCCCCTCTGAAGAACGCAATGAGTGAGTGACTGACTGGGGGAGGGGAGGGGAGAGGAGGGGAGGGTGGAAGCCATAGTTCTCGGCTACTTTTAACATGCTCCCCTTCTCCTCCAGCCCCTCCCCTGAAGGCACCCTCTCCCTGATGGGCGACGTCTTGCAGGAGCACTCCAGCACTCGATTGAAGAAGCCCTTGGCCAGGGGGTGAGCCCCACCGCTTGAGTGTCAGCCAGCTATTCCTCTAGGGAGGCCATCGCAGCTTTTGACCCTAACCCCACCCAAGCCCCCCTGCTTTGAGAATTCGGAGTTTTCAGCAATGATAATACTGTGAGGAATAGAGGGAGGGACTTTCAGGCCTATACGATTCAGACACTCCCTGCCCCATCAGATGGACATGTTGCCTCTGGGGATTGCTGAAGATCCAGGTTAACAACGCAGGAAACAGGAGTAGGCCGCTCAGCCTGTCGAGCCTGCTCCGCCATTCCGTACGACCATGGCTGATCTTGGACGTCGACTCCACTTTCCTGCCCGTTCCCCATATCCCGTAATTCCCTGAAAGACCAAAAACCTGTCTATCCCGGCCTGAAATGTATTCAATGCTGGAGCATCCACAACCCTCTGGGGTGCAGAATTCCAAAGATTCACAACCCTTCGAGTGAAGAAATTTCTCCGCAACTCATTCCTAAATGATCAGCCCCCTCGTCCTGAGACTGTGCCCCCGTGTTTTAGACTCCCCCGACCAGCGGAAACAATCTCTCAGTGTCCACCCTATCAAAACCCCTTCAGAATCGTGTAGGTTTCAATGAGATCGCCTCTCATTCTTCTAACCTCCAGAGAATATAAACCCAATTCACTCAGCCTCTCATCGTAGGACAACCCCCTCACCCCAGGGACCAATCTGGTGAAACTTCACTGTACCGCCCCCAACGCAAATATATCCTTTCTTAAATGTGGAGACCAAAACTGCACACAGTACTAGAGATGTGGTCTCACCAAAACGCTGGAACAACTTTAGCAACTCTATTCTTGTACTCCAGTTCCCTTGGCAATAACAAACATCTCTAGGGGGAAAGTCTGTCTGCGAAATTCCTCTCTGACCCCCCCCACCCACTTTGACAATCAGAATTAATCCAGAGACCACCGTAGGTGACCTCCAACCCCAAGAGAAACAGGTCCAATTCTCACTTGAACTTAATGTACGTATAACATACATCACAAACACACCCAATACTGAAAACCGAATACCAGCAGATTTCCCTTGTTGTTCATAGTTGGATGATACGTAGAAACATACAGCACAGAAGGAGGCCATTTGACCCATCATGTCTGGGCCAGCCCCCACTGCTTCCCCATAATCCTGTTAATTTTGCCTCCCCAGGTATTTATGCAGCTGCCTATTGAAGATTACTGATTAAAGTGCTTCGCAGTGCCTTTGAGGTTTAAAGGGAGGGAACTTGATACCATATAAAGCTCAAAGTAATATTCTGCTGTTAAAATGAGGCTGTGTCCCCCTTTAAGGCCACAAAGGCTCATTTGCAGTTAAGTAAATACTGGCAGAGGTTAGTCAGAGTTTAATTGCCTTTTTGTGTGCTTGCTTCCTGCAAACCTCTCCCTATGCTCTCGTTCTGCGCTCTATGGTTCTGCGCTCTATGGTTCTGCGCTCTATGGTTCTGCGCTCTATGGTTCTGCACTCTGTCATTCTGCGCTCTATCGTTCTGCACTCTATAGTTCTGCGCTCTATCGTTCTGCGCTCTATCGTTCTGCGCTCTATCGTTCTGCGCTCTATCGTTCTGCGCTCTGTCATTCTGCGCTCTATCGTTCTGCGCTCTATCGTTCTGCGCTCTATCATTCTGCGCTCTATCGTTCTGCGCTCTGTCATTCTGCGCTCTATCGTTCTGCGCTCTATCGTTCTGCGCTCTATCGTTCTATCTGTCCTAGCTATCTCTGTCTTTTCTGTCAGTCCCTGCGTTATTTCCAGCATTGTTTTCTGTGCATTTCACTCCGCACTCTTTCCTCTCTCGGTTTGTTTATAGCTTACTTTAATCACTCCTCTTGATCCTTTGTCTCTCTCTCTCCCTTTCTCTTCCAGCTCTCTCATCCTTTCTCTCTTTGCCTCTCTCTTTCTTCCCCACTATCTCTTTCCCTTTCTCTCTTTTTTTCTCTCTTTCTCTTTTCTTGTTCCCTCTCTCTTCCTCTTTGTCTCTCCCTTCCTTCCTCCCTCTCTCTCTCCCTCTTTCTCCCTTCCTCACTCCCTTCTTCTCTCCTCTTTGTCTCTTTTTCTTCATCTGTTTTTCTTTCCTTCTCTCTCTCTCATCCGGCCTTTTTCTGATTTTCTGTCCCTCCTGCTCCTTGTTCTCCTGTTTCTCCCTCTCTCTCTCTCTCTCTGTTTCTCCCTCTCTCTCTCTCTCTCTGTTTCTCCCTCTCTCTCTCTCTCTCTCTCTGTTTCTCCCTCTCTCTCTCTCTCTCTCTGTTTCTCCCTCTCTCTCTCTCTCTCTCTCTCTGTTTCTCCCTCTCTCTCTCTCTCTCTGTTTCTCCCTCTCTCTCTGTTTCTCCCTCTCTCTCTCTCTCTCTGTTTCTCCCTCTCTCTCTCTCTCTCTGTTTCTCCCTCTCTCTCTCTCTGTTTCTCCCTCTCTCTCTCTCTGTTTCTCCCTCTCTCTCTCTCTCTCTGTTTCTCCCTCTCTCTCTCTCTCTCTGTTTCTCCCTCTCTCTCTCTCTCCTGACCACTTCACTGTGCTTACACTGTCCTTTCTCCCTACAGTTGAGGACTGGGATTGCTTCCAGGCGATTCTGGATCATACCTACTCTAAGCACATCAAGTCTGAGCCAAACCTGCACCCTGTTCTCATGTCGGAGGCACCGGTGAGCAGAACGCCGAAACTCGGGGACTGAGAACTGCAACAAAGTGGTGACACAACTTGGACAGGCCACAGATTTACTCTGTATCTAACCCCGTGCTGTACCTGCCCTGGGAGTGTTTGATAGGGACAGTGTAGAGGGAGCTTTACTCTGTATCTAACCCTATGCTGTACCTGCCCTGGGAGTGTTTGATAGGGACAGTGTAGAGGGAGCTTTACTCTGTACCTAACCCCGTGCTGTACCTGTCCTGGGAGTGTTTGATAGGGACAGTGTAGAGGGAGCTTTACTCTGTATCTAACCCCGTGCTGTACCTGCCCTGGGAGTGTTTGATAGGGACAGTGTAGAGGGAGCTTTACTCTGTACCTAACCCCGTGCTGTACCTGTCCTGGGAGTGTTTGATAGGGACAGTGTAGAGGGAGCTTTACTCTGTATCTAACCCCGTGCTGTACCTGTCCTGGGAGTGTTTGATGGGGACAGTGTAGAGGGAGCTTTACTCTGTATCTAACCCCGTGTTGTACCTGTCCTGGGAGTGTTTGATGGGGACAGTGTAGAGAGAGCTTTACTCTGTATCTAACCCCGTGCTGTACCTCTCCTGGGAGTGTTTGATGGGGACAGTGTAGAGGGAGCTTTACTCTGTATCTAACCCCGTGTTGTACCTGTCCTGGGAGTGTTTGATGGGGACAGTGTAGAGAGAGCTTTACTCTGTATCTAACCCTGTGTTGTACCTGCCTTGGGTACATGAAATATGAATTAGTCCATTCCCAATACTGTGAACCCTCATTCTTAAAGCACAAAGTTCCCCTCAAACAGGCAGCAACGTAATTACTCCCCGACCTCGGGACCATCCCTCCTGCACAGAAACCCACAACTCTTTCTACAGACTGCTCACACCAAGCTCCGTGAAGCAGTCGACTCTGTCAGCAGGAGGCCCGACACCTCACTCCAGATGCTGGGGCAGGAAATCGGGGCCAGCACTTCCGGTGCTGCTCCGGAGGGAGTGCTTCCCCATCGGAGGTGCCGTCTTTCGGACGAGGCATCAAACTGAGGGACACCATCTGCTCTCCCAGGTGGGCCCGACCATTCCCGCGGCTGCTCTTTGTCCAGCTCAGCATTCCTTCCTCAGTCACCTCCACCGCAAATCTACGAACTGGCCATTCATCTCATTGCTATCCATGGGATCTTGCTCTGCATATATTGGCTGCATCATTGCCCTATGTTACAACATATGCAGCAAGACCTGGACAACGTTCAGCCTTGGGCTGATAAGTGACAAGTAACATTCGCGCCACACAAGTGTCAGGCAATGACCATCTCCAACAAGAGAGAATGTAACCAATGCCCCTTGATTTTCAAGGGCACGACCATCACTGAATCCCCCACTATCAACATCCTGGGGGTTACCATTGACCAGAAATTGAACTGGACCAGCCATATAAATACTGTGGCTACAAGAGCAGGTCAGAGGCTAGGAATCCTGCAGAGAGTAACTCACCTCTTGACTCCCCAAAGCCTGTCCACCATCTACAAGGCACAAGTCAGGAGTGTGATGGAATACTCCCCACTTGCCTGGATGAGTGCGGCTCCCACAACACTCAAGAAGCTCGAGTCCGGGACAAAGCAGCCCCGCTTGATTGACACCACATCCACAAACATTCACTCCCTCCACCACCGACGCACAGTAGCAGCAGTGTGTGTACCATCTACAAGATGCACTGCAGCAACTCGCCAAGGTTCCTTCGACAGCACTTTCCAAACCCATGACCACTACCATCTAGAAGGACAAGGGCAGCAGACACATGGGGAACACCACCACCTGGAAGTTCCCCTCCCCAAGTCACTCACCATCCTGACTTGGAAATATATCGGCCATTCCTTCACTGTCGCTGGGTCAAAATCCTGGAACTCCCTCCCTAACAGCGCGGTTGGTGTACCTACACCACAGGGACTGCAGCGGCTCAAGAAGGCGGCTCACCACCACCTTCTCAAGGGGGCAATTAGGGATGGGCAATAAACACTGGCCCAGCCAGCGATATGCACATCCTGTGAAAGAATTTTTTAAAAAGCACTTTGGAAGTTGTCGATGACTTTGAGACACCCTGTGGATGAGAGAGACACTGTAGAAGTGTTACTAGTTTCTTCATTCTGTACAGGGACCAGGCCTAGGCCCCTAGGAGGAGGAGTCAGCTTCCTACCTGTCTCCATAGGCTGGGTTGACCTGAGGAGGTGAAAGGTCGCTTCAGTACAAAGTCCAGTGCAAAACCTGAATTAGCTTGACACCGATGGCATTGACCTTTTCCTTTCATTCAGGGGCTCTGACCAGGGTCCCACTGGTGAACTTTAGACTCGACTGTTCAGACTCTCACCTGCCCAGCCTCCTGAACTTCCAGCCTCCGTGAACCGGTCCTCATCCAAAATTCTGCTGCCCTGTCTCCCAGCTCGCACCGAGTCCCGTTCGCCCATCACCCACCCTCCCCCATCACCCTCCACCACCGCCCCCTCCCCCGCTGGCCCCCCCACAATACTCACTGACCTTCTGATCGGGCGACGCCCCCATTTTCAAATTCTCATCCTTGTGTTGAAATCCCTCCCCCTCCCTATCCAGCCCCACAACACCCCACAGTCTCTGCGCTCCTGGAATTCTGGCCTAATCCTCGTTCTAAGGATTCCATCATGGGCGGCTGTGCCTTCAGCTGCCTGGGCCCTAAGCTCCGGTATTGCCCCCCCCTAAACCTCTCCGCCCCTGTCTCTCTCTCTCTCTCTCTCCTCCTTAAACCTGTCTCTTTGACCAAGAATTTGGTCCACCTTGTCCTAATATTTTGTCTGGACACCACTCTCTTGTGAAGCACCTTGGCGGAGGGAGGGAGGGGTGGTTTTATCATGTTAAAGTGGCTATATGAATGCACGTTGTTGTTGGTTTTGTTGGGACCTTTGCCTCACGTGGGGTTTTCCTCTGTTTCAGTGGAACACGAGGGCCAAGCGGGAGAAGCTGACCGAGCTGATGTTCGAACACTACAACATTCCTGCCTTCTTCCTCTGCAAGACCGCCGTGCTCACCGCGTATCCTTCAAACCCCCCGGAAACGAGTGCCCCGCTCCCGGGATGGAAACGAGCCCGCCTCGGCCCCAGACTGCAAACTCGCCTCACTGCGCCCTCCTGGCAGAAACGCACTCCCAGCTGGAACGCAACCTCGGCTGCGCACTTTCAGCTGGAATGTGACCCCGGCTGTATGGTCCTGGCTGAAATGCAATCCTGACCCTGCGCTCTCCCAACTGGAACGCAACCCTGGCTGCGTGCTCCTGGCTGGAACATGAGCCCAGCTGCACGCTCCTGGCTGAAACGCAAACCTGACCGTGCGCACCTGGCTGAAACACAAACCTGACCGTGCGTTCCTGGCTGAAACGCAAACCTGACCATGCGCTCCTGGCTGGAACGCAAACCTGACCGTGCGCTCCTGGCTGGAACGCAAACCTGACCGTGCGCTCCTGGCTGAAACGCAAACCTGACTGTGCACTCCTGGCTGAAACACAAACCTGACCTGCACTCCTGGCTGAAACGCAAACCTGACCGTGCGCTCCTGGCTGAAATGCAAACCTGGCCGTGCGCACCTGGCTGCGCGCTCCCAGCTGAAACGCAACCCTGGCTGCGTGCTCCCAGCTGGAACGCAACCCCGGCTGCATGCTGCCGGCTGGAATGTGACCCCAACTGTATGCTCCAGCTGAAACGCAATCTGACTGCGTGCTCCTGGCTGAAACGCAATCCTGATTTTGCGCTCCTGGCTGAAATGCAATCCTGGCAGCGCACTCCCAGCTGGAACGCAACCCTGGCTGTGCGCTTCTGGCTGGAATATGAGCCCAGCTGTGCACTCCTGGCTGGAAACGTAATCCTGATTGCGCACTCCCGGCTGGAACGCGAGCCCGGCTGCGCGCTCCTGGCTGAAACGCAAACCTGACCGTGCGCTCCTGGCAGCGCACTCCCAGCTGGAACGCGAGCCAGGCTGCGCGCTCCCAGCTGGTACGCAATCCCGGCTGCGCACCCCAATTACCGATCCAGCCAGCAACCAAAGGCAAACTGATCCTCTTCCAGTCACAAGGGGACCTCACCTAGGCTCGTGTGGAATCTTCCACACTTTAGTTTTAATGGTGGATGTTTATTCCTGTAAAGGGTTAATTTATCTGTCAAAGATGAAAGGAGTGTAGGATTTCCATCATCGTCCCCAAGACCAGCTAGTTGCTCAGCGGATGTGGGCGTCTCTGGCTGGGCCCAGCATTTATTGCCCATCCCTTGAGAAGGTGGTGGTGAGCCGCCTTCTTGAGCCGCTGCAGTCCATGTGGTGTAGGTACACCCACCGCGCTGTTGGGGAGGGAGTTCCAGGATTTTGACCCAGCGACAGTGAAGGAACGGCCGATATATTTCCAAGTCAGGATGGTGAGTGGCTTGGAGAGGAACTTCCAGGTGGTGGTGTTTCCATGTGTCTGCTGCCCTTGTCCTTCTAGATGGTAGTGGTCGCAGGTTTCTCACCACAGAAGGCAGCTGAGTTCCTCTTGTGCTGCTCTGTCTATTCCAACCCATATTTGTTTTCGATACTCTCGCCTCAGAGTCAGAAGGTCGTGGGTTCGAGTCCCACTCCAGAGGACATAATCGAGGCCGACTGTCCCAGTGCCAGCACTGAAGGAATGCTGCACTGTCGGAGGTGCCACTTCTTGTGGAGACGATAGACCGAGGCCCCGTCTGCCCTCTCTCGTCGCCCGCTATTGGAAGAAGAGCCGGGGAGGCCCAATATTTATCCTTCAACGAACTTCGCTCAAGCAGATTACCTGATCATTATTGCACTGCTGCTTGTGGGAGCTTGCTGTGCGCACGTCGGCTGCTGCGTTTCCTACGTCAGAAGAGGGGCCGCGCTTCAGAAAGTACCTCCGTTGGCCGCAAAGCGCTTTGGGACGGCCTCGCCTTGTGACAGGCGCTATGGAAATGCAGGCCTGCCTTTCATTCGCTCAAAGCGTTTCGAAGCCGAACAGCCAGGCCTGAGGCGAGCGAACCATCGCCACGTCGTTGGGAGGGCGGCAGCCAGCTTGTGCACAGCAAGATCCCACAAAGAAAAGCAGCGTGACAAATGACCAGGTCATCCGTGTCCCAGCGGTGACGGTTAAGGGATGAGCATTGGCCCTGGACGGTGGGGTTTTGGAGGGGGGTGGTGGGGGGGAGGGTGTGGGGAGAGCTCGTAGCCACAGGATCTTTAACATCCAGCTGAAAGGGCCGACAGCGGGGGCGGGGCTCGGCGAGGGGATGGGGCTCGGCTGAAGGGCTCATCCGTGAAGCGCTTTGGCGCTCTTTTCTCCCAGCTGATTCCTTCACGGGACGTGGGCCAGGCCAGCATTTGTTGCCCGTCCCTAATTGCCCCCTTTAACTGAGTGGGCTCGCTCGGCCATTCCCGAGGGGCAGTCAAGGGTCAACCAGAATTGGGTCTGGAGCCACGTGTGGGCCGGACCGGGTAAAGACGGCCCATTTCCCTCCCTCGAAGGGGGGCTTAGTGCACCAGATGGGGGCCTTTACAGCCAACGATGACGGTTGTCATGGCGACCGTGACCGAGGCCGGCTTTTGTGATCCCAGATTTTAAGAACTGAATTTAAAGTCCACGTGGGTGGGATTTGAACCCGCGACCCTAGAGCGTGGGCCTGACCTGGTGGGTCACCAGTGCGGAGGTATAGCCGCGGCGCCACCGTCTCCCCTCAACCCGTGGTGGCTGGCTTCTTGGTGAATGCGTGGACTTCCCCATCCCCCCCACCCCATAACCCCTCTCCTCACCACCCCCCCCCACCCTCCCCACCCCCCACATCCCCCCACCGCCCCCCCCACCACCACCCCCCCCGCCTTTGCCCGCTGTTTCCATGTACGCTCCAGAATCTCTCCTTGACCACCCCTCCCCGCCCCAATGTGCAGCTTCGCCAATGGGAGGTCGACAGGTCTCGTCCTGGACAGTGGCGCGACTCACACCACTGCCATCCCGGTGCATGATGGTTACGTCCTCCAGCAAGGTGGGAAGCCTTTATTTCATTTCTTTTTTTTCAGCCCATTCGGTCTCCGCCGGCTCCTTCAAAGAGCAATCCACAACCGTTCCCCCCCCCCGCCCCGCAACCCACCCGCCTCCCTGCTCCCCTCCTCACCACCCCCTGGCCTTTCCCCATATCCCACCAATTTCTTTCTCCCCGCTTCAAGTATTTACCCAATTCCATTTTGAAAGCTGCCTACCGTCCTACGCTCCACATCCTAATCGCCTGCTGCGGAGAGAAAGCATTACTGCCTGTCGCTTCCAGCCTTTCTTGATCTATTATTAGCGGCTCACACTTGGCCGCACGAGGCACAATTTGAAAACGTGCGACTGACACAAAATGGGTTGCGAACTGTGAGGAAGATGGTGATTAGACCTTCCGGAGGGAGGGGTCAGGACAGGCGAACATGGGACAGATAATGTTGAATGCAGAGAAGTGCAAAGTGATCCACTTTCACAGACTCAAAGCGTCGTTACGGCGCAGGAGGAGGCCATTCAGCCTGTCACGTCTGCACCGGCTCTCCGAATGAGCGGTTCACCTAGTGCCGCTCCTCCCCCGCCTTCTCCCCCCTAACCCTGCACGTTCTTCTTTTTCAGATAATAATCCTACCCCCTCTCAGACGTCTTGATTGAACCTGCCTCCACCACACTCTCTCAGGCAGCACATTCCAGATTCTAACCACTCGCTGCGTGAAAAAGCTTCTCCTCGTGTCTCCGTTGCTGCTTTTGCCAATTACCTTAAATCTGTGCCCTCTCGTTCTCGATCCCTCCACCACTTTCTCCCTTATCTACTCTGTCCAGGCCCCGCACGGTTTTGAACACCTCGATCAAATCTCCCCTCAGCCTTCTCTTCTCCAAGGAAAACAGTCCCAACTTCTCCAATCTGTCTTCATAACTGAAGTTCCTCATCCCTGGAACCATTCTCATGAATCTTTTCTGCACACTCTCTGATGCTTTCACAACCTTCATAAAATGCGGTGCCCAGAACTGGACACAATACTCCAGTTGAGGCTGAACCAGTGTTTTATATAAGTTTAACATAACCTCCTTGCTCTTGTACCCTGTTCCCCTATTAAGAAAGCCTAGGGTGCTGCATGCTTTATTAACCCCTCTCTCAACCTGTCCTGTCACCTTCGATGATTTATACACCTATTTACCCAGATTCCTCTGCTCCTCCACCCCTAGACTTGTACCCTTTATATTGTCCCTCTGCTTTCTTCTTATCAAAATGAATCACTTCACACTTCTCCGCATTGAACTTCATCTGCCACCTATCTGCCCATTCCACCACAACCTATGTCCTTTCGAAACAAAAATAAAAGTAGCTGGAAAAACTCAGCAGTTCTGACAGCATCTGCGGAGAGGGACACAGTTAACGTTTCAAGTCCGTATGACTCTTCACCAGAACTAAGGAAAAATAGAAGAGAGGTGAAATATAAGCTGGTTGAAGGGAGTGGGACATTGCAGCAGGCCAAGGATGGACATGTGGGCTTGAGAGCAGGGTGGAGTGTTGAAATGGCAAGCGACAGGGAGGTCTGGGTCATGCTTGCGGACAGACGAAGGTGTTCCACAAAGCGGTCACCTAGTTTGAACACAATCTGGAGGAACAGCACCTCATCTTCCGACTAGGTACTTTACAGCCTTCTGGACTGAGTATTGAGTTCAACAATTTCAACAACTCTCTCCTCCATCTCCACCCCCTTTCCGATCCCCCTTTTTCCAATAATTTATAATTTTTTTTAAAATATATTTTTCTTTTCCCACCTACTTCCATTATTTTTAAGTGTATTTCCATCCATTGTTTTATCTCTACCTTTTAGCCTATTTCAATCCCTTCCCCTCACCCCCACTAGGACTATCTGTATCTTGCTCATCCTGCTTTCTACCCTTAATGTCCCCATTAGCACATTCCTCAGCTAATATCACCACCGCCAACACCCCTTTGTCCTTTTGTCTGTGACATCTTTGGCAATCGCTTCTTTGCCTCCACCTATCACTGGCCCCCTATCCAGCTCCGCCTGTCCCACCCCCTCTACCAGCTTATATTTCACCTCATTTCTAGATTTCCTCATTCCTGATGAAGAGTCTTACGGATTCGAAACGTTAACTGTGTTCCTCTCCGCAGACGCTGTCAGACCTGCTGAGTTTTTCCAGCTATTTTTATTTTTGTTTCAGGTTTCCAGCATCGGCAGTATTTTGCATTTATCTATGTCCTTTAGAAGCTCTGCACTTACAGTTCACAATGCTTTCAAGTTTCATATCATCTGCAGCTTTGAAACTTGCTGTTCCCTGTAGACCGAGGTCTAGGTCATTAATGTATATATCAGGGAAAGCAGGGGTCCGAACACCGACCCCCGGGGAACTCCACTACAAACCTTCCTCCAGTCTGAAAACCATCCATTGACCACTACTCTCTACTTCCTTTCACTCAGCCGACTCCTTGTCCACGTTGCAACTGTCCCTTTTATTCTATGGGCGATGACCTTGTTCACATGTCTCTCCTGTGGCGCTGGATCTAACCGTGTGGTGCCCAGAATTGGACACAATACTACAGCTAGTGCTTTATAACCATGATTAATCTGCTGTGAACAGCCCAAAAGATTATTTCTGATTTCAGTGAATGTACCACATCAGCCGGAATATCCTTCAATTCTTTCAGCCCCCAGAGAGGGTGCAGGGAATCTCACGTGTTGAATCTTGGGTAAATGCAGCAGGTTCAGGGAGCTCCGAGGATTGTGGGAACTGCAGGTGCCATTACGGGAGGGGCGCCAAGCGACATGGGAATGTGTGGTAGGGGAGGGGGATGTTAGCTGTGAAAGGGTGAGGGGGCAGGACATTTCAAGAAACCTCTCAGAGTGCACGTAACTAGAGTTGGCTGGCACAACACACCTTGCCCAGTGAGCCACAGTGATACCCGGGAGTGAGTTACAGACTGGAATCTAATCGAGGGGTTTGGGTTTATATATAAACAGAATAACAGATACCCGGGAGTGGGTTACAGACTGGAATATAATCAAAGTGTTCGGGGTGGTTTATATATTGAATAACAGATACCCGGGAGTGAGTTACAGACTGGAATCTAATCGAAGGGTTTGGGGTGGTTTATATATAGAATAGCAGATGCCCGGGAGTGAGTTACAGGCTGGAATCTAATCGAGGGGTTCGGGTGGTTTATATATAGAATAACAGATACCCAGGAGTGAGTTACAGACTGGAATCTAATCGAAGGGTTCGGGGTGGTTTATATATTGAATAACAGATACCCGGGAGTGAGTTACAGACTGGAATCTAATCGAAGGGTTTGGAGGTAGTTTATTTATAGAATAACAGATACCCGAGAGCCACATGACTGGGGGCTATCACTGCCGGACGCTGTGGGTTTCATTCAGCAGGGGGTCATTGCATTTGGATTAGCGACAGGAATCCTGACTGATTGTTAAACCCCCCCCACCCCCCAATTCAGGTCACTGAGGCTACTGGCACCAGCCCTCAACCACCACTAGCTCCACATGGCATGGGTATCACAGGTGAATGTTTAGTGCAAGTCACTGTGATGGGTTCTTTTTATATCCTGCCAGTGTCACATCTTTGGTTTCTTCCAGGCATTGTCAAGTCACCTCTGGCCGGTGACTTCATCTCAATGCAGTGCCGGGAGCTGTTTCAGGAAATGAACATGGAAATCACTCCCCCATACACGATTGCCTCGAAGGTATGCAGCACACGAAAGTGCCATGCACAGGACTAGAGGAAAACCAGCACCCAGGAGTGAGTTACAGACTGGAATCTGACCAAGGAGCTCAGGGGGGTTTTATATGTCAAATAACAGATATCCGGGAGTGAGTTACAGACTGGAATCAAGTTGAGGGGTTCGGGGTGGTTTATATATAGAATAACCGATACCCGGGAGTGAGTTACAGACTGGAATCTAATCGAGGGGTTCGGGTGGTTTATAAATTGAATAACAGATACCTGGGAGTGAGTTACAGGCTGGAATCTAATCGATGGGTTCGGGGTGGTTTATACAAAGAATAACAGATACCTGGGAGTGAGTTACAGACTGGAATCAAGTTGAGGGGTTCGGGATGGTTTATAAATAGAATAACAGATACCCGGGAGTGAGTTACAGACTGGAATCTAATTGAGGGGCTCGGGAGCTTTATATATATAGAATAACAGATACCCGGGAGTGAGTTACGCACTGGAATCAAGTTGAGGGGTTCGGGATGGTTTATAAATAGAATAACAGATACCCGGGAGTGAGTTACAGGCTGGAATCTAGTTGAGGGGTTCGGGATGGTTTATAAGTAGAATAACAGATACCCAGGAGGGAGTTACAGGCTGGAATCTAGTTGAGGGGTTCGGGGTGGTTTATAAATAGAATAACAGATACCTGGGAGTGAGTTACAGACTGGAATCTAACCAAGGAGCTCAGGGGGGTTTTATATATCGAATAACAGATACTTGGGAATGAGTTACAGACTGGAAACTAATCGAGGGGCTTGGGGTGGTTTATATATCCAATAACAGATACCCAGGAGTGAGTTACAGACTGGAATCTAATCGAGGGGCTCGGGTGGTTTATGTATAGACTAACAGATACCTGGGAGTGAGTTACAAACTGGAATCTAATCAAGGGGTTCAGGTGGTTTATATATAGACTAACGGATACCCAGGAGTGAGTTACAGACTGGAATCTAATCGAGGGGTTCGGGTGGTTTATATATAGAATAACAGATACCCGGGAGTGAGTTACAGACTGGAATCTAATCGAGGGGTTCGAGTGGTTTATATATAGAATAACCGATACCTGGGAGTGAGTTACAGACTGGAATCTAATCGAGGAGCTCGGGTGGTTTATATATAGACTAACAGATACCCAGGAGTGAGTTACAGGCTGGAAGCTAATCAAGGGGTTCGGAGTGACTTATATATAGAATAACAGATACCCAGGAGTGAGTTACAGGCTGGAATCTAATTGAGGGGTTCAGGTGGTTTATATATAGAATAACAGATACCCGGGAGTGTGTTACAGACTGGAATCTAATCGAGGGGTTCAGGTGGTTTATGTATAGAATAACAGATACCCAGGAGTGAGTTACAGGCTGGAATCTAATCGAGGGGTTCGGGTGGTTTATATATATAATAACAGATACCTGGGCATGAGTTATAGACTAGAATCTAATCGAGGGGTTCAGGGTGGTTTATATATAGAATAACAGATACCCGGGAGTGAGTTACAGGCTGGATTCTAATCGAGGGGTTTGGGTGGTTTACATATAGAATAACAGATACCCGGGAGTGAGTTACAGGCTGGAATCTAATCGAGGGGTTCGGAGTGATTTATATATAGAATAACAGATACCCAGGTAGTGAGTTACAGACTGGAATCTAATCGAGGGGTTCAGGTGGTTTATATATATAATAATAGATACCTGGGCATGAGTTATAGACTGGAATCTAATCTAGGGGTTCGGGGTGGTTTATATATAGAATAACAGATACCCGGGAGTGAGTTACAGACTGGAATCTAATCGAGGGGTTCGGGGGGGTTTATATATAGAATAACAGATACCCGGGAGTGAGTTACAGACTGGAATCTAATCTAGGGGCTCAGGTGATTTATATATATAATAACAGATACCAGGAGGTGAGTTACATGCTGGAATCTAATCGAGGGGTTCGGGGGGGGTTTATATATAGAATAACAGATAGTGGAAGTGAGTTACAGACTGGAATCTAATCGAGGGGTTCGGGGTGGTTTATATATAGAATAACAGATATCCGGGAGTGAGTTACAGACTGGAATCTAATCGAAGAGTTCGGGGTGGTTTATATATAGAATAACAGATACCTGGGCGTGAGTTACAGACTGGAATCTAATCGAGGGGTTCGGGGTGGTTTATATATAGAATAACAGATACTGGAAGTGAGTTACAGACTGGAATCTAATCGAGGAGTTCGGGCTGGTTTATATATAGAATAACAGATACCCGGGAGTGAGTTACAGACTGGAATCTAACCGAGGGGTTCGGGGTGGTTTATATATAGAATAACAGATACTGGAAGTGAGTTACAGACTGGAATCTAACCGAGGGGTTCGGGATGGTTTATATATAGAATAACAGATACTGGAAGTGAGTTACAGACTGGAATCTAATCGAGGGGTTCGGGGTGGTTTATATATATATAACAGATACCCGGGAGTGAGTTACAGACTGGAATCTAATCGAGGAGTTCGGGGTGGTTTATATATAGAATAACAGATACCTGGGCGTGAGTTACAGACTGGAATCTAATCGAGGGGTTCGGGGTGGTTTATATATATATAACAGATACCCGGGAGTGAGTTACAGACTGGAATCTAATCGAGGAGTTCGGGGTGGTTTATATATAGAATAACAGATACCTGGGCGTGAGTTACAGACTGGAATCTAATTGAGGGGTTCAGGGTGGTTTATATATATATAACAGATACCCGGGAGTGAGTTACAGACTGGAATCTAATCGAGGGGTTCAGGGTGGTTTATATATATATAACAGATACCCGGGAGTGAGTTACAGACTGGAATCTAATCGAGGGGTTCGGGGTGGTTTATATATATATAACAGATACCTGGGAGTGAGTTGCCTTATGAGGAAAGGTCGGACAGACTGGGCTTGCTTGTAGGTAGCCAATGTCGGTGATTCTATTTTTACTGAAACATTTGGGATATGTTCTTGTTTCACTCATTCATGGCTGTGGGCGTCACTGTGAAGCCAGCATTTACTGCCCATCCCTCAATGCCCCTGATGAGGTGGCAGTTTCTTGCCAACTGAGTGGGCTCGCTCGGCCATTTCAGGGGGCAGCTAAGAGTCAACCACATTTGCAGTGGGTCAGGAGTCCTAAAATAAGCTTCGAAGGACTGTTGACCTGAGGGGAGTGGTTGAGGTGGGGTGGAAGGATCAAAGGTTAAAGTTGTCAAGGGGGGGGCGCGGCTAATGGTGTTTTATCTTCTTATTGGTGCAGGAGCCAGTACGCGAAGGTGCCTCACCGAACTGGAAGAAAAAGGAGAAGATCTCCCACGTCACCAAATCCTGGCACAACTACATGTGCAACGTAGGTCAGACCAGCCTCTCGGGGAGGGGGGGGTGGGTGGGGTAGTCGGAGTGGGTGGGCACGACACAGGGCAGCCAACTCCAGGAGGGTTGCATCACCAAAAGACAGAGGAGCAGAAATTAGGCCATTCGGCCCATCGAGTCTGCCCCGCCATTCAATCATGGCTGATAAGCTTCTCAACCCTATTCTCCCGCCTTCTCCCCATAACCTTTGACCCCCTTGCCAATCAAGAACCTATCTGTCTCGGTCTTAAATACACTCAATGACCTGGCCTCCACAGCCTTCTGTGGCAATGAATTCCATAGATTCACCACTCTCTGGCTAAAGAAGTTTCTCCTCATCTCTGTTCTAAAAGGTCTTCCCTTTACTCTGAGGCTGTGCCCTCGGGTCCTAGTCTCTCCTACTAATGGAAACATCTTCCCCACGTCCACTCTATCCAGGCCTTTCAGTATTCTGTAAGTTTCATGGCCTTCATTTTATTTATTTTTTTAATTATTAATTAATTTAATTTTCATCACATGGCCCTCCTGCTGCTGGCTGCCCCCCACCCCTCACACCACACCACGGGTCGCCTTCACCGCACCCCCCCCACCGTCCTCCTCACAGCCAATCGGAAAGCGCCAAGACTTCTGGCTGTCCGATTGGACGGTTCATGGCTGTTGGCGAAATGGCCGCTTCTCGGCCTCCGAAGTTTTTTGTAACAAGCTGAAAGGTTCGAAGGAATCTCTTCGGATTGCCTCGATGATTTTCTTCCCCTCCTCCCCAACCCCGGGGGTATCACTTGTTGCGGGTGTCCTAAGAGATTTATCTTCAACTCTAGGAGAGACCCCCCCCCCCCCACCAAGCTGCTCCTGGAGGGAAGTGTTCCTGTTGGAGACCCTGCAGGGCTGGGATGCCTCCCAGGAGATGGCCGCTGGGCAGAGGGGCTACCTGAGGCCCACATCCTCCCGCAGAGCTCAGCTGAGCGCCAATCGGAGAGGCGTAGGGGTTAATAGAGGGCCTTCGTAGCTGCACTGCATGCTGGGTTATCCCTGCCTCCATTGGGAAGGGACTTGTCCGTCTGCAGAAACTTCCCCACAGGGTCTCTGCCGCTGTCTGTCATAATCGGGTGATGTCTTGGCTTCTGTGCATGTGGGAAGGGGGAGGCTTCCATTACCTTGAGGCCGCTGTGAAGGGCTGAGGATGAATGAGCACAATAGGTAGGAGATCAGGATGAAGTACGGTAAAATGGCGTGATTTCCCACCTTTAGCTCCCGTGCACAGCCAGACGGGATTGAGATGATTAACAGTGATCTTCTTTCTTTCCGACGGACAGGAGGTAATCCAGGATTTCCAGGCTTCTGTTCTCCAAGTATCGGACTCACCGTACGATGAACAGTGAGTGCCTCCCTTTTGTTGGGCAAAGGTATTAAGGGTTATGGAACCAAGGCAGGTAGATGGAGTTAAGGTACAGATCAGCTATGATGTCATTGAACGTCAGAATAGGATTGAGGGGCTGAGTGGCCTCCTGCCGTTCCCACCGTGGCAATTAGTTCCCAATGTTCTTTGTTTTCCAGTCAGATTAGACTGCTGGCTCTGTGAGAGGTGTGAGCCTTCAGTCAACAACGTCAGGCTCACCCGATACTCCTGCTGATACTCCAGAGTAGTACAAAGGAGCTGAGGGGCAGGGCCATACTGAGGCTTGGGCAGTCCCGAGAGACAGGGCCGTACAATAGGAGATAGAGACAGGACTGATAGTCAGCCATGGGAAGCAGGTAGATATGAGATAGGCCTAGGAAACAGAGCTGGGAGATGGGCCTGGCCTGGGAGGAGGGCCTCTTAATTAGGCCTAGGAAACAGGCCTTGGAGATGGGCCTGGCCTGGGAGATAGGCCTAGAAAACAGTCCTTGGAGACGGGCTTGGTGAAGGAAACAGGCCTGGGGAATGGGCCTGGCCTAGCAGTCAAGGCTAGGAGACTGGCCTAGGAATTAACAGGCCTGGGAGACAGGCCTAGGAAATATAAGCCTTGGTGGCAGGCCTGATCTTGGAGATGGGACTGGGAGACAAGCCTGAGAGACGATCTCCTCTCCTGTGCGATGATGTTGATATTTCTGTGTGAGTGGGCCATCCTCCTACACTCCTTCTGCCTCCTAAATCCGGTCCTTTCTTCCCTTTGCCTCAGGGTTGCTGCCCAAATGCCCACCATCCACTACGAGATGCCCAACGGGTACAACTGTGACTATGGAGCCGAGAGGTTACGGATACCCGAAGGCCTGTTCGACCCATCCAATGTCAAGGTACGGGGGTGGGTTTGAGCTAGCTGTGCCAAGCTGTGTCAGCCTGTGGGGGGAGTCAGTCTCCCTACATCCCAGGACGTATATCCAATTGTTGAGTGACAGAAACACTAGGACCCAGGGCTCTGGTGGCCTTGAGCAACTGCGCAACATAAAGTGAGACCCCAGTAATCGCTACTGGTTAATTATTTGTCAGTACATCTCCCCTGGCATTGCTCATGGCATATCTAGAGAGTTAAAAGGATTAGGGGCATTACACTGTGTAACACTCGATGTAGTATTCTGCTGCTAAGATGCATGGTTTTGCGTGGCATGTTCATTTCAGGCTACTAATTCAATCCATTGTAAGGCATATGCTGAGGTCACCCAGAGTTCAATTGCCCTCAAGCACGTTTGGAGGTCAGTTAGAGACTAATTGCTTTCTTTTTTATTTACTTTAAGATGCTGCTTGTTCCTTGGCGGTCACCCACCAGTTTAGCGGGGATGCATTGCTGATTTATCAATGTGATATTTGAGTCAGTCAGGTACAAGTGTGAAGGTGCCACAGCCCTCATGTGAACAGATATAAAAACAAAAAATTGCAGATGCTGGAAATCCAAAACAAAAACAGAATTACCTGGAAAAACTCAGCAGGTCTGGCAGCATCGGCGGAGAAGAAAAGAGTTGACGTTTTGAGTCCTCGTGACCCTTCGACAGAACTCGTGTGAACAGGTTCATTTTCTCAAGTTCTCCTGCAACCCCTCTCCAGGCGCTACCAGGAGTGCATCCCACCTACCGACTTAGCTCAGCCCAAAACATGTGACCCAAAACAGCAAGTGTCTGCAGGCTGTTCCACCACAGAGAGCATCATACTCTGCCCCCCCTGTCATCTGACATCCACAAATGCAGCCTGGCTGAATTCAGGGCTCAGGATGGATGTAATCCCACTCCGACACTGTGGTGGCCTGGGGTGTGCACCCTGGAAACGTGGCAACCCCTCACGCCTCGGGTGCCCACTGAGCACGTCGAGCTCTCCGATGGGTATGGATGGACGTTCCAAGAGTGCAGAAGCTGCTGCCTCCTATCAGGAAAGCCGCAGCGCTCAAATCCTGGGATGCTGGAACGAACAGACTGGGGCAGCCAATTGTCGAGCGTAATTCCACTGCAGCCACGCCCCTTTTCTTGTCATGAACTGAAGACACACCCCTCAAGGCCTGGTCTTCAGTTCATTGGCTTACATTATTTTAAAAGGTGCAGCCAACCTCCATACTGCACAACCTCTCCTCCCTGACAGCTCTACCCCCTCCCGACAGTGTTTACCCCCTCTCCCATCACGACAGTGTTTACCCCCTCTCCCATCACGACAGTGTTTAGCCCCACTCCTACCCCGACAGTGTTTACCCCCCTCCCACCCTGACAGTGTTTACCCCCCTTACCCCGACAGTGTTTACCCCCCTCTCACCCCGACAGTTTACCCCCTCTCCCACCCCGACAGTGTTTACCCCCTCTCACCCCGACAGAGTTTACCCCCTCTCCCACCCCGACAGTGTTTACCCCCTCTCCCACCCCGACAGTGTTTACCCCCCTCACCACAACAGAGTTTACCCCCTCTCCCACCCCGACAGTGTTTACCCCCTCTCCCACCCCGACAGTGTTTACCCCCCTCTCACCCCGACAGTTTACCCCCTCTCCCACCCCGACAGTGTTTACCCCCCTCACCACAACAGAGTTTACCCCCTCTCCCACCCCGACAGTGTTTACCCCCCTCTCACCCCGACAGTTTACCCCCTCTCCCACCCCGACAGTGTTTACCCCCCTCACCACAACAGAGTTTACCCCCTCTCCCACCCCGACAGTGTTTACCCCCTCTCACCCCGACAGTTTACCCCCTCTCCCACCCCGACAGTGTTTACCCCCCTCACCACAACAGAGTTTACCCCCTCTCCCACCCCGACAGTGTTTACCCCCCTCTCACCCCGACAGAGTTTACCCCCTCTCCCACTCCGACAGTGTTTACCCCCTCTCACCCTGACAGTGTTTACCCCCTCTCCCACCCCGACAGTGTTTACCCCCCTCACCACAACAGAGTTTACCCCCCTCACCACAACAGAGTTTACCCCCTCTCTCACCCCGACAGAGTTTACCCCCCTCTCTCACCATGACAGAGTTTACACCCCTCACCACAACAGAGTTTACCCCCTCTCCCACCCCGACAGTGTTCACCCCCTCTCCCACCCCGACAGAGTTTACCCCCTCTCCCACCCCGACAGTGTTTACCCCCCTCACCACAACAGAGTTTACCCCCTCTCCCGCCCCGACAGTGTTTACCCCCCTCTCCCGCCCCGACAGTGTTTACCCCCCTCTCCCACCCCCGACAATGTTTACCCCCTCTCCCGCCCCCGACAGTGTTTACCCCCTCTCCTGCCCCGACAGTGTTTACCCCCTCTCCCACCCCGACAGTGTTTACACCCTCTCCCACCCTGACAGCGTTTACCCCCTCTCCTGCCCCGACAGCGTTTACCCCCTCTCCCGCCCCGACGGCGTTTACCCCCCTCTCCTGCCCCGACGGCGTTTACCCCCCTCTCCCGCCCCGACGGCGTTTACCCCCCTCTCCCGCCCCGACGGCGTTTACCCCCTCTCTCACTCCAATTGTTCACTCCCTCCCTCACCCCTTTGACAGTGTTTATCCCCCTCCCTCACATTGTCGGGGGTGGGGGCGGGGGTGAACACTGTCGGGGGGGTGGGGGTGGGGGCGGGGGTGAACACTGTCGGGGGGGTGGGGGCGGGGCTGAACACTGTCGGGGGGGGGCGGGGGTGAACACTGTCGGGGGGGTGGGGGCGGGGGTGAACACTGTCGGGGTGGGGGCAGGGGTGAACACTGTCGGGGGGGGCGGGGGTGAACACTGTCGGGTGGGGTGGGGGCGGGGGTGAACACTGTCGGGGGGGGGTGAACACTGTCGGGGGGGTGGGGGCGGGGCTGAACACTGTCGGGGGGGTGGGGGCGGGGGTGAACACTGTCGGGGGGGTGGGGGCGGGGGTGAACACTGTCGGGGTGGGGGCAGGGGTGAACACTGTCGGGGGGGCGGGGGTGAACATTGTCGGGTGGGGGTGGGGGTGAACACTGTCGGGGGGGTGGGGGCGGGGGTGAACACTGTCGGGGGGGGCGGGGGTGAACACTGTCGGGGGGGTGGGGGCGGGGGTGAACACTGACGGGGGGTGGGGGCGGGGGTGAACACTGTCGGGGGGGGCGGGGGTGAACACTGTCGGGGGTGGGGGGGCGGGGGTGAACACTGTCGGGGGGGTGGGGGCGGGGGTGAACACTGTCGGGGGGGTGGGGGCGGGGGTGAACACTGTCGGGGGTGGGGGCGGGGGTGAACACTGTCGGGGGGGTGGGGGCGGGGGTGAACATTGTCCGGGGGGGGGGGCGCGGTGTGTGAATGAATATTGCAGGAGATGCTGCAGTTGTCTTTGTCCTTTGACACTTCAGCTGATTTACTTAGAGTCAATCTGCCAGGTCGGCTTTACTTACTGTGTGAAAACCAGGGAAAGTATCGTGAAAACAGTCCAAGTCTCTGTGATTCTGGCCATCTGACCCCATTGTCACAGGGACCGTGCTGCAGTTTGGCCAGGGTAAAGCCACCAGTCAGAAGTTTAAACTTCCCAGCGTTAATAGCATTACGGGTGTACGCACGTTGGGATTTTCTCGACGTCCTGAAGCTCTGAAGATGGGTCATACGGACTCAAAACATTAACTCTTATTTCTCTCTCCGCCGATGCTGCCAGACCCTGCTGAGTTTTTCCAGCATTTCCTGTTTTCATTTGATATTTCCAGCATCCGCAGTATTCCGCTTTTAGTTGAGGGATTGGGCTGTGGGGGTGGGGGGGGGGTTGTCGGTGGATGGGAAAGCGGAGTTGAAGGTAGAGGATCAGCTGTGATCGTACTGAATGGTGGAGCAGGCTCCTGCTCCTACACCGCCTGTACTTGTGTACTCTGACCGCCTGTTTCTGTGCTCCCAGGGCCTGTCGGGGAATACGATGCTGGGGGTCAGTCATGTCGTCACCACCAGCATTGGGATGTGTGACATCGACATTCGGCCGGTGAGTGTGTCGGCAGGACATCTTCCGAAGCGGCGTCCAAGTGGTTGCTCCCCTTTCTAGACTGTGCCTCTAGCTTTGCCACAGAGCCAAATGGAATTAAGATTGCCCAGTGTTAGCTCGGTATTGGAACAGGAGGTGCCCAGCAGAACGCACATCCCTCCCCGTCTTATATTTAAGAGACTATCATAACTTAGATTAATGTCCTTTAATTTGAACGTTGCTGAAAAGAGACATGTTGCCAAAGCGTTTTCAATAGGACAAATGCAAGAATGCCAAATTTCAAACAATCACAACAATTTGTACTCCAGGAGAAAACATTTCTCCTGTCAAGTTCCCCCCTCAGAATCTCATCTGTTTTAATAAGATCTCTTCTCGTTCTTCTAAACTCCCATGAGTATAGATCCAACCCATCGCTTCATTAATCCACGCTTCTCCAAGTGAGAATTAACTCTGTCCTCGACAACAGTTCTCCAGTAGTTTTTAATGCCTTCAGACTGACCTGCAGCCGGCAGGTTTATCCCATTCCCCTTCTATTTTGAACAGGGGTGTAATATTTACAGTCCTCCTGTCCTCTGGGACCTACTCGCATATCCAAGGGAAATGAAAGATGGTGGTCAGAGCTTCTGATATCCCCACTCTCACTTCCCTTAGTAGTCCAGCATGCGTCCCATCTGGATGGGGTGACTTGTGCGTTTTGAGTGATGTCAGTCTGTTTAGTCCCTCTCTGAAGGGAGGAAAGGGTTGGGAAAGCTGGCCTGGAGCTGGTCACCTGGGTGTAACCCGTCGCTGTTTTCTCCCGGCAGGGCCTGTACGGCAGTGTGATCGTCACCGGGGGTAACACCTTGCTTCAAGGCTTCACGGACCGGCTGAACCGGGAACTCTCGCAGAAAACCCCTCCAGTGAGTACAGTGGCGGGGAGACAAGCCCCTTTATTCTTTTACGAAACAGGATGCCGCCTTCAGCACGTGCATGAGGCCCGAACTCCACCGTGTGGCTGTGGGCTTGCTCCATCCCCCTTCTGATGGCGAGGGCGGGAGCGGGGTGTGGCATGCTCTGCGAGGTTGAAAACAGCCGATCATCGCAAATTGGCGGGTACATTCGCCATGAGCTGGTAGAAGCCAGCCAATCGTGACGGAGTGGGCAGAGTTTTAAAAAAAAAAGAGCACGTGACTTCAGCTGGGCTCAGTAACGTAAAATGGCAGCCACGGTTCATGTGTTTTCTTGCACATCGTCTGGTCTCTCTGTAGATTTTTCAGCTCCTTCTGATATAAAGGAGGTGGAATCCTGCCCGATTTTCACTGAAGGCAACCTCCTTTCTTTGCGGCCCTCCCGCTGGCATTGCTCACGGTTCATGTGGCGACGCTCTGTTTCATAACGGGGCATTGCGCTATTTTAATGCGTGGTCTAGTATTCCTCAAGAGCCTCTAAGCTCGTCAAGCCCCAATGCCTGAATGTGACAGGCCCATCCTGAGGCCCACTGATGTTTTCGATGGAAGGAAACTTGGCAACTTTGTAAATTCTGGCTGCAGCTCAGACGAAATCATAAGTCCCTGACTGCTTTGCTTCCTAACCTACTTCATAAGTATTTTTTAGGCTTCCAGGGGCGTTGGGTTCAGAGTTTTCTCATTCGCTCATCAACCTCCCATGGCCTTGCTCATCGGCAGGCCAAAAATGGCAGGTTTGGGTCGGGCTACAGCGGCACCAGTGGCGGGAGGACTGAATAGCAGGATCTATTAACCTCCCCGGTGTACCCTGCACGACAGCGGCACCAGTGGTGGGAGGACGAAATAGTTGGCTCTATTAACCACCCCGGTGTACCCTGCACGACAGCGGCACCAGTGGTGGGAGGACGAAATAGTAGGCTCTATTAACCACCCCGGTGTACCCTGCACGACAGCAGCACCACTGGCGGGAGGACTGAATGGTAGGATCTATTAACCTCCCCGGTGTACCCTGCACTACAGCGGCACCAGTGCTGGGAGGACTGAATAGCAGGGCGTCATTTATATCCGAGGAATACACCACAGTGTATTCCAGTGGCGGGAGGACTGATTTCCCCCCGCACCACAGCGGCACCAGTGTTGGGAGGATTCAATAGTAGAGTTTAAGAACGAATAAGGAGCAATCACATTGCTGGGTGTGTACCATAGCCCCCCAAACAGTCAGAGAGAAATAGAAGAGCAGATATGTAGGCAAATTTCAGAGAAGTGTAAAAATAATAGGATATTAATAGTGGGGGATTTCAACTTCCCCAACATTAACTGGATTAGTCATAGTGTGATAGGTTTAGAGGGAGCGGAATTCTTAAAATGCATCCAGGAGAGCTTTTTAAGTCAGTTCGTAGAAGGTCCTACAGGAGAGGAGGTGGTCCTGGACTTAATTTTAGGGAATGAAGCTGGGCAAGTGGTAGCGGTATCAGTGGGGGAGTATTTTGCAGATAGTGATCATAACTCTGTTCGATTCAAGGTTGTTATGGAAAAGGACAAGGATGGGCCAGAAATCAGATTCTAAATTGGGGGAAGGCCGATTTTAATAAAATCAGATACGATTTGGCCAGAGTGGATTGGGAGCAGCTGCTTTTAGGTAAATCTGCATCAGAGCAGTGGGACTCATTCAAGATGGAAATAGGGAGAGTACAGGGCCAATATATTCCAGTAAAGACAAAGAGTGGGACCAACAAATCCAGGGAACACTGGATGTTGAGGGATATACAGGATTGGATAAAGAGAAAAAGGGAGGCTTATGGCAGATACCGAGGGCTCAAAACAGCGGAAGCCCTAGACGAGTATAGAATGTGTAGGGGGGAACTTAAAAAGGAAATTAAGAGAGCAAAAAGGGGCATGAAAAAACATTGGCAGGTAAAATAAAGGAAAATCCAAAGTTAATTTACAAGTATATTAAGATTAAGAGGATAACTAGGGAAAGAGTAGGGCCCATTAAGGACATTGTGGTAATTTGTGTGTGGAGCCAGAAGACGTAGGAAGGGTTCTAAATGAATATTTTGTGTTGGTGTTCACAAGTGAGAGGGATGACGTGGATATGGAAATCAGGCAGAAGGACTGTGATGTAATTAAAGAAATTAGCAAAGGAAGGGACGAGGTTCTAAGGCATAAAAGTAGATAAATCCCCAGGCCAGGATGAAATGCATCCCAGGCTGTTGAGTGAGGCAAGGGAGGAGATAGCAGGGATACTGGCAATAATTTTCAATACCTCTCTGGCCACAGGAGAGGTGCCAGAGGACTGGAGGACAGCCAATGTGGTACCGTTATTCAAGAAGGGAGGAAGGGATAAACCAGGGAACTACAGGCCGTCAGTTTAACCTCCGAGGTGGGGAAACTTTTGGAAGCAATTCTAACGGACAGAATTAATCTACACTTTGAGAGGCAGGGATTAATCAAGGACAGTCAGCGTGGTTTTGTTAAGGGGAGGTCATGTCTGACCAATTTGATTGAATTTTTCAAAGAGGTGACCAGGTGTGTAGATGAGGGCAATACATTTGATGTAGTCTACTTGGACTTCAGCAAGGCTTTTGATAAGGAGACTGATAACGAAGGTAAGAGCCCATGGGATCCAAGGCAATTTGGCAAATTGGATCCAGAATTGGCTGAGTGGCAGGAAGCAGAACGTGATGGTCGAGGGGTGTTTTTGTGACTGGATGCTTGTGTCCAGTGGGGTTCCACAGGGATCGGTGTTGGGTCCCTTGCAGTTTGTGGTATATATAAACGATTAAGACTTGAATGTAGGAGGGTTGATCAGTAAGTTCGCTAATGACATGAAAATTGGTGGAGTGGTAAGTAGTGAGGTGGATAGCCTTAGATTACAGGAGGATATAAACGGGCTGGTCAGTTGGGCTGATCAGTGACAAGTACCGAGGATCAGAGGGACCTTGATGTCCACCGGTCCCTTAAGGTAGCGGGACAGGTAGGTAAGGTGGTTAAGAAGGCATGTGGGATACTTGTCTTTATTGGCCAAGGCATAGAATATAAGAGCAGGAGGTTATGCTGGAACTGTATAAAATGCTGGTTAGGCCACAGCTAGAGTATTGTGTGCAGTTCTGGAATCCACATAATGGGAAGGATGTGATTGCACTGGAGAGAGTGCAGAGGAGATTTACCAGGATGTTGCCTGGGCTGGAGAGTTTTAGTTATGAGGAGAGATTGGATAGACTGGATTATTTTCCCTGGAGCAGAGGAGATTGAGGGGGGACATGGTTGAGGTGTATAAAATTATGAGGGGCATAGATAAGGTAGACAGGAAGGAACTTTTCCCCTTGGTGGAGGGATCAATAACCAGGGGGCATAGATTTAAGGTAAGGGGCAGGAGGTTTAGAGGGGATGTGAGGAAGAATTTTTTCACCCAGAGGGTGGTGGGAATCTGGAACTCACTGCCTGAAAGGGTGGTAGAGGCAAAAACCCTCATAACACTTAAGAAGTATTTGGATGTGCACTTGCAATGCCATGGCATAGAAGGCTATGGGCCTAGTGCTGGAAAATGGGATTAGAATAGTTCGGTACTTGTTTGACCGGCACAGACTCGATGGGCTGAAGGGCCTTTTTCTGTGCTGGAGATCTCCATGACTCTAGTTGAACACTTAACCTCCCCGGTGTAACCTGCCCTGCAGCGGCACCAGTGCTGGGATGACTGAATAGCAGGAGGCTATTTATCTCCTGAGTGAACGCCGCACTACAGCGGCACCAGTGGTAGGAGGACTGAATAGCAGGAGGCTATTTATCTCCTGAGTGAACCCTGTACAACAGCGGCACCAGTGGTGGGAGGACTGAATCGCAGGGCACTGTAGCAACAATCTTTCACAAATAGTAAACAGGAAAAGCTGTAAAAATTGCTTTCAACAATCTTTAACACTTTAGCTTTTACTCCGAAACATAAAACAAAAAAGGCACGACCAACTGGAGGTCTTAGGAATTTTTAAGCTCATTTAAAAAGTACTTAGATATGCACATTAACCTCCAAACAATGAGGCTGGGTTGTGAACTGGTGTGGACAGGGAATCATAGAATTGTTACAGCACATGAGAAGGCCATTCAGCCCATTTTGCCCATGCTGGCTCTCCTCAGCAGCAATTTACCTACTGCCACTGCCCCACCCCCTCCCTGCGTCCCTGCACGTTTCCACCTTTTCAGACATTGAGAAGGTTTTACACAACAGACTTGATGGGCTGAATGGTCCCCTTCTATGATCCTACCACACAGGGGGGGGGACATATGTCAGCAGGGTTTGATGTGAGCTGCCTAATCCCAGCTGACACTCCTACTCCAGTCCTGTTATAGCCAGAGCTTGCAGGTCTCAATGAAGCCAGAGGGGGAAAAGGAATTCCATTTTATGTAGGACCAGTTGCCACTTTTCCCAGTGGGTCGCAACATCTGCAGTAGCACTCAGGCCCTGTTGGAGGGCAACTCCACCAGGAGGCACAGCATGGAGGCGGGCAGGTCATCAAGGGAGCAAATAGCAGAGTCGATAAAGAGAGAGTTAGGGCCTGAATGGGGAGAGAGAGGGTCAGAGTGTGAATGGGGTGAGGGAGGGTCAGAGTGTGAATGGGGAGAGAGAAGGTCAGAGTGTGAATGGGGAGAGAGAGGGTCAGAGTGTGAATGGGGAGAAGGAGGGTCAGAGTGTGAATGGGGAGAGGGAGGGTCAGAGTGTGAATGGGGAGAGGGAGGGTCAGAGTGTGAATGGAGAGAGAGGGTCAGAGTGTGAATGGAAAAGAGGGTCAGAGTGTGAATGGGGAGAGAGGGTCAGAGTGTGAATGGGGAGAGGGAGGGTCAGAGTGTGAATGGGGAGGAGAGGAGGGGTCAGAGTGTGAATGGGGAGAGAGGGTCAGAGTGTGAATGGGGAGAGAGGGTCAGAGTGTGAATGGGGAGAGGGAGGGTCAGAGTGTGAATGGAGAGAGAGGGTCAGAGTGTGAATGGAGAGAGAGGGTCAGAGTGTGAATGGGGAGAGGGAGGGTCAGAGTGTGAATGGAGAGAGAGGGTCAGAGTGTGGGGAGAGGGAGGGTCAGAGTGTGAATGGAGAGAGAGGGTCAGAGTGTGAATGGAGAGAGAGGGTCAGAGTGTGAATGGGGAGAGGGAGGGTCAGAGTGTGAATGGGGAGAGAGGGTCAGAGTGTGAATGGGGAATGAACTTTGTTGATTAATCCTAATTTTCTCCTCCGTTTTACCATTTCCCCTCCTCCAATCAGAGTATGCGGCTGAAGCTGATAGCCAATAACAGCACAGTGGAGCGGCGGTTCAGTCCCTGGATTGGTGGCTCCATTCTTGCCTCGCTGGTGAGTCAGTCTGTTACCGTGCAGAGTTTTAGTGCTATGTAGTTCTTGCATGTTGACACAGTTACAGGATCTGATAATGTGTTGTAAAACACTGTAATCATTAACCAATCAATATCTCCAGATATTTGATGTTCAGCATTTTATATTCACTGGGATCTTTCTGTGATTTCTGCTGTGGATTTATGCTGGTAGAGGGTTTTATAAGATTCAAGAGATATGGAGAGGTAGAGAGTGGGTTAGATGGAGGGATATGGGGAGACGGCGGGAGCGAGGGATATGGGGAGACGGCGGGAGCGAGGGATATAGAGAAATGGCGGGTGTAGCCAATTGTGTCAGTAAGGGGACATGTTTGTTTCTCATGTTGACCTTTCTATCTTTGCACAGGGCACCTTCCAGCAGATGTGGATTTCCAAACAGGAATATGAGGAGGGGGGCAAACAGTGCGTGGAAAGGAAATGCCCCTGAGCAGAAGAAGCAAACAGAAAGGACCTCCATTAGCTGCCCATAGACCTACCTGAAAGCCAACCTTTAGCCTTCACCCTCCTTATCCATACCCAACAGGCCCGCCCGGGGTCTTTTGGCCTTGGCTTTTCCTCCGACTTGTCTCGCATGCTTAACTAGGCCTGTCTCTGCTAGTGGGCCCAGCCTTGAGCCACCCGATTTCAACAGCCGGGCCTGAAAGAAGAGAGCCCAGAGTTGGTCACCAAGGCTGAGCCAAGTCTCAGCAGAGGCCTCCACCCAAAGGCCTAATCTGTCCCCAGACAGAAGAGGCCTCAAGGGCCCAGAGCTCCCTTCACCTTCTGCCCTTGGTAACCAGCCACGATGGCTGTAACGGTCACATTTCTCAGGCTACAGTAGTAGAGGGGGGGGGGTGTTTATTTCCTGGCCTAGTAACCCAGAGGCCTAAACTAATGATCCAGAGGCATGAGTTCAAATCCCACCAACGGCAGCTTGGGGAATTTAAATTCAATTAATTAATAAATCTGGAATAAAAAGCTAGTCTGAATAATGGTGACCATGAAACTACCGGATTGTCATAACAAACCCATCAGGTTCACTGTAAAGGTTTGCGTTAGCCTAAGGTGCGATGGAACATCTGAACATCTCCAAACATTCTCCCTGAGTTTCTCTTGCACACTCCCCTCATTCCCCTCCCACCCCATGTCCATAGCCAGGCATCTGGAGACAAAGGCCTCAATCCAAGATTTTGAGCCCAGCCAAGTGTGAGCTTCTATTTTATTCATTCACGGGATGTGGGCCCAGCATTTATTGCCCATCCCTAATTGCCCCTTGAGAAGGTGGTGGTGAGCCGCCTTCTTGAGCCGCTGCAGTCCATGTGGGGTAGGTACACCCACAGCGCTGTTAGGGAGGGAGTTCCAGGATTTTGACCCAGCGACAGTGAAGGAACGGCCGATATATTTCCAAGTCAGGATGGTGAGGGGCTTGGAGGGGAACTTCCAGGTGGTGATGTTCCCATATGTCTGCTGCCCTTGTCCTTCTAGGTGGTAGTGGTCATGGGTTTGGAAGGTGCTGTCTAAGGAGCCTTGGTGAGTTGCTACAGTGCATCTTGTAGATGGTACACACACTGCTGCTACTGTACATCAGGGGGTGGAGGGAGCTTATTTTAGAAGAATGAGAGATGATCTCGTTGAAGCATATACAATTCTGGGAGGGTTTTACAGGGTTGATGCTGAGAGGGTGTTTCCCCTTGGCTGAGGTACCTCGAACCTGGGAGGGGTCACAGCCTCTGGATAAGGGGTCGGCCATTTTGGACTGAGGCGAGGAGAAATCTCTTCACTCAGAGGGTCGTGAATCTTTGGAACTCCCTACCCCAGGGAGCTGTGGATGCTCCATCATTGCGTATATTCAAGACTGAGACCTATTTCAACACTAACGAGATACGGGAAAGTGGAACTGAGCTGGATCGGCCACGATCTTATTGAACGACGGAACAGCTTCAAGGGGCCGAATGGTCTCCTCCTGCTGCTATTTCTTGTGTTCTTTACAATGGAGGGCAGCTTCCAACAGGTAGTCAGGGGCAGGGTGGGGGGTGTTACAGGGGGGAGCTTATGTCTAAAATTCTGTCATCTAGCAAGGACTGTTCAGGCCTGGTCTGTGAGGGATGTTGGGTGGGGGGGAAGCCTTGCTCCTGTTACACCACCTCGGGTAGACTTCCTCTGCAGGGGTCTCAGCCTCAGCAATGGTGCTGACATCGCCTATATTCAAGAAGTTAGCCCAGAGCCAAGGGTGGGAGAACAGGAGCTTTGTCGAGCCTCAAAAGCCTAGCGCCCTCTCCTGCCTCCTGCTGGCAGTTCTGTAGGCCGAGGCTGTCTGCTGGATGGGGAGCGGGGATGGGGGCTTGGCCGCCCAGCTGAGTTTCACGGGCTGTTCAACTCTGAGAGGCCCCGCAGCTCAATCCAGTCAGGCTCTCGCACCCTTTTCCAATCGAGCGAATGGTTCCCTCCAGCAATTGGGCCAACTCCAAGGGGACCCCGCCCACAACAAGCTAAGATCAGTTGATCCAACCCAGGCCCGGAATTGAGCCTGGGACCTGCCTGCTTGGCATTAGCTCCGCTCCCCCAAAATTGGTCAGACCGTTTCCCAAACGGACACTCGGAGCGTAGAGTTAGGCCGGATCTCCTCACCGCAGGATCCAACATTCCCTCCGCTCAAAGCAGCCCGAGGGCCTAATGACTGGAGGAGTGGGGAGGTGCGCATCCGACACCAACCAGCTCCATCCCGGCTTCTAGAGAGGGCGGCCTGATGAGGTTAAGGGCAACGGGTGAGCAGCAACTGCGGTCACCACACAGAGGACCAGAGGCTTGGAAACGTGGCTGAGGCCAAGGCTGTTGGACTGGGAGGTTCGACGGGGTGGTTGGAGAACATGGGAACACGTGGGTTTGAAGGTTGGCACACATGGGCTGGGCACGTAGTTTGGGGCTTGGGCACAGGGTTCGGGGATGGGGCATAAGGTTTTGGGGAAGGGGCGGTATAGGGTGAAGGTGGGTGGGGGTCGGGGCAGGATGTTTGGGGGATTGTGGTGGGCGGGGAAGTGCAGCGAGGCAAAGAGTTTGACCTCTGACCAACACAGTTTTGGTTGGGGTACACGGTTTGGGGAAGCGGGGCACAGCGGGTGGGCCTTGGGGCAGTGTGACGGGGGTGGGGGTTGAAATCGTGCCCTTCGGTCTTTGAGCATCACCACCCCCCCCCACCTCGATCAATAGGTAGTCCCTTCCTGTACCTCACCAAACGCCAGCCGGTTTTAAACGTCTACGCAAGATGGTGCGGGTAGTGTGGGGGGGGGGGGGGGGGGGGGGGGGGGGGGGGGGGGGGGTTTGGTGTTTAATTGTGATTGTGCCGTCGTAGATTAAATGTAAATTATTGCCACTGATGAAACACTCTGAGCCGTGCCATTGTGCAGTTGCTCAGCGCAGAAGCAGGACCTTTACTGACGGTGTTTGTGTAGAACGTCTTAGAGTGAGACCCCCGCCTGGCGGAGCTTCAATATCATTTCTTTAAGGCTGTGTTTGTGACCATGCATCCATGTGTTTCGATCCATCCCCTCATTGTGAACGACAGGACAGACAACAGCTGTAAATAAACTCGGCAGCTCCATTATTGGCTTATTTAGGGAAACGAAGGTCAGGGTACCAGAACCCCCCTTTGGTGGAGGAGCCTCTGCCCTCCCCTTCTCCCCGCTCCTTCCCCCCCCCCCCCACCGCCCCCCCGGGGCCCTGTCTTCAGTGTTGTCCGTCCCGGAGTGAAGGAGAGAGCCTCAAACTGTTAATGGTGGGTGGGGGAAGGGCTGCACCCACCCCTACCCCCCCCCCCCCCCCCACACACACACACACACACACACACATCCCCAGCCCTGTGCCTCATGAGCTCTGGGTGAGGCCGCCCGCCTCAAACAAAAAAAAATAAATAAATCTCGGTTCAGGACAACTTAATGGCTGAGGCCGAACGTGGGAGGTTGGGGTCTGGTTCACCACCCCCAAGTCTGCCCATTGGTCAATGTGCCTGTCAATCAAGCCGTTGCCATAGCGTTTTGTCCCTTCTCAAAACAAAAAGCAGGCCGGGCACAGGGGAGTGACGTCATTGGATTTCTGGACCCAGGGCGCGTGCACAGGCGGGTATTGGTAACCATCTTGTGCGGCCCATCTTGCATTGGCAGGAACACCATGCTTCCTTTAGCCTTAGTGAGGTCTTGCTGAAAAGCGAGACACATTGCTGAAGTCTTTCGTCTAGCACTCATCAAGACAAATGCAAGAGTGCCATATCTCAAACGATCACGACAATTTATATGACAGGAGGAAAGGATGCGGATTGGGTGGTAAGTTGACTCTGAGCTAAGCCCCTAAAGCTGGGGCCTTGCCCTCGCACAGCAAGTTGGACCCTGTTCCTCACACTCAGAGCTGGGGCCTTGTCCTCGCACAGCACATGGGGCCTGTTCCTCACACTCAGAGCTGGGGCCTTGCCCTCACACAGTGAGTTGGGGCCTGTCCCTCACCCTCGGAGCTGGGGCCTTGTCCTCGCACAGCACATGGGGCCTGCTCCTCACACTCAGAGCAGGGACCTTGTCCTCGCACAACGAGTTAGGGCCTGTCCCTCACACTCGGAGCTGGGGCCTTGCCCTTACACAGTGAGTTGGGGCCTTGTCCTCACACTTGGAGCTGGGGCCTTGCCCTTACACAGTGAGTTAGGGCCTTGTCCTCGCACAGCGAGTTGGGGCCTGTTCCTCACACTCAGAGCTGGGGCCTTGCCCTCACATAGTAAGTTGGGGCCTTGTCCTTGCACAGTTAGCTGGGGCCTGCTCTTCACACTCGGAGCTGGGGCCTTGACTTTGCACAGCGAGTTGGGGCCTTGCTCTCGCACAGCGAGTTGGGGCCTGTTCCTCACACTCAGAGCTGGGGCCTTGCCCTCACATAGTAAGTTGGGGCCTTGTCCTTGCACAGTGAGCTGGGGCCTGCTCCTCACACTCGGAGCTGGGGCCTTGACTTCGCACAGCGAGTTGGGGCCTTGACCTCACACAGTGAGTTGGGGACTGTTCCTCACACTCAGAGCTGGGGCCTTGTCGTCCTACCGGGAGCTGGGGCCTGTTCCTCACACTCGGAGCAGGGGCCTTGCCCTTGCACAGCGAGTTGGGGACTGTTCCTCACACTCAGAGCTGGGGCCTTGTCCTCCTACTGGGAGCTGGGGCCTGTTCCTCACATTGGGAGCTGGGGCTTTGCCCTTGCACAGTGAGTTGGGGCCTGCCTACTCCTTACCCTCGGAGCTGGGGGCCTTGCCCTCACACAGCGAGTTGGGGCCTGTTCCTCACAATTGGAGCTGGGGCCTTGACCTCGCACAGTGAGTTGGGGCCTGCCTGCTCCTTACCCTCAGAGCTGGGGCCTTGCCCTTGCACAGCGAGTTGGGGCCTGCCTGCTCCTTACCCTCGGAGCTGGGGCCTTGCCCTCACACAGCGAGTTGGGGCCTGTTCCTCACAATTGGAGCTGGGGCCTTGACCTCGCACAGTGAGTTGGGGCCTGCCTGCTCCTTACCCTCAGAGCTGGGGCCTTGCCCTTGCACAGCGAGTTGGGGACTGTCCCTCACACTCTGAGCTGGGGCCTTGTCCTCCTACTGGGAGCTGGGGCCTATTCCTCACATTGGGAGCTGGGTCCTGTTCCTCACAATTGGAGCTGGGGCCTTGCCCTCACATAGTGAGTTGGGGCCTGTTCCTCACACTTGGAGCTGGGGCCTTGCCCTCGCACAGTGAGTTGGGGCCTGCCTGCTCCTTACCCTCGGAGCCGGAGCCTTGTCCTCACATAGTGAGTTGGGTCCTGTTCCTCACACTTGGAGCTGGGGCCTTGCCCTCTCACAGCGAGTTGGGGCCTGCTCCTCACATTGGGAGCTGGGGCCTTGTCCTCTTGTGATACAAGATATCAAATACTTTTTTGTCCAGGGTGGGAGAACGATTGCATCGATTCTGATTTAATATTTTAATAAAAAGATTAGGTCAGGAGATGATCCAATCTTTTGAGATAACTGCATCTTATTAAAATGCCTCCCATTGCTTCACACAATGATTCTCGTGACTATTGTTCTGCCTTCATCTGGTCCCTGAACATCAACATCCTTTCATTTTTCTAAATAAATACATGAGTTGTGAATATTTTTCCTGGATAAAGCATAATATTTTAATATTTCATCTTTGTGCTGTTCTTCTATTGAGGAAGGGCTGTGGATGTGAGGGGGCGTGTTCGGGAGATGTCCACCAAATGGCCATCCTTCTTAGGCAGGTGAGTAAACCAGCTATTCGCCATAGTGAGGCATATTCTGGACCAGCCCAATAAATGTCCTTCACCTGACATCTGTGCACCTCCTCAGGAGCCTGAGGTGGATGGAATGTATTCAAGTCATTCAATGGGGACTAGCTAACTCCCCAAGGATTGGGGATGCCCTCCAACCTCATGCGCCTCAGTGTCACCATGCGTAGCTCCTTCTAGACCGATCCGAGGCCTTGGGAGCTCATAGCATAGGAACAGGGCGAGGCCATTCAGCCCCTCAAGCCTGTTCTCTCAGTTAAGTAGCTTATGGCTGATCTGTATCTAAACTCCATATCCCTTGATACCGCCGCTGAACAGAAATCTATCAATCTCAGTCTTGAAACCTCCAGTTTGCACTCAGCTTTTTTTAGAGGAGTAAGTGCCAGACTCCCCACCACTCCCTCCTCGACAACCTGGCTCTAATTTTAAGATGTTGTCTGCTGCTTCCCAATTTCCCCCACCACAGGAGATGGTTACCTCCCTCCCTCCTCCAAGTACCAGGCCCGAAGAGGGTATTGGCACCCTTGGACTGGTCCATGACTGAGCTTTGGCAAAGTATTATAGTGGTTTGCCATTACCTTCTGCAGTACGGGCTGACCAGGAGACGCTCACGCTCTTTACCGCCTGCCATCTGGCCTATCGGCAGGCTTTATGATCAACCCATTTGGCCACTTTACGGACACACTGGAGTGGGGCTTGAATCCGGAGCCTCCGGCCCAGAGGTAGGGAGACTATCCACTGCTCCACTCTCTCTGTCTACCCTGGCAAATGCTTCTAACGTTTTTTAAACGCCCAGATCAGATCACCTGCCACCCCCAACCTTTTATATTCGAGGGAGTACAAGCCTAGACTCTGCAACCTGTCCGTGTAATTTAACCCCTTTGAGTCCTGGTGTCACTCTGGTCAATCTGCTTCCCAGCCCCTCAAAAGGGCTAATATACCCTTCGTGAGGTGCAATGCCCACAACTGAACACAGGTTGGGGTCTGGCCAAGGGGATGTACCCATGAGGCTTCTCTTCCACACCTTTATATTCCAGTCATCTTAGAATAAGGGCCAATATTCCAGTCATCTTATTGTATAGGTTCACTAGCTTTTAGGAGACTGTAAACATGTACAGACATACATCACAGGAGGTCCACAGGAAGGCATGCCAATATCCCATCAGACTCTCTGTTGAGCGCTCTGGCCTGCCCTGGTCTTTGATGTGGCATTGTTGGTGTTTGTTGCCCATCTCTAGTGGTGGTGAGCCGCCATCTTGAACTGCTGCAGTCCATGTGGTGTAGGTACACCCACCGTGCTGTTAGGGAGGGAGTTCCAGGATTTTGGCCCAATGACAGTGAAGGAACGGCCGATATATTTCCAAGTCAGGATGGCGAGTGGTTTGGAGGGGAACTTGCACGTGGTAGTGCTCCCCTGTGCCTGCTGCCCTTGTCCTTCTAGATGGTAGAGATGGCAGGTTTGGGAGGCGCTGTCGAAGGAGGCTTGGCGAATTGCTGCAGTGCATCTTGGTACATTCGAGCTCAGGTGATGGCACAGAGAGGATTCACGGGACTCAAGAAGAGCATCACAAGACTGAGTTGGAGAAAGATGGTGGCTGGGGATGGGGTGTTGGCTTGGGTTTGCCTTGAGAGGACAATGACCATCAAGAGATAGTTAACAGGAGAGAAGCCCAGGTATTGCGTTCAAGTAAATTGTTGCGAGTAGGCCAAGATGACATGGGTTCAAACTAGATTTCAGGGATCAATTCAAATTTACATTGTCTGGTGATAATGGGCAGGTCATGACCTCAAGATGGGGGTCAGCAGCCTTGTTGCCATGGCAATGCCAACAACAAACTTTTGTGCTATTTTGAAAGGGGCCAATATCTTGGGCCCTGTTTTGGGTAGGTGGACCCTTTTAATGTGCAATTGAGGGGCCGAGGATCCCAATTGGCAACTTGGCTTGGAGCTTGGAAAGTAAGGTTGGGGGGGTGGGGGCGGAAGATCTGATCACACGTGCTGGAGAGGCCAGGCCATGGTGAGGTGGCGTTATGTTCACAGGGGCTTGAAGGGATGCTCCTGCCCCAGGAAAATAACCCTGGGGGTAGTCGTAGGGACCCCCCAAACTTTATGATCACAGACACCACCCCCCCCCCCCCCCCCCCCCCCCCCCCCCCCCACCACTTCACCCATTCCCTCTCCCCCTTACCTTGCCAGTGGCCTAAACGGGGAATAAGGGACATTTATCGACAGCCCCACGCTAATGTGGTTGCCGTTTCAAAATGGCGGCTGCCTCGTTGTCACGGTTTACGAGCATGCTCTGCTTGGAGCGGAACCCCAGATCGAATAACAGAGGGGAGCAGGCCAGGAACCATTTTAAGAGACAACTGCGTCTTCTTGTGGCCGAGGTTTTTCCGAGCGAGTTAACTCAGGCGACCATGATTTTAGATGGACAAACAAGGTTTCGTTTCCCACGTTCTTGCCAATATCCAGTTACAGGTCCACAGTCCACAGGGGCGGGGGAAGGGGGGACCCTCAATTTTAATCTCCGCCATTGGCTCCTGGAGTAAATCGCATCTTCAGCCAACCGGTAAGGGGGGTCTCCTGGGAGCAGATGAAGCCTCCGTGAGATGGCGAGGAGGGAAGCGTTGAGGGCCTCCACGGTCTGGGTCAGCTGAACCAAGGCCTTGGCCTGCTTCTCCAGCAGTTGCTGATTGGCTCGCAGCAGGCCTTCCAATTGGTCGCAGGAGGGCCCCAAAGCATCCTGGGTAGGGCCTCGTTCTGACCTCCACCTCGGGGAGGATCGCCTGGCCTTCAATCTCTGCTGAGGGGAAGGGATCTAATTCAGTACATTGTGGTAAAAGTTGAAACTCACCGGTGTTTTTTTTTTTTCAGTTTGAGTTTGGTTTACCTCACATGAAGTAATTAAGAAACGAACCGCAGAAAAACCAACAGGGGCTGTGCAGGCCATTCTGCCCAACTGTTCCATGCTGGCCCGCATGAGCCCGCTCGCTCTCCCCTCCTCATCTCACCACATCAACATACCCTTCTTCCCTCATATGATTATCCAGCTTCCCCTTAAATATATCTACGCTATTCACCTCCACCACTCCCGGTGGTAGCGAGTTCCACATTCTCCCCACACTCTGGGGAAGAAGTTTCTCCTGGCTTCCATCTTGACTGTTTTATATCTTTGGGCTCCCCCCATTTTGCAGTCCCCCACTCCCCCCCCCCCAACACCTGAAAGTGGAAACATCTTCTCTACCCCTAACTTATTAAAACCTTCCATAATCTTAAACAACTCTATTAATACCATTACATGGGGCATGTAACATTGCGGCCTAGTAGCAGGCTCCTACGGCAGCAAGGTGGAAAAGGGTAGAAGGGGGAAAGATGAGGTAAGAGAAGTGATTAGAAGATGCAAGCTTGGGTCTTGTAACTCGTAGACTGTAGCGGGAGAGAGAAGTGAGCCATTTTGGAGTTGGCAACCAACTGTCCCTTATTTTACGGGATTGTCCCATAGTTGAGCCCATTGTCCCGCGTCGAATGCTACTTTTCCTGTAATTCAGCACTCAGCAGCATCTGCTCTCACAACTCTGATATTACCCCCCCCTCCCTCCCCCAACTCAATCCCCCCACCCACCCTGGCTGCTGTAACAGACCCCATGCCAGCGTTTCCCTAGTTGCCCTTGAGAAGGTGGTGGTGAGCTACTGCCTTGAACCGCTGCAGTCCCTGTGGTGTAGGTGCACCCGCAGTAATAGTTCCAGGGCGGTGAAGGAACGGCAAATATAGTTCCAATTCAAGATGATGAAGTGGCGGGGGGGGGGGGGGGAACTTGCAGGTGGTAGCGTTCACATGCATCTGCTGCCCTTGACCTTTTAGGCTGGAGCAGTCGTGGATTTGGAAAGCGCTGTTTAAGGAGCCTTGTTGAGTTTCTACAGTGCATCTTGTAGACGGTACACACACCGCTGCAACTGAGCATCAGTAATGGAGGGGGTGAATGTTTGTGGATGGGGTGCCAATCAAGCGGGGCTGCTTTGACCTGGATGGTGTGGAGCTTCTTGAGTGTTGTGGAAGCTGCACTCATCCAGGCAAGTGGGGAGTATTCCATCACACTCCTGACTTCCGCCTTGTAGATGGTGGACAGGCTTTGGGGAGTCGGGAGGTGAGTAACCAGTTCAGTTTCTGGCCACTGGTAACCCCCCAGGATGTTATTAGTATTGATTTATTGCCCATTCCTAATTGCCCTTGAGAAGGTGGTAATGACCAACCTTCTTGAGTACAACTGAGTGGGCTCACTTGGACATTTCAGAGGGGCAGTTAAAAGTCAACTACATTGCTGTGGGTCTGGAGTCACATGTAGGCCAGACTGGGTAAGGAGGGCAGATTTCCTTCCCTAAAGGGGGCATTAGTGAACCAGATGGGGTTTTACAACAATAGATAATTGTTCCATGGTCGCCATGACTGAGACTAGTTTCATATTCCAGATTTTATTAATTAACTGAATTTAACTCTTCAGTTGGAATGGCGAGATCTCAGCAGGACCTTTAGATTACTAGACGAGTAACATAGTCACTGAGCTACCATATCCCCCAAAATAACAAATACCACAGAACTAAAGGGAGGAAGTAAAGTGGGTCAGAATGCCAACAGATGGTTAGAACGTTTAGGATTGCGAGTGCCCTATCTTGCCCGGGAGCTCACAGGAATAAAAAGCGTCTCGAGCAACGTTAGCACAGAGAAACTTCCCACAAATCCTTACAGGAGCCTCTGAGGTAGGCCCAGGTTTCTGGCAGTGCCCAGCAGAAGGAACTTGGCAGAGAGCCGGGCTGACTCGAGTGTCTTCCTTTCACCGCCCCCCCCCAACCTTTGCTCTTTTCTCCCTGCCTTTGAGGCAGGGAGTTTGGCCCATGGGGATGCAGCCTCTGAACCCTGAGCGATTTTTCAGACTCAAAACTTGCTGTCGAGAAAATAAACAAGGAAAAACCTTCTGGTGGACTGACCTGCTTTTTTATACACAGGAGAAACATCCCGGTGGACTTCACAGTCAAAAGTTTGGCACTAAGGCACATGGAGCCAGAGAACCATAGAAAAGTTATGGCCCAGAACGAGGCCATTCAGCCCATCGTGTCTGCGCCAGCTGAATTAAAAACTAGCCGCCCATTCTAATCCCACCTTCCAGCGCCCAGTCCGCAGCCTTGCAGGTTACAGCTCTACGGGTGCAGATCCAGTTACCTTGTAAATGAGCTGAGATTTTCTGCCTCCACCACCAAACCAGGCAGCCAATTCCAGATACCCGCCACCCTCTGGTTTTTCCTAATATCCCAAATCCTCCTACCAATCTGTGCCCCCTGGTAATTGACCCCTCCACTAGGGGAAACAAGTCTTTCCTGTCTACCCTATTTAGGCCCCTCATAATCTTGTACACCTCAATTGAGGAACCCCCACCAGCCTCCTCTGTTCCAAGGAAAACAACCCCAGCCTACCTAATCTTCCCTCATAGCTGCAATTTTCCAGCCCTGGCAACATTCTTGTCAATCTCCTCTGCGCTCTCTCTCTCTCCAGAGCGATTGTGTCCTTCCTGTAATGTGGTGACCAGAACCGTACACAAAATCCCAGCGGTGGCCTAACCAGCGTTTGATACAGTTCCAGCGTTACATCCTTGCATTCACGTAGCAGCATTAAGGATGGTTTTAAGGAGTGTCTTAAAGGAGGAGAGAGAAAGAGAGAGAGAGGCAGACAGGTCATTCCAGAGCTTGGGGCCCAGGTAACCGAGGGCACAACCACCAATGACGGAGGGTGGGGTGGTGCAATAGAAATTGGGGAATATGTCAATCAGTAGAAAAGGAGGCCATTCTGTGGACTATACAAGTTGTCTCACTTCTACCTCAATTGACAATCAACCTTCTCAAGGGGCAATTAGGGATGGGCAACAAACGCTGGGCCCAGCCAGCGACGCCCACATCCTGTGAAAGAATGAGAAGGAAACAAAGGCTGGGATTTGCCCACCCCGTGGGGTATTTCGGTGGGATTGGGCAATCCCGGTTGTAGGCGGGGCTGGAAATTCCCGCCCACGTCCTCCTGGACTTGCGCGTTCGCCATTCCTGGCCTCGGGAGAGGTCACTATTGGGAGGGATACCAACCCCGCCCCCCCCCCCCCCCCCACAACAAGAACGAGAAAGCCTGGCGATCCCCCAGACGGGATCGGGTCGATGGAATCCGCGTTACCTGCGCATGCGGTGAGTCCCTCGTTGCTCTGGTAGCCAGGCCGGCACCTGCACTCGCCGACGGGCACCAGCCAGTCTCCCTCGCTGGTGCAGTGCAGCTTCAGCGGGACGGAGGCCTCCTCGGCGTTGGCGACGCAGGCGCCCGCGGCCACGGCCAGCGAGGTCAGCCCCGGCCCCGCCGGGGTCTCAGGGAAGCGGGCCAAGCGGGCGACGGTGGACGGGCACTTCTTGAAGGAGGCCAGCACGGAGAGGAGGTTGACGCAGGCGCCTTGGTCGCGGAAGGCCAGGTGGAAACCCGCCTTGGTGAGGGGCCCGATGGGCATGGCCACCCTGTTGACCTTGCCCATCCTGTTGAGGGCGAAGACGTGCTCGGCGGTGACCTCCCGGGCCTTGACGTATGCGGCCTTCATGCGGGTGGCGGTGCTGGCCGAGGGGGCCACCTCAGAGTCCGACTCGAGGTAGTAGAGGGCAAAGTTCTCCCGGCAGGACCCACCAGCGCTGGAGATGGAGCCGCAGTCTCTCACGGTAAACCTGAGTTCCACATAAACCATCTGGGCCTCCCCCCGCTGGATGTAGCTGCTCCGTAGCCAATTGTCCTGATTGGGGCTCTCCACATTGCACACGCGGTAAGTCCTCATTGTGTTGAACTGTTTGTCCACGGCCACAGCCTCTTCCCACTGCCATGAGAGAGAAAATGCACTAAAAGCAACAAAACACTTCTCCCCTCCCGACATTCCACCACCCACTCCCTCCAAACCCCACAAGTCCCAGCCAGAGTGGAGGCAGACGATTGGGTAATTTCTCCGTCAGTCACGCCTGTAAGTGACTGGGATTTACTTTAACCGGCAGGATTCGTGCCATGTAACTATCCTCCACTGACTGCATTTGACTGGAGAAATCGCCCTGCTTTTCCCAGGAGTCTTTGTTGTAGTTTGGGCCATGTGTTCCATTTGCTGTCGTTTGAAGAGGCTCAGTTTGAATAGGCTCTATTTGCTGTTTGCTGAATAAATAGACCCTGTTTAAATAGACACTTTGCTGTTTGCTGAATAAATAGACCCTGTTTAAATAGACTCTGTTTGTTGTTTGCTGAATAAATAGACTCTGTTTAAGTGGACACTGTTTGTTGTTTTCTGAATAAATAGACCCTGTTTAAATAGACACTTTGTTGTTTTCTGAATAAATAGACCCTGTTTAAATAGACACTTTGTTGTTTTCTGAATAAATAGACCCTGTTTAAATAGACACTTTGTTGTTTTCTGAATAAATAGACCCTGTCTAAATAGACACTTTGTTGTTTGCTGAATAAATAGACTCTGTTTAATTAGACTCTGTTGTTTGCTGAATAAATAGACTCTGTTTAAGTAGACACTGTTTGTTGTTTGCTGAATAAATAGACCCTGTTTAAATAGACACTTTGTTATTTGCTGACTAAATGGACCCTGTTTAAATAGACACTGTTTGTTATTTGCTAAATAAATAGACCCTGTTTAGACTCTGTTTGTTATTTGTCATGCCCACTTCTGCTGTCACGATGACTCCAAATAAAATGCTACTTTCCTGCCTTCTCTCACCATCCCCTTCCTTTTTATGCCCCCCCCCCTTGCCTACTCCTGTCTTCTCCTAACATCCACTTTCCTCCCCTCACTTCCCCCACCCTCTCCTGAAAGCCTCACCTCGAGCTGAGGCTCAGACAGCTCCGCCCGAGCGGCCAATCAATAGGTAAATCTTTGAAAGTGAGTGCCAAGAGGCTGCTCCCCCATGTGCGGCATCATAGAGACTTAAAGCGCAGGAGGAGGCCATTCAGCCTGCTGTGTTGTGCCAGCTCTTAGAAAGAGCTTTCCAATTAACCTTCCTTGTGCTCCCTCTATAACCTGGCTAAAGATTCCTTTTCAAGTATTCATCAATCCCCTGGTTCTGGCTGACCACTGATGTTGAACACCTCGATTAAATCTAACCCCCCCCCCCACCAAACCTTCTCTGCTCCAAGGGGAACAATTCCAGCTTCTCCAGCCCCTCCACATTATTCCCAATCCCTGATACCCTGGTTGAGTCCATATGCAATCCCCAGCCACAATAGTAAGGAGAGGGAGCAAAACCAGGAAACCTGACCTGGCTACATCTCATGGCACTCACCAAGCAGCACTGGGGCACTGCCACGCTCCCCGAAAAACCCATCCCCTACCGCATTCAGCTTGTCCCCGCACACTGTGTGAGTCAGGGGTCATGGGTTCAAGACCCACTCTGGAAGCCAAGTTGACATCTATAGGCTTTAGCAGTGCTCGTGTGGGGCTTTTTATGAACCCCAAGCCTGACTTTTATCCCAATAGGGTTACAAGCCGTTAAAATTAATCTGTGCTGGTGTCAATGTGTGCCTTACCCCACCAGCAGGAGTCACCAGCCAGTTCAGCTCATCCTGTTCCAACTGCGTGTTCAGTAGCACTACTAGTGGAGAGAAAAAAAAAGACGTGCATTTATATAGCGCCTTCCACAACCACTGGGCATTCCAAAAGGCTTTACAGCCACTGGAGTGCTTTTTGAAACGCGCAGCCACTGTTGTGATGTAGGAAACGTGGCAGCCAATTGGTGCACAGCAAGCTCCCACAAACAGCAATGGTAACGATGAGATCACCTGAACCCCTATGTTGGCAGAGGGATAGATATTGACCCAGGACACCAGGGAGAACTCTTCAAAATAGCGGACAAGGGATTTTTTCATGTCCCCCTGAGAGAGCAGATGCACGGGGGGGACGGGGGTAATGCCTCATCCAAAAGTTGGCACCTCTGACAGCGCAGCACTCCCTCAGCACTGGGAGTGTCGACTTGGCTTCGAGAGTGGGTCTTGAACCCATGACCTCTGACTCCCACAGAGTGTGGAAAGAGGCTAAATGGGGTGCGGGGTTAGGTATTTCGGAGAGTGTGGCAGTGCCCTAGTGCTGCCGATGAGTGCCATGTGATGTAGCCTGGGCAGTGATTGATTTTATGGCTTTACTCCCTCCCCTTACGATTGAGGCTGGAGAGTGGATATGGATTCAGCAGGCATCAGCAGTCTCCCTGGAACCTTACCAGGCTGCTCGTGGCATCATGGCTGAGCCTGGTCCTGTCCTGGTTGTGGACTCTGGGACGATTTCCCATCCCTACCTCATCCAGGGACACTGAGGCCAACTTCTTAACTCTGCCAGCTTAGCGTAGATGAGCTAACAGACCAAGCGGCTGTGTCAAGATCCAGAACATTCTCAGTGTGGCTCAGGACGTTCATGGACGTTGTCCATTTTGACAGTTCAAATAAAAATAATCCATATTAACTATTTATTCATTTATTCATATAACACATCCAAGTGTCATAGAGTTATACAGCACAGAAAGAGGCCCTTTGGCCCATCGTGTCTGTGCTGGCCATCAAGCTCCTATCTATTCTAATCCCATTTTCCAGCTCTTGGTCATTAGCCCTATATGCTACAGCATTTCAAGCGTTCATCTAAATATTTCTTAAATGTTATGAGGGTTTCTGCCTCTACCACCCTCTCAAGCAGCGAGTTCCAGATTCCCACCACCCTCTGGGTGAAAAAATTCTTCCTCGAATCCCCTCTAAATCTCCTGAACCATATCTTAAATCTATGCCCCTGGTTATTGACACCTCCACTAAGGGGAAAAGTTTCTTCCTATCTACCCTTTCTATACCCCTTGTAATTTTGTAAACCTCTATCAGGTCCCCCCCCTCAGCCTTCTCTGATCTAAGGAAAACAACCCCAGCCTATCCAGTCTCTCTTCATAGCTGAAACACTCCAACCCAGGCTACATCCTGGTGAATCCCGTCTGCAACCCTCTCCAGTGCAACCACATCCTTCCTATAGAGCAGGGGGGGGGCCTCATCATTTTACAATTTGTTTAAATGATTTGGATGAAGGGATGGATGGGATGGTAACTAAACTTGCTGCTGACACAAAAATAGGTAAGGAAAGTAAGTTGTGAAGAGGACACAAGGAGGCTACAAAAGGATATGGATAGGTTAGGTGAGTGGGCAAAGATCTGGCAAATGGAGTATAATGTGGGAAAATGTGACCTTGTCCAATTTGACAGGACAAATAAAAAGAACCCATATGATCTAAATGGTGAGGGATTGCAGAGCTCTGAGATGCAGAGGGATCTGGGTGTCCTAGTGCATGAATTGCTAAAGGTTAGTATCCAGGTGCAGTAGGTAATTAGCAAAGCTAATAGAGGATTATCATTTATTGCAAGGGGAATTGAATACAAGAGTAGAGAGGTTATGGTTCAGTTGCACAAGGCATTGGCGAGTTCATACATGGAGTACTGTATAGTATTGGTCTCCTTATTTAAAGAAAGATGTACATGCATTGGACGCAATTCAGAGAAGGTTTACTTGATTAATATCTGGAATGGGTGGGTTGTCTTATGAGGAAAGGCTGGACAGACTAGGCCTGTATCCTTTGGAGTTTAGAAGAGTGAGAGGCGGCTTGATTGAAACATATAAGATCCTGAGGGATCTTGACAGGGTGGATGTGGAGAGGATGTTCCCTCTTGTGGGAGAATCTAGAGCTAGGGGTCACTGTTTAAAAATAAGGGGTCACCCATTTAAGACTGAGATGTGAAAATTTTTTTCTCTGGGAGTTGTGAGATTTTGGAACTCTTTCCCCCAAAAGGTAGTTCAGGCAGAGTCGTGGAATAGCTTCACGAATATACAAAATAGGAGCTGAAGTAGACCATTCAGCCCCTCGAGCCTGCTCCGCTATTCAATAAGATCATGGCTGATCTGTTGTGTTTCGAATTCCACATTCCCATCTAACCCCAATAACCTCTGACTCCCTTGCCTAACAAGAATCTATCTACCTCTGCCTTAAAAATATTCAGTGACTCCTCCACCTTCTGAGGCAGAGAGTTCCAAACTCGCACAACCCTCAGAGAAAAAAATTCTCCTCATCTCTGTCCTAAAAGGGTGACCCCTAAATTTAAAACAGTGCCCCCTAGTTCTGGACTCACCCACAAGAGGAAACATCCTTTCCACATCCACCTTGTCAAGGCCGTTCAAGATCGTCAAACAAATCGCCCCTCACTCTTCCAAACTCCAGTGGAAACAAGCCCAGTCTGTCCAACCTTTCCTCATAAGACAACCCACTCATTCCAGGTATCAATCTAGTAAACCTCCTCTGAACCGCCTCCAATGCATTTACATCCTTCCTTAAATATGGAGACCAAAACTGCGCACAGTATTCAAGACGTGATCTCACCAATGTCCTGTTTAACTGAAGAATAACATCCTTATTTTTACATTAAATCCCTCTCGTGATAAAGGATAGCATTCCATTAGCCTTCTTAATTACTTGCTGTGTCTGCATACTAACTGTTTATGACTCATGCACTAGAACACCCAGATCCCTCTGTAGCATGGAATTCTGCAGCCATTCCCCATTTAAGTAACACTGATTTTTTTTTATTCTTCCTGCCAAAGTGAACAACTTCACATTTTCCCACAATATACTCCTCCCCGCCATATTTTTGCCCACTCACTCAACCCACCTATATCCGAGTGCAACCTCCTTATGTCCTCTTCACAACATACTTTCCTACCTATCTTTGTGCCACCTGCAGACTTAGCTACCATGTCTTCACTTCTCTCATCTAAGTCATGGATGTAAATCGTAAAAAGTTGAGGCCCCAGCACAGAGCCCTGCGAGATTTCACTCGTCACATCCTGCCAATCAAAGACCTATTTATGCATACTCTCTGTTCTCTGCCAGCCAGCCAGTCTTCTATCCATGTTAATATGTTACCCACTACACCATCAAATGCCTTCTGGAAAGTAGAGTATGTCTACAGGCTCCCCTTTATCCACAGCGCATGTTACTCCTATAAGGCAGAGGTAGATAGATTCTCGCTAAGCAAGGAGCTGAAAGTTTATTGAGGGTAGGCAGGAACGTGGAGTTAAGGATGAACTTAGATCAGCCACGATCGTATTGAATGGGGGAGCAGGCTCGAGGGGCCGAGTGGCCTAACTCCTGCTCCTAATTCGTACGTTCAATGATGTTACTTGGTGTTAAGATTTCCCAGTAGAATTATTTTCCATTTAATAGTTTGATCTCTCCAAGGTCACAATTTTATGACATTCTGCAAAGTATTTGATAACTGATATCATTTAAAACAGTATTGTGTGTAGTCTGAATCATTAATAATTAGCCTTATCAATTGGTGTGCAGAATGATACCTGAACTCATGCCCTTTCTCCACTGTCTCCACACCCTGCAAGTCCCATTCGCAGTTAAACGCAAACCCAAGATTGGTTTTTCTCCATGTAACTTATTTACTACTGTTTTTTGTCTCCTTTTGTAATTCATGGTTATCTGATTTCGCTAGGGGAGTCCAGGGTTACGGTGTTATATCGCAAAATGAAGGATGTTATGCTAAGGTAGACCCATTAAAAGTGGGACGTGTGTTCGTGTGATTGCTGGTTATAGAAATATCCTGCGAGTCACTCAGAGAGTAATTGCTCTTCTATAGATTGGCGGTTGCTTATAAATTCTTGGATCCAGATGTCGGAAAAACCTACAGAAAACACTGACATTCTTTCAATGATTTCTTCATTTTCGATGGTTTTCGTATCTGTAACTGTGAGTTACCCCATAAATCATTACACCATGAAGGGATGTTACATTGCCCTATTCTGCCTCTGCCTCCACTCAACTGCTGCTCAACCCTCATCCGTGCCTTTGCTACCTCTGGTCTTGATTATTCCAACATTGTCCCACCTTCCACCCTCTGTAAATAACTCAAAACTCTGCTTCCCTGTGTTTGAACTCTAATCTAATCCCGTTCATCCAGTTACAGCCTGTGCTCATTGACCTACATCGGTTCCCAATGTGGCGACAAGTGGGGTTGTAAATTCTCAGATTCATGTTTAAATCATGGCCTTGTACCACCCCCTTCATCACCCCTCCCCCTCTCCAACCACACCCCCCCCCCCCCCCTCCCCATCTCTGTAATCTCCTCCAGCCCTAGACAAGCCCTCCAAGTTTTTTTTGCACTTTTTCAATTCTGGCCTCATTCACATCTTCAATCTCCACATTTGACCATTGGCGTCCATATCTTCAAACCTGGAGTTCCCCTGCTAAACCTCTCTGTCTCTCTGTCTCTCGCTTCCTTTTCAGATCGTCCTCAAATTCCCTCGCTTTGACCAAGCCTTTGGTCATCTGTCCTAATATCTCCTTCTGTGCCTCAGCACGTTGGAAGATGATTCCTCGGTTAATAGAGCAACGTGAATGTGTGTTGTTGGGTGAGATACTCGGGACATGAGACCTGCAGCATCTCAAGCCTTTTATTCTTCATCGACGTTTGTCTGTAATGCAGTTTGGCTAAAAATGTTCTGTTTCATTTTATATGCATTGAAAGACAAAATTATTGACATTCAAATACAATTTTGTGTGGGGAAAGAGAATGAATTTTGTCTTTATTTGTTCCTGGGATGTGGGCATCGCTGGCTGGACCAGCATTTATTGCCCATCACTAATTGCCCCTTGAGAAGGTGGTGATGAGCTGCCTTCTTGAGCCATGTGGTGTAGGTACACCCACAGTGCTGTTAGGGAGAGAGTTCCAGGATTTTGACCCAGCGTCAGTGAAGGAACGGCCGATATATTTCCAAGTCAGGATGGTGTGTGACTTGGAGGGGAACTTCCAGGTGGTGGTGTCCCCATGTGCCTGCTGCCCTTGTCCTTCTAGACGGTAGAGGTCATGGGTTTGGAAAGTGCTGTCTATGGAGGTTTGGTGAGTTGCTGCAATGCATCTTGTAGATGGTACACACACTGCTGCTACTGTGCGTCAGTGGTGGAGGGAGGGATTGTTTGTGGATGGGGTGCCCATCAAGCGGGGCTGCTTCGTCCTGGATGGTGTCGAGCTTCTTGAGTGTTGTTGGAGCTGCACTCATCCAGACAAATGGAGAGTATTCCAACATACTCCTGACTTGTTCTAGGAGCATCACGAACATTGGAAAGTGTCTGCTCGGTAACAGTTGGTCACCTAGAAGCCATCATTTTCTTGATTTAGAAACAGGCATTTCCAATCACAATTGGGTGAGCCCGTGAGTGAGCGATGTGGGATAGAGGGCGGCCTGCAGGTGCCAACTCTCCACGATTGTCCTGGAGACTCCAGAGATTGAAGATAAATCCCTGGCTCACAGTCAGGGCCAAACTGGGGAAGAAAAAAGAGAAAGTAGGGGCAGTAAAAGTTTATCAATTATCTTTCGATTGATTAGCTGGAACAATATGGAGATGGAGATGACAGTAAAGACTCATCCAATCAGGGAATTCAGGAGTCCATTTGCCTAGGAAGGTAGGGTCATGGTGAGGACGGACATGTCAGGCTGGGGGTGGGGGTGGGGGCAGGATTGTTTCTTTTTTACTCATTCATATGGGCATCGCTGTCTAGGCCAGCATTTAATGCCCGTCCCTAACTGCCCTGTTCAGAGGGCATTTAAGAGTCAATGACCTTGATGTGGGTCTGGAGTCATATGTAGGCCAGATAAAGGCAGCAGATTTCCTTTCCCTAACTGGACATTAGTGAACCAGATGGGCTTATACAGCAATTGGTCATCATCAGACTTTTAATTCCAGATTCTTACTGAATTCAAATTCCACTATCTGCAGTGGTGAGATTCGAACCCAGGCCCCCAGAGCTTGATGTCTGGACTACTGGTCCAGCGACAATAGCTAGAGGGAGCAGGTCATGTGACAAAGCTTCCAGGAATCCATCCTGCCAGTTAACAGCCCAAACATGGGCAGTGGCTCCTGATTAAAGTCCACGATCATTAGATTCTGGATTACTCCAACTCAGGCACAAAAAACAAGCTCATAAATCTCAAATCGCTAACTTCGCTTCAAGTTTTAATAACAAATAGAATTAACATGTACAAAAATAATGGTGGACAGACCAAAGCATTTTGCTTCATTTCACTTACAGTAACAAAATAAAATACTTGTTGCAGTAATTCTTTGTAGAGCTATGTTTGGACGGTAGCTATGATACAATCTGTGTGAGTTGCATTCACTGGGCCCTGGGCTTCCCAATAAGGAACATCAGCCAGGGTTCCCCCACTCCTGATCACTTCCCAGTCCTTCCTCTGGGAATGTCTTCTTAAACTACTAAAACATTCACTACAGTGGCAGCAGTGTGTGTACCATCTACAAGATGCACTGCAGCAACTCACCAAGGCTCCTTAGACAGCACCTTCCAAACCCACGACCACTACTACCTAGAAGGACAAGGGCAGCAGACACATGGGGAACACCACCACCTGGAAGTTCCCCTCCGAGCCACTCGCCATCCTGACTTGGAAATATATCGGCCGTTCCTTCACTGTCGCTGGGTCAAAATCCTGGAACTCCCTTCCTAACCGCACGGTGGGTGTACCTACACCACATGGACTGCAGCGGCTCAAGAAGGCAGCTCACCACCACCTTCTCAAGGGGCAATTAGGAATGGGCAATAAATATTGCCATATGGAATATCAACAGGGAGTAGTTGGGGGCGGGGTGGGGGGGGTGGCATGCACGTCTGGATGTCTGGTTGGAGATGAAACTGGGGCTCGACTGTGATGCTTTCTATAGTGGAATTGCCCCAGGATACCCCCTGTCTTGGCTGAAATTCGAAGTCCCAGCCCCTGGGGCAAGGGCCTGTGGAATTCAACCTCAGCACCAAGAGCCAGAGGAGGAAATTCAGCGTCACACCTCTGCAAGGCCGATCTTAAGACTCACCGTCCACTGCCAGTACCGCGGGGACAAGGTACAGGAAGAGCCAAAACTCCATGGCCCGACAGACTCTGAAAAGCGACCCCCACAGGACTATCCGATTGCTCTGCTCGGTTCAATTGGACGCTGGCTCCCTTCCCTGCTCAGTGTAGCTGTGACAATCTGAAACCTTTGCCCCTGTGACCATCAGACCATTGCCCTCTCTGAAGCCTACGGGACACTGTGTGTTCCCAGCATTCCGTGGACGCCTTCCCCTCCCCCCCCCACCCACACCACTCCGGGGCCATGGGCTAGGGTCAGTTTGATTGGTTCAAATGGACTTTCTGCCTCCCTTTGATCTTATCTTTGGTTTTATACAGCCCCTTTCACAACTTCAACACGTCCCAGAGCACTTCACAGAGCCAACAGAGTACATTTCAAAGCGCAGCCACTGTTGTGATGGAGGAAATTCGGCAGCCGATTTGTGCACAGCAAGCTCCCACAAAGGGCAGCATGGCAATGGCCAGTCATCCATTCTGGCGTGGGGAGGACTCCCCTGCTCTTCCTCGGAATCGTGTTACGGGAACGTTAGACCTATTTAATGCCACCTCCAGATGACGGCACCTCCGACAGTGCAGTGCTCCCTCGGTGCTGCATAGGGAGTGTCGGCCTGGATTATGGGCTTAGATCTCTGGGGTGGGGCTTGAACCCATGACCTTTCAACTCAAGAGGCGAGAGGGCTACCCATTGAGCCAGCTATTTAAAGTGGCATCATTTTATATCAGTCAAAAACCGTTCTTACTGCATGAATATCTAAATACTTCTTAAATGTTACAAGAGTTTCTGACTCAACCACCCTTTCAGGCAGTGAGTTCCAGACTCCCATCACCCTCTGGGTGAAAATATTTCTCCTCAACTCCCCCATCTTAGCCTTCTACCTCTTCCCTTAAATCTATGTCCCCTGGTTATTGACCCCTCTCCTCATCACCTCTCACGGTTGTAGGTGTTCATATCACAGCTCCGTATATATTTACACCAACGCCACTCCTCTTGAAGAACAGAAGGGTTCTGCTGATAGGATGCGATGAAGCAGAGGTGGGAGGGGGCTTGTGTGGAGGCTAAGCAACAGGATAGACCAGAGGGGCTGAATGGCTTCATTCTCTGCTGTAATTTGCACTAAACGTACAGCAGGAAAGGAGACCATTTTGGCTGAACTGATCTCTGCCACACCTCACACCTACCCTAGTGATATTTAAATAGGGCTGCGTGCCCTCATCTGCATATATGTAAATTCGGACGCATGCTTTATTTTGAAGTTTGTAGGCTTTGCCTTAACACGACCCGTCGCTGATGGTGTTGACCCTCTATAAGAAACTCCCAAAGGCGTCAGCAGGAGCTTCTGTCCGATCGTGAGGTCCCCCTCCCTCTGACAGTGGGTTTGAGACTTCGTCCAGCAGCTGCCCACTGTCGGCCTTCTCAGTGCCACCCAGCTCCCCGTCGGGGATCAACAAGGGGTAGATCTGGTAAAAGTTGGGCAGCAGCAAGCTGTACCGCACGAGTCTGATGCCAAAGGCTCCCTCGGCCAGGCGCTTCATGGGCACGTAGCATCGGCGGTGAAAGCGGGCGGCGCAGAGCAGCAGGAGGCAGCTCTCCAAGAGCAGGAAGCCAAGCAAGAGGCATTGCATGAGAAATAGCAGGAAGCAAATCGAGCCAAACTCGCTCAGGGCCTCGAGGAGGCCAAATCTTCGGCCCCAACGGCCGATGCCAACTTCAGGTCTGGTGGAACGGATTGGACTGCTTTTCCGCGTACCAGGACTGCTGAGAACTGTCATGGTCACTTTTCCAGGAGTGCTGGCTTTGCACCATTCCAATTGGGGATGCTGAATGAGAGGCAGCCCTCTCATGTTAGCGGGGCTACTGCAAATCGCGCCTGAAACGTTGAAGGTTCCTTCGCCACAGTGCATCTTACTCTCCTTCAACTTCATCCATTCAGTCAAGTGTTGAATGTCACAATCACAGTGCCATGGATTGTTGTCCAATTTGAGGCACAGCGAAGCACTTCTCCCAATGAAATCCTGAGGAATTGTTCTTAGCTTGTTATTGGAGACATCAAGGGTTGTCAGATTTCTCAGGTTGATCAATGAGTTATTGGGGATACTCTCGATTTTGTTTGCAGACAGGGTTAAATATCTGAGATTCTCTAGAGGGTCAAAGATGCGCTCAGGAACGACCTCGATTGTGTTTCCTGCAATGCTGAGCTCCTCCAGAGTCACCAAGTCATCGAACGCTCCCTCCGGTAGAGCAGGTATCTTGTTGTCATCCAGGATTAGCTTTGTGAGATTCCAGAGGTTGCCAAAGTTAGGAATTGTGGTTAAGGAGTTAGACGAGAGATCCAACTTTTCTACTGGGAGAGGGTAGTCGGGATCAAAGTGCTGAATCTGGTTGTGGGAGAGGTCCAGGTCGTTTAGATTTGAGAGGTTTTTAAACGTGCTTAAAGAGACAGAGGTGAGGTTGTTGAAGCTCAATAAGAGGGTCTCTGTCTCCGGTGGGAGAGAATGAGGGACAGACACAAGGGACTGATGACTGCAGTTGGTCCCACTCTTACCTTGCAAATCAGTGTATGGAACACAAGCCTCCAGCGGTGGGGATGTTTTTAACCAATAGCTCTGTAAAGTGGTCATGCGGGACACCTCTGTAACCGGGGGTGTCTCAGTGATCATTTCAGTTGTTGTCACAACATGACAGACTTCGTCAACAGGGAAATTGATAATCGGAATCCCTTTCCAAATGGGTGGAGTCAAACAAACAACGCTCCTGGAGTCAGGCTCCCCTATACTATTGTATATGTTACTATCAATCATTTCAATCCATTCTCTGAAATGCGGCACATTGTCACAGTCACAGTGCCAAGGGTTATTGTAGAGAAAGACATAAGGTGGAAGGAGTTTCAAAAAGTCTGGAGGGATTGATCGTAGATTATTGTTTGAGATATCAAATTTGTCCAGATTTTCCACGTTGTCCAGTGAATTTTCTGGGAATTTCTGGATCTTGTTGGCAGACAGGACTAAATATCTGAGATTCTCTAGAGGGTCAAAGATGTTCTCGGGAATGACCTGGATTGTATTTCCTTTGATGCTGAGCTCCTCCAGGGACACCAAGTTATCGAACGCTCCCTCTGGTAGAGCAGGTATCTTATTGTGATCCAGGATTAGATTTGTGAGATTCCGGAGGTTTCCAAAGTTAGGAATTCCAGTTAAGAAGTTAAACGAGAGATCCAACTTTTCTATCAGGAGAGAATAGTCAGGGTCAAAGTGCTGAATCTGGTTGTGGGAGAGGTCCAGGTCGTTTAGATTTGAGAGGTTTTTAAACGTGCTTAAAGAGACAGAGGTGAGGTTGTTGAAGCTCAGTAAGAGGGTCTCTGTCTCCGGTGGGAGAGAATGAGGGACAGACACAAGGGACTGATGACTGCAGTTGGTCCCACTCTTACCTTGCAAATCAGTGTATGGAACACAAGCCTCCAGCGGTGGGGATGTCTTTAACCAATTGCTCTGTAAAGTGGTCATGTGGGACACCTCTGTAACTGTGGGTGTCTCAGTGATCATTTCAGTTGTTGTCACAACGTGACAGACTTCGTCAACAGGCAAATTGATAATCGGAATCCCTTTCCAAATGGGTGGAGTCAAACAAACAACGCTCCTGGAGTCAGGCTCCCCTATACTATTGTATATGCTGCCATCAATCATTTCAATCCATTCTTTGAAATATTGTACATTGTCACAGTCACAGTGCCAAGGGTTATTGTAGAGAAAGACATAAGGTGGAAGGAGTTCCTGAAAGTCTGGAGGGATTGATCGTAGATTATTGTTTGAGATATCAAATTTGTCCAGATTTTCCACATTGTCCAGTGAGTTTTCTGGGAATTTCTGGATTTTGTTCGCAGATAGGTCTAAATATCTGAGATTCTCTAGAGGGTCAAAGATGTTCTCGGGAATTACCTGGATTGTGTTTCCTTTGATGCTGAGCTCCTCCAGGGACACCAAGTCATCGAACGCTCCCTCTGGTAGAGCAGATATCTTATTGTGATCCAGAATTAGCTTCTTGAGATTCCGGAGGTTTCCAAAGTCGGGAATTCCAGTTATGGAATTAGATGAGAGATCCAACTTTTTTATTGGGAGAGAGTAATCAGGGTGAACGTGCTGAATCTGGTTGTGGGAGAGGTCCAGGTCATTGAGTTTTAAGAGGTTTTTAAATGCGCTTAAAGAGACAGAGGTGAGGTTGTTGAAGCTCAATAAGAGGGTCTCTGTCTCCGGTGGGAGAGAATGAGGGACAGACACAAGGGACTGATGACTGCAGTTGGTCCCACTCTTACCTTGCAAATCAGTGTATGGAACACAAGCCTCCAGCGGTGGGGATGTCTTTAACCAATTGCTCTGTAAAGTGGTCATGTGGGACACCTCTGTAACTGTGGGTGTCTCAGTGATTATTTCAGTTGTTATCACAACGTGACAGACTTCGTCAACAGGCAAATTGATAATCGGAATCCCTTTCCAAATGGATGGAGTCAAACAAACAACGCTCCTGGAGTCAGGCTCCCCTATACTATTGTATATGCTGCCATCAATCATTTCAATCCATTCTTTGAAATATTGTACATTGTCACAGTCACAGTGCCAAGGGTTATTGTAGAGAAAGACGTAAGGTGGAAGGAGTTCCTTAAAGTCTGGAGGGATTGATCGTAGATTATTGTTTGAGATATCAAATTTGTCCAGATTTTCCACATTGTCCAGTGAGTTTTCTGGGAATTTCTGGATTTTGTTCGCAGATAGGTCTAAATATCTGAGATTCTCTAGAGGGTCAAAGATGTTCTCGGGAATGATCTGGATTGTGTTTCCTTTGATGCTGAGCTCCTCCAGGGACACCAAGTCATGGAACGCTCCCTCTGGTAGAGCAGGTATCTTATTGTGGTCCAGGATTAGCTTTTTGAGATTCCGGAGGTTTCTAAAGTCGGGAATTCCAGTTATGGAATTAGACGAGAGATCCAACTTTTTTATTGGGACAGGGTAATCGGGGTCAAAGTGCTGAATCTGGTTGTGGGAGAGGTCCAGGTCGTTGAGTTTTAAGAGATTTTTAAATGCGCTTAAAGAGACAGAGGTGAGGTTGTTGAAGCTCAATAAGAGGATCTCTGTCTCCGGTGGGAGAGAATGAGGGACAGACACAAGGGACTGATGACTGCAGTTGGTCCCACTCTTACCTTGCAAATCAGTGTATGGAACACAAGCCTCCAGCGGTGGGGATGTCTTTAACCAATTGCTCTGTAAAGTGGTCATGTGGGACACCTCTGTAACTGTGGGTGTCTCAGTGATCATTTCAGTTGTTGTCACAACGTGACAGACTTCGTCAACAGGCAAATTGATAATTGGAATCCCTTTCCAAATGGGTGGAGTCAAACAAACAACGCTCCTGGAGTCAGGCTCCCCTATACTATTGTATATGCTGCCATCAATCATTTCAATCCATTCTTTGAAATATTGTACATTGTCACAGTCACAGTGCCAAGGGTTATTGTAGAGAAAGACGTAAGGTGGAAGGAGTTCCTGAAAGTCTGGAGGGATTGATCGTAGATTATTGTTTGAGATATCAAATTTGTCCAGATTTTCCACATTGTCCAGTGAGTTTTCTGGGAATTTCTGGATTTTGTTCGCAGATAGGTCTAAATATCTGAGATCCTCTAGAGGGTCAAAGATGTTCTCGGGAATGATCTGGATTGTGTTTCCTTTGATGCTGAGCTCCTCCAGGGACACCAAGTCATCGAACGCTCCCTCTGGTAGAGCAGGTATCTTATTGTGGTCCAGGATTAGCTTTTTGAGATTCCGGAGGTTTCCAAAGTCGGGAATTCCAGTTATGGAATTAGACGAGAGATCCAACTTTTTTATTGGGACAGGGTAATCGGGGTCAAAGTGCTGAATCTCGTTGTGGGAGAGGTCCAGGTCGTTGAGTTTTAAGAGATTTTTAAACGTGCTTAAAGAGACAGAGGTGAGGTTGTTGAAGCTCAATAAAAGGATCTCTGTCTCCGGTGGGAGAGAATGAGGGACAGACACAAGGGACTGATGACTGCAGTTGGTCCCACTCTTACCTTGCAAATCAGTGTATGGAACACAAGCCTCCAGCGGTGGGGATGTCTTTAACCAATAGCTCTGTAAAGTGGTCATGTGGGACACCTCTGTAACTGTGGGTGTCTCAGTGATCATTTCAGTTGTTGTCACAACGTGACAGACTTCGTCAACAGGCAAATTGATAATCGGAATCCCTTTCCAAATGGGTGGAGTCAAACAAACAACGCTCCTGGAGTCAGGCTCCCCTATACTATTGTATATGCTGCCATCAATCATTTCAATCCATTCTTTGAAATATTGTACATTGTCACAGTCACAGTGCCAAGGGTTATTGTAGAGAAAGACATAAGGTGGAAGGAGTTCCTTAAAGTCTGGAGGGATTGATCGTAGATTATTGTTTGAGATATCAAATTTGTCCAGATTTTCCACATTGTCCAGTGAGTTTTCTGGGAATTTCTGGATTTTGTTCGCAGATAGGTCTAAATATCTGAGATCCTCTAGAGGGTCAAAGATGTTCTCGGGAATGATCTGGATTGTGTTTCCTTTGATGCTGAGCTCCTCCAGGGACACCAAGTCATCGAACGCTCCCTCTGGTAGAGCAGGTATCTTATTGTGGTCCAGGATTAGCTTTTTGAGATTCCGGAGGTTTCCAAAGTCGGGAATTCCAGTTATGGAATTAGACGAGAGATCCAACTTTTTTATTGGGACAGGGTAATCGGGGTCAAAGTGCTGAATCTGGTTGTGGGAGAGGTCCAGGTCGTTGAGTTTTAAGAGATTTTTAAATGCGCTTAAAGAGACAGAGGTGAGGTTGTTGAAGCTCAATAAGAGGGTCTCTGTCTCCGGTGGGAGAGAATGAGGGACAGACACAAGGGACTGATGACTGCAGTTGGTCCCACTCTTACCTTGCAAATCAGTGTATGGAACACAAGCCTCCAGCGGTGGGGATGTCTTTAACCAATAGCTCTGTAAAGTGGTCATGTGGGACACCTCTGTAACTGTGGGTGTCTCAGTGATCATTTCAGTTGTTGTCACAACGTGACAGACTTCGTCAACAGGCAAATTGATAATCGGAATCCCTTTCCAAATGGGTGGAGTCAAACAAACAACGCTCCTGGAGTCAGGCTCCCCTATACTATTGTATATGCTGCCATCAATCATTTCAATCCATTCTTTGAAATATTGTACATTGTCACAGTCACAGTGCCAAGGGTTATTGTAGAGAAAGACGTAAGGTGGAAGGAGTTCCTTAAAGTCTGGAGGGATTGATCGTAGATTATTGTTTGAGATATCAAATTTGTCCAGATTTTCCACATTGTCCAGTGAGTTTTCTGGGAATTTCTGGATTTTGTTCGCAGATAGGTCTAAATATCTGAGATCCTCTAGAGGGTCAAAGATGTTCTCGGGAATGATCTGGATTGTGTTTCCTTTGATGCTGAGCTCCTCCAGGGACACCAAGTCATCGAACGCTCCCTCTGGTAGAGCAAGTATCTTATTGTGGTCCAGGATTAGCTTTTTGAGATTCCGGAGGTTTCCAAAGTCGGGAATTCCAGTTATGGAATTAGACGAGAGATCCAACTTTTTTATTGGGACAGGGTAATCGGGGTCAAAGTGCTGAATCTCGTTGTGGGAGAGGTCCAGGTCGTTGAGTTTTAAGAGATTTTTAAACGTGCTTAAAGAGACAGAGGTGAGGTTGTTGAAGCTCAATAAGAGGATCTCTGTCTCCGGTGGGAGAGAATGAGGGACAGACACAAGGGACTGATGACTGCAGTTGGTCCCACTCTTACCTTGCAAATCAGTGTATGGAACACACTGAGGAGCAGTTAGGAAAGCCTTGAATAGGTATAGACAACAGAAGGTTTGCAGAGATAACATCCTCACCAGCCACATTCCTAAAAGATAAAAGCAGAAACATGACAATTATAAATGTTGACTCTCACCTCCATGTTCCCTAATAGCACCAACTAACCTTGGGCATTGACATCATGACAGGAAGGCTTTCTTGGAGCTTAATTTATTGAGGTCCTGCCTGCACTTGTTCCATGTGACCTTTCTACATGCTTGATCAGTTTGTGGCTCTTGGCTTTTTGACTGTGGGGGCCTTCATAGCTCATATTCACAGATTCTGCTTTGACCTTGGAGTGTCATCCAGGTGCAGGAAGCTCAACAGATTGTTTTTCTGCCTCCTTTAACTGCATCCCTGGCAGGTAAATAGAGTAAAGACACAGATCAGCCACAAGCTGATTAAGGGGATGCACAGATTCAAGGGGCTGAATGGCCATGCCCTGTCCCTATAATGCTCCAGCATGGGCACCGAGGCTGCTGACCCACTTGCGGTCAGCGCATTCAGTGCTGTTGGACTGAACGTGGCATCTTCTACTCTGTGCCGCTCAGTCCTTGCAACAGTTGGCTATGCTATAGGCATCAGTCTTCACCATCAGCAGAAAGATTAGTTGAAACGACAGCGGTGATTCTCAGTCTCTCAACTTGCATTTATACAGTGCCTTTAACGTACAAACATGTCCGATGTGCTTCACTGGAGCATTATCAAACAAAATTTGATGGTCAGCCACATAAAGAGATTTGGACAAATGACCAAAAAGTTGGTTGAAAAGGTATGATGTAACAGAGGGTGGAGAAGTGGAGAGATTTAGGCGGGGGGGGGGGGGGAATTCCAGAGCTTAGGGCCCAGGCAGCCAAAAGCACGGCCGCCAGTGGTGGGCCAATTAAAATCGGGGGGGGGGGGGGGTGGGGGGGGAGAGTGGGGGCGGTGGGGGGGGGGGGGGAGTGGGGGAGGTGAGTAAGAGTCCAAAACTGAGGCAGCGCAGAGATCTCAGAGGTGTGTAGGATACAGGGATAGGGGGAGGTGAGTCCGTGGAGGGATTTGGACACAAGGTGCTCAAAGTGATGAGGGCCCTGGACAGAGCAGATGGGAGAAACTGTTCCCACTCGTGAAGGAGAGGGCACAGATTTGAAGTCATTAGTAACAGAAGCAATAGGAGAAACCCTCCCACGCAGCGAGCAGTTCGGATCTGTCATGCTTCTCCTGACAGTGTGGTGGAAGCAGGTATGACTGAGGTGTTCGTAAAGAGAATTGGACTCTTACTGCAAAGGAAGGATGTGCAGGCTTATGGGGAGAAGGCAGGAGAATGGAACTAGTTGAGCTGCTCATTCTGAGAGCTGGTGCAGACATGATGGGCCGAATGGCCTCCTTCTGCGCTGTACAAATGCTACGAGGCTTTTCAAATCCTAGTGCTGATGTATCAGGAGCTGGACGGGCGAATGGAACTGAGCGTGAGTTAAGACAGGAGCTGCAGAGTTTTGGATGAGCTCCAGCTCATGAGGGTTGCTATCTATCGTGGCAGCGACGTATCTTATCTGGGACAGGCAGAGGGCAGAGCAATACGCTCCGACAATTCCCTATCTTACCGCTGTCACTATGGGTATCGAAGAAAGGAAATGAGCCAGTGCTTTGAAGGTCCAACATTAATTCCGGCACGATGACTGCGCTTCTCCTGCCTCACAGCAGAGAGAGATAACTTAGTTCCTTAGACAGACCGCAGCTAGTTTTGGTGTCCTGGCCAATATTTGTACCTCCAGCAACTTCACTGAAAACAGATGATCTGATCATCATCATGTTGCTTTTTATGGGAGCTTGCTGTGTGCAGATTGGCTCCATGTTGGCTGAGGGTCAAGTATTGGCAATCTCTTCTTTGCCTCCACCTATCACTGGCCCTCTATCCAGCTCTACCTGTCCCACCCCCCCTCTACCTGCTTATATTTCACCTCATTTCTCTATTTCCTTAGTTCTGATGAAGGGTCATACGGACTCGAAACGTTAACTGTGTCCCTCTCCGCAGACGCTGTCAGACCTGCTGAGTTTTTCCAGCTATTTTTGTATTTGTTTCAGAGCTCCTCTATTCATCCTTAAAATAGTGCCTTGGGATGGATCTTCTACTTGGGAAGGCAGACGAGACCACGGCTTAACATCTCATCTGATAGATGGTTCCTCCGACAGTGCGGCACTCCCTCTGTACGGAACTTTGAGTATCAGCCCGGATTGTGTGTTCTGGAGTGAGATTCAAACCCTGAATCTTTAGACTCTACCAAGAGGTCTTCCCATTGTGCCACATGTCATTGTATTATGCCAGATCTGACATGACCCGCTTATTAGCACCGCTTAAAGAATAGTCACAAGTCAATCATTATTGAAGAGTAGGGAGATAGTGAGGCAAGTTCAATGTATCTCTTACATGTAAAATCAGGTCACTAAGGTAGGCACAACAAACCTCTTGAGCCTACATCTACAAGATGCACTGCAGCAACTCACCAAGGCTCCTTCGACAGCACCTCCCAAACATGCAAACTCTACCACCTAGAAGGACAAAGGCAGCAGACACATGGGAACACTACCACCCTGCAAGATCCCCTCCAAGTCACACACTATCCTTTATTTTTTTATTTATTTGTTCATGGGATAGCTGGACCAGCATTTATTCCCCATCCCTAGTTGCCCTTGAGAAGGTGGTGGTGAGCTGCCTTCTTGAGCCGCTGCAGTCCATGTGGTGTAGGTATACCCACAGTGCTGTTAGGGAGCGACGGTGAAGGGACCGTGATATATTTCCAAGTCAGGATGGTGAGTGGCTTGGAGGGGAACTTCCAGGCGGTGGTGTTCTCATGTATCTGCTGCCCTTGTCCTTCTAAGGTGGAGGTTGTGGGTTTGGAAGGTGCTGTCGAAGGAGCCTTGGTGAGTTGCTGCAGTGAATCTTGTAGATGGTACACACACTGCTGCCACTGTGCGTCCGTGGGGGGAGTGGAGAGAGTGAATGTTGGAGGTGGTGGATGGGGTGCCAATCAAGCGGGGCTGCTTTGTCCTGGATGGTGACGAGTTTCTTGAGTGTTGTGGGAACTGCGCTCATCCAGGCAAGTGGAGAGTATTCCATCACACTCCTGACTGGTGCCTTGTAGATGGTGGACAGGGAAGTATGTCACCTTGGAAATATATCGGCTGTTCCTTCATTGTCAATGGGTCAAAATCCTGGAGCTCCCTCCCTAACAGCACGGTGGGTATACCTACACCACAGGGACTGCAGTGGTTCAAGAAGGCAGCAGCTCACCGCCACCTTCTCAAAACACCTGGGGCACCTTGGTAGAGTCAACAGATCTTACAATAAACAGCAACAAGGTATGGTCTGTCATATGCAAACTTGGAGGTGATCCCAAGAAAGCTGCCTAACATTCAAATGTGTCTGCAAACCAAGTCGCACACCAGTTGTTCCTAAATGGAAAAATCAACAAGAAACAACCAAGAGCACAACGAGATAGGAAGAAGTACAGCGATGACCCTGGCTTCACTGGACCATTCACCATGGAAGAGCTGGAAATTGGTATATCTAGTCTAAAACACAGGAAAGCAATTGGTCTTGACAACATAGCAACGGAGCAGATAAAGCATTTTGGACAGCAAGCAAAGAAATGGCTCCTACAATTGTTCAACCATTGTCTGGCAACACACAAGCTACCTAATATTTGGCAGAATATTTGACATGTAATAGCACTATTAAAGCCTGGAAAAGATCCCTCGGATCCTAAGAGTTTTCGGCCAATTTCACGCTCTGCCACAGCAATAAGCTCTTTGAACGCCTGATACTCAATAGGGTAGCACCAACTGTAGATGAGAAGATCATTCCAGAGCAAGCAGGTTTCTGCCCTGGCAAATCAACAACAAGTCAACTGCTCAACCCACACAACATATCGAAGATGGTTTTGAGCAAGGGATGATAACAGGTGCTGTTTTTGTAGACCTGTCAGCAGCATACGATACAGTGAACCATAGACGTCTCCTCTGCAAGATCCTAGAGATGACAAAAGATATTCACTTAGCAGAGCTGTTGGAAAGCATGCTTCAGAATCGCCGGTTCTAGGTTGAACTAGGTGGGAAATGCAGCAGGTGGCATATTCAGAAGAATGGTTTTCCTCAGGGAAGCGTGCTTGCACCGCTGCTGTACAATGTCTACATGAATGACCAACCTATAGACGGTGTCACATGCTGTTTTATATATGCTGATGATTTATGTATCACTGCCCAAAGCACTGATTTTAACACCGTGGAGAAAACGCTTTCTGAGGCCTTGGAGGGACTAACACCGGACTATGAAGAAAATTAACTTCGCGCAAACCCATCAAAGCCGCAAGTTTGTGTATTCCACCTTAGAAACTCTGAAGCCAAACGCCAGTTTAAAGTAATCTGGTGTGGAGCAACACTGACGCATTGTGAGCACCCTATCTACTTAGGAGTCACCCTTGACAGATGCCTCACCTTCAAGAACCACATCGAAAAGACAAAGGTAAAAGTGAGCACACGAAACAACATCCTGAATAAGCTCATTAACATAAAATGGGGAGCAAGCTGGAAAACATTGCAAACCAGTGCACTTGCTCTTTGCTATTCCACTGCTGAATACGCCTGCCCTGCATGGGAAAGATCTCCTCATGTTAAGAAGGTGGATGCCGTTCTGAATGCAAGCTGCCGACTTATCACAGGTTAAAACCACAAACACCAACAGCCTATATATCCTGGCGGGTATCACTCCCCCTGATATAAGGAGAACAGTAGCCAGCAAGAAAGAGCGACTCCGTCAAACATCAGATGAGAGGCACCCTCTACATGGTCATACACCTACACCCAGCTGCCTAAAGTCAAGGAAAAGCTTCATGAACAGTGTTGCTCCATTACAATCAACCCCATCTGAAGCCCGCATCTCCTTGTGAAAAGACTGGCTCGCCAGTCTCAAACAACCCCCAGCGATGGAAATTCTACCGGATGAAAGCCTTCCCCCAGGAGCTAATTGCAACTGGGCAACCTGCAAGTGCCTTAACACAGTGAGGACTGGTGTAGGTTGTTCAAAGGTGTCACTAAGCAAATGGGGATATACAACCAGCGCGACAACTTGTGAATGTGGAACTGAGCCACAGACTATGCAACATCTCCTGCAATGCCTATCGCTAGAGGAACCCTGCACTGTTGCAGATCTTGCCGAATTCAACAACAAGGCGCAAAAATGTGTCCAGTTCTGGCTGGGCCATGTATAGACTGTCCGTGGACACGATAAGAAGAAGACCACCTTCTCAAGGGGCAATTAGGGATGGACAACAAATACTGGTATTGCCAAGGCTTGGCACGATGCTGGCCAGCGATACTCGGGACATGTGAGCGGATTTTAAAAACTTCTACTCAACGAGTGAAGTAAACGATCAATACATGAACTCCCTGAATGCCCACGGCAGAAGAAATTAATCATAACGTGGACACACCAAGGGAAGACTCATACACGGACGAAGCATACAACACAGGAACAGATAGGCAACACTAGACAGAAATCTAGTGTACATTGCAAGCCATGTATTAGAAACAAAATCTACATTTATATAGCGCCTTTATTAAAGTAGTGAAACATCTCAAAGTGCTTCACAGGAATGTTATCCAGATGAAATCTGACATGGAAGAAAGAGAATGGAGTTAAGAGGACAAATGACGAAAGGCTCGGTGAGAGGTGTAGGCTTTAATGGGTGTCTTAAAGGAGAAAGGTAGAGAGATGGAGAGCCTCAGGGAGGGAATTCCATAGCCCAAGGCACAAGATAGATGCAAGTTTGTCCTTCTTGTCATCTTCTGGTGAACTGCGATTGTTGGGGACGGGAGTGAGAGCAGCTTCAGGTCTGAGGGCGATCGGTTCCAAACACTTGTGGCTAGAGGTTTTCAGTCTCTATCTCCCTCACTTTCAGAACAAGGAAAACTTGGACGCTGTGGGAAAAGGATAGGTGCATGCTTACCAAAGCTGTTCTTCAGAGGGTGTTCTGAACTTTTCCGAGAACGCTGTCTCCCAGTATGGAAGGCGAAAGGCTGGGCACGATGCTCCCCAGAAAGGCTGAACAGCAAGACAGTGGACTCGAGACTTGTCTGGCTTCAAACCAGTCCTTAGAATGCTTGGCTTTTCACAGTGCTGCCTTTTTATCTCTCATCCACAAACCTCCCTCCCACCCCCACCATTAGCGGCATCTTCACTACAGCAGGAAATGTGAGAAACCCACAGGCAATCAAATATTGCTTTTTTAAAAAAAATCAGGCAATTCTGTACAATAATATAGAGACTTTCATTTATATAGAGCCTTTCACAACCTCAGCTCGTCCCAGAGCATTTGAATGTTGTGTTAAGACATTTTTTTAATTTGTTCACAGGATGTGGGTGTCGCTGGCTGGGCCAGCGTTTATTGTCCATCCCTAGTTGCCCCCTTGAGAAGGTGGTGGTGAGCTGCCTTCTTGAGCCGCTGCAGTCCATGTGGGGCAGGTACACTCACAGCGCTGTTAGGGAGGGAGTTCCAGGATTTTGACCCAGCGACACTGAAGGAACGGCCGATATATTTCCAAGTCAGGATGGTGAGTGACTTGGAGGGGAACTTCCAGGTGGTGGTGTTCCCCATGTGTCTGCTGCCCTTGTCCTTCTAGGTGGTAGTGGTCATGGGTTTGGAAGGTGCTGTTGAAGGAGCCTTGGTGAGTTCCTGCAGTGCATCTTGTAGATGGTACACACACTGCTGCTACTGTGCGTCGGTGGTGGAGGGAGTGAATGTTTGTGGATGGGGTGCCAATCAAGCGGGGCTGCTTTGTCCTGGATGGTATCGAGCTTCTTGAGTGTTGTTGGAGCTGCACTCATCCAGGCAAGTGGGGAGTATTCCATCACACTCCTGACTTGTGTCTTGTGGATGGTGGACAGGCTTTGGGGAGTCAGGAGGCAAGTTATTCGTCGCACGATTCCTAGCCTCTGACCTGCTCTTGTAGCCACAGTATTTATATGGCTGGTCCAGTTCAGTTTCTGGTCAATGGTAACCCCCAGGATGTTGATAGTGGGGGATTCAGTGATGGTGATGCCATTGAACATCAAGGGGCGATGGTTGGATTCTCTCTTGTTGGAGATGGTCATTGCCTGGCACTTGTGTGGCGTGAATGTTACTTGCCACTTGTCAGCCCAAGCCTGGATATTGTCCAGGTCTTGCTGCATTCGGACATGGACTTCTTCAGTATCTGAGGAGTCGCAAATGGTGCTGAACATTGTGCAATCATCAGCGAACATCCCCACTTCTGACCTTATGATGGAAGGAAGGTCATTGATGAAGCAGCTGAAGATGGTTGGGCCGAGGACACTACCCTGAGGAACTCCTGCAGTGATTTCCTGGAGCTGAGATAACTGACCTCCAACAACTACAACCATCTTCCTTTGTGCTGAGTATGACTCCAACCAGTGGAGTTTTCCCCCTGATTCCCATTGACCCCAGTTTTGCTAGGGCTCCTTGATGCCACACTCGGTCAAATACTGCCTCGATGTCAAGGGCAGTCACTCTCACCTCACCTCAGGAGTTCAGCTCTTTTGTCTCTGTTTGAACCAAGGCTGTAATGGGGTCAGGAGCTGAGTGGCCCTGGCCCAAACTGGGCGTCAGTGAGCAGGTTATTGCTAAGCAAGTGCTGCTTGATACCACTGTTGATGACCCCTTCCATCACTTTACTGATGATGGAGAGTAGACTGATGGGGCGGTAATTGGCCGGGTTGGATTTGTCCTGCTTTTTGTGTACAGGACAAACCTGGGCAATTTTCCACATAGCCGGGTAGATGCCAGTACCATAGCTGTACTGGAACAGCTTGACGAGGGGTGCAGCAAGTTCTGGAACACAAGTCTTCAGTACTATTGCTGGAATATTGTCAGGGCCCATAGCCTTTGCAGTATCCAGTGCCTTCAGCCATTTCTTGATATCACATGGAGTGAATTGAATTGGCTGAAGACTGGCATCTGTGATGCTGGGGACCTCCGGAGGAGGCTGAGATGGATCATCCACTCGGCACTTCTGGCTGAAGATTGTTGCGAATGCTTTAGCCTTATCTTTTGCACTGATGTGCTGGGCTCCTCCATCATTGAGGATGGGGATTTTTGAGGAGCCTCCTCCTCCAGTGAGTTGTTTAATTGTCCACCACCATTCACAACTGGATGTGGCAGGACTGCAGGGCTTAGATCTGATCCATTGGTTTTGGATTGCTTAGCTGTGTCTATCACTTGCTGCTAATGCTGTTTGGCACGCAAGTAGTCCTGTTTTATAGCTTCACCAGGTTGACACCTCATTTTTAGGTATGCCTGGTGCTGCTCCTGGCATGTCCTCCTGCACTTTTCATTGAACCAGGGTTGATCCCCTGGCTTGATGGTAATGGTAGAGTGAGGGATATGCTGGGCCATGAGGTTACAGATTGTGTTCGAGTACAATTCTGCTGCTGCTGATGGCCCACAGCACCTCATGGATGCCCAGTCTTGAGTTGCTAGATCTGTTCGAAGTCTATCCCATGTAACATGATGGAGGGTATCCTCAATGTGAAGACGGGACTTTGTCTCCACAATGACTGTGCGGTGGTCACTCCCACCGATACTGTCATGGACAGATGCATCTGCAGCAGGCAAGTTGGTGAGGATGAGGTCAAGTATGTTTTTCCCTCTTGTTGGTTCCCTCACCACCTGCTGCAGACCCAGTCTAACAGCTATGTCTTTTAGGACTCGGCCAGTAGAGGAGCTACCGAGTCACCCTTGGTGATGGACATTGAAGTCCCCCACCCAGAGTACATTCTGTGCCCTTGCCACCCTCAGTGCTTCCTCCAAGTGGTGTTCGACATGGAGGAGGCACTGATTCATCAGCTGAGGGAGGACGGTACGTGGTCATCAGCAGGAGGTTTCCTTGCCCATGTTTGACCTGATGCCCTGAGACTTCATGGGGTCCGGAGTCGATGTTGAGGACTCCCTCCCGACTGTATACCACCGTGTCCCCACCTCTGCTGGGTCTGTCCGGCCGGTGGATATACCCAGGGATGGTGTCTGGGACATTATCTGTAAGGTATAATTCCGTCAGTCTGTTGCTTGACTAGTCTGTGAGACAGCTCTCCAATTTGGCATTAGGAGGACTTTGCCGGTTCGACAGGGCTGAGATTGCTGTCGTTTCCAGTGCCTGGGTCGATGCCCGGTGGTCCATCCAGTTTCATCCCTTTTTTGTATATTTGTTGCGGTTTGTTACAACTGAGGGGCTTGTAGGCCGCTGGCTGTGGGTCTGGAGCCACATGTACGCTAGAGCAGGTAAGGACAACAGGTTTCCTTCCCTAAAAGACATTAGTGAACCAGATGGGTTTTTACAACACTCGACAATGGTTTCATGGTCATTAGGCTTTTAATTCCAGATTTTTTATTGAATTCAAATTCCGTCTGCCTTGGTGGGTTTCGAACCCAGGTCTCCAGTGCATTATTCTGGGTTTCTGGGTTACTAGTCCAGTGACAATACCAGTACACCATCGCCTCCCCTCTTTGTTTTCATCCCTCAAAGTAAATTTTCGATGGTTGCCGTATTTCGAGGTTTACCTATTTAAGTTCTTTTGATGTGTTGTAATGCAGAAACACAGCAGCCAAGTTGCGGACAGCAAGATCCCAGAAACGGTGATGAGGTAAAAATGACCAGGTCACCTGCTTCCTCCTCATGTGATGTTGTCGTTTGGTACTACAGAGCTTTAGTATTGCCGAAGAAAGAGGCAGGTCCAAACTTTTCATTTTGTACACATCAGGACACTTGCAAAAATACCAATATAAGGGGAAAATAGCAATTTATACTGTATGTCAAGAGAGTGCTGATTGGTTGGCAAGTGGACTCTGATTGGTGCTGTGGTGGCCTAGGCAACTATAAGGAACCCACTTAGTGCTAAAAGGGTTAATGGAGAAGTTGAATTAGATGCCTAGGCCTCAGAGAAAAATACTGCAGCCTTGAGAACAATACCATCTTGTCTGACCACAGTTGTAGGATGAGACCTGAGACGTTCCATTTTGTTCTTTTTCAGGCTGAATGTAATTAGGATTGTGATAAGCATTTGCGTAAGCACTATGTCTGTTGTGCTGGGAATGAAAATTTACTGAGATATGGATTGGTCAGTTAACTTATGCAAATAAGCGGATAGGTTTGTGCAAAATTTACTGATTGGCTGTAAAAATGTTTCAACAGGTCGGTGTGTATTCTGCTACGAGACTGTACAGTAGCTCTTTTGTGTGCTGTCTCCCTTGTGCACAAGTAATAAATGGGGTTTCTATGTATTAATGATGCCTCGGTGTGACTAATCTCCGACAGTTTCTTGGAGGTCCCACCGAGATGACTAACCCCTAGGGTTGGGTCAGGGAGCGCCAGTGTTAGGACCTCGCGGTTCAAGGACCCCACAGTCCACGGCAGCCCGATTTTGGCTTCTGGGGTTCGTTGACCCACGATCTGCCTTCGCCTGCCTGTGGCTGACTCTTAGGATAAGTCATCTATTTAAGTGTTTAGGTGATTATGCCCGGGACCGCTCTGGCCAGAATATACTCGGGGTTGGAGCCCCTGGAGTTTAGGTTTAGTGTATACTCGGGGTTGGACCCCTGGAGTTTAGGTTCAGTTTTAGTGTATACTCGGGGTTGGACCTCTGGAGTTTAGATTTAGTTTTAGTCTATACTCGGGGTTGGAGCCCCTGGAGTTTAGGTTTAGTGTATACTTGGGGTTGGAGCCCCTGGAGTTTAGGTTTAGTTTTAGTGTATACTTGGGGTTGGAGCCCCTGTGGTATAGATTCAGTTTTAGTGTATACTCGGGGTTGGAGCCCCTGGAGTTTAGGTTCAGTTATAGTGTATACGCGGGGTTGGAGCCCCTGGAGTTTAGGTTCAGTTTTAGTGTATACTCGGGGTTGGAGCCCCTGGAGTTTAGGTTTAGTTTTAGTGTATACTCGGGGTTGGAGCCCCTGTAGTTTAGGTTTAGTTTTAGTGTACACTCGGGGTTGGAGCGCCTGGAGTTTAGGTTTAGTGTATACTTGGGGTTGGAGCCCCTGGAGTTTAGGTTTAGTTTTAGTGTATACTTGGGGTTGGAGACCCTGTGGTTTAGATTCAGTTTTAGTGTATACTTGGGGTTGGAGCCCCTGTGGTTTAGGTTCAGTTTTAGTGTATACTCGGGGTTGGAGCCCCTGGAGTTTAGGTTCAGTTTTAGTGTATACTCGGGGTTGGAGCCCCTGGAGTTTAGGTTTAGTGTATACTTGGAGTTGGACCCCCTGTGGTTTAGGTTCAGTTTTAGTGTATACTCGGGGTTGGAGCCCCTGGAGTTTAGGTTTAGTTTTAGTGTATACTCGGGGTTGGAGCCCCTGGAGTTTAGGTTTAGTTTTAGTGTATACTCGGGGTTGGAGCCCCTGGAGTTTAGGTTTAGTTTTAGTGTATACTCGGGGTTGGAGCCCCTGGAGTTTAGGTTTAGTTTTAGTCTATACTCGGGGTTGGAGCCCCTGGAGTTTAGATTTAGTTTTAGTGTATACTCGGGGTTGGACCCCTGGAGTTTAGGTTTAGTTTTAGAGTATACTCGGGGTTGGAGCCCCTGGAGTTTAGGTTTAGTGTATACTTGGGGTTGGAGCCCCTGTGGTTTAGGTCCAGTTTTAGTGTATACTTGGGGTTGGACCCCCGGGTTTAGGTTCAGTTTTAGTGTATACTCGGGGTTGGAGCCCCTGGAGTTTAGGTTTAATTTTAGTGTATACTTGGGGTTGGAGCCCCTGAAGTTTAGGTTCAGTTATAGTGTATACTCAGGGTTGGACCCCTGGGGTTTAGGTTTAGTTTTAGTGTACACTCGGGGTTGGACCTCTGGAGTTTAGGTTCAGTTTTAGTCTATACTCGGGGTTGGAGCCCCTGGAGTTTAGGTTTAGTTTTAGTGTATACTCGGGGTTGGAGCCCCTGGAGTTTAGGTTTAGTTTTAGTGTATACTCGGGGTTGGAGCCCCTGGAGTTTAGATTTAGTTTTAGTGTACACTCGGGGTTGGACCCCTGGGGTTTAGGTTTAGTTTAGTGTACACTTGGGGTTGGACCTCTGGAGTTTAGATTTAGTTTTAGTGTACACTCGGGGTTGGAGCCCTTGGAGTTTAGGTTTAGTTTAGTGTACACTCGGGGTTGGACCTCTGGAGTTTAGATTTAGTTTTAGTGTACACTCGGGGTTGGAGCCCTTGGAGTTTAGGTTTTGTTTTAGTGTATACTTGGGGTTGGAGCCCTTGGAGTTTAGGTATAGTTTTAGTGTATACTCGGGGTTGGACCCCTGTAGTTTAGGTTTAGTTTTAGTATACTCGGGGTTGGAGCCCCTGGAGTTTAGGTTTAGTTTTAGTGTATACTCGGGGTTGGAGCCCCTGGAGTTTAGGTTTAGTTTTAGTGTATACTCGGGGTTGGAGCCCCTGGAGTTTAGGTTCAGTTTTAGTGTATACTCAGGGTTGGAGCCCCTGTGGTTGAGGTTTAGTTTTAGTGTATACTCGGGGTTGGAGCCCCTGGAGTTTAGATTTAGTTTTAGTGTACACTCGGGGTTGGACCCCTGGGGTTTAGGTTTAGTTTTAGTGTACACTCGGGGTTGGACCTCTGGAGTTTAGATTTAGTTTTAGTGTACACTCGGAGTTGGAGCCCCTGGAGTTTAGGTTTTGTTTTAGTGTATACTCGGGGTTGGAGCCCCTGGAGTTTAGGTTTAGTTTTAGTGTATACTCGGGGTTGGAGCCCCTGGAGTTTAGGTTCAGTTTTAGTGTATACTCAGGGTTGGAGCCCCTGGAGTTTAGGTTTAGTTTTAGTGTATACTTGGGGTTGGACCCCCTGGAGTTTAGATTTAGCTTTAGTGTACACTCGGGTTTGGAGCCCTTGGAGTTTAGATTTAGTTCTCGAGAATACTCGGGGTTGGAGCCCCTGGAGTTTAGATTTAGTTTTGGAGTATACTCGGGGTTGGAGCCCCTGGAGTTTAGATTTAGTTTTAGAGTATACTCGGGGTTGGAGCCCCTGGAGCTAAGATTTAGTTTTAGAGTATACTCGGGGTTGGAGCCCCTGGAGTTTAGATTTAGTTTTAGAGTATACTCGGGGTTGGAACCCCTGGAGTTTAGATTTAGTTTTAGTGTATACTAGGGGTTGGAGCCCTTGGAGTTTAGATTTAGTGTATACTTGGGGTTGGAGCCCCTGTGGTTTAGGTTCAGTTTTAGTGTATACTTGGGGTTGGACCCCTGGGGTTTAGGTTTAGTTTAGTGTACACTCGGGGTTGGACCTCTGGAGTTTAGATTTAGTTTTAGTGTTTACTCGGGGTTGGAGCCCCTGGAGTTTAGGTTTAGTTTTAGTGTATACTAGGGGTTGGAGCCCCTGGAGTTTAGATTTAGTTTTAGTGTATACTCGGGGTTGATGCCCCTGGAGTTTAGGTTTAGTTTTAGTGTATACTTGGGGTTGGAGCCCCTGGAGTTTAGATTTAGTTTTAGTGTATACTGGGGGTTGGAGCCCCTGGAGTTTAGGTTTAGTGTATACTTGGGGTTGGAGCCCCTGTGGTTTAGGTTCAGTTTTAGTGTATACTTGGGGTTGGAGCCCCTGTGGTTTAGGTTCAGTGTTAGTGTACACTCGGGGTTGGACCTCTGGAGTTTAGGATTAGTTTTAGTGTACACTCGGGGTTGGAGCCCTTGGAGTTTACGTTTTGCTTTAGTGTATACTTGGGGTTGGAGCCCCTGGAGTTTAGGTTTAGTTTTAGTGTATACTCGGGGTTGGAGCCTCTGGAGTTTAGGTTCAGTTTTAGTGTATACTCAGGGTTGGAGCCCCTGGAGTTTAGGTTTAGTTTTAGTGTATACTCGGGGTTGGAGCCCCTGGAGTTTAGATTTAGTTTTAGTGTATACTCGGGGTTGGAGCCCCTGGAGTTTAGGTTTAGGTTTAGTGTATACTCAGGTTTGGAGCCCCTGGAGTTTAGGTTCAGTTTTAGTGTATACTCGGGGTTGGAGCCCCTGGCGTTTAGGTTTAGTTTTAGTGTATACTCGGGGTTGGAGTCCCTGGAGTTTAGATTTAGTTTTAGTGTACACTCGGGGTTGGACCCCTGGGGTTTAGGTTTAGTTTAGTGTACACTCGGGGTTGGACCTCTGGAGTTTAGATTTAATTTTAGTGTACACTCGGGGTTGGAGCCCTTGGAGTTTACGTTTTGTTTTAGTGTATACTTGGGGTTGGAGCCCCTGGAGTTTAGGTTTAGTTTTAGTCTATACTCGGGGTTGGAGCCCCTGGAGTTTAGGTTCAGTTTTAGTGTATACTCAGGGTTGGAGCCCCTGGAGTTTAGGTTTAGTTTTAGTGTATACTCGGGGTTGGAGCCCCTGGAGTTTAGATTTAGTTTTAGTGTACACTCGGGGTTGGACCCCTGGAGTTTAGGTTCAGTTTTTGTGTATACTCGGGGTTGGAGCCCCTGGAGTTTAGATTTAGTTTTAGTGTATACTCGGGGTTGGAGCCCCTGGGGTTTAGGTTTAGTTTTAGTGTATACTCGGGGTTGGAGCCCCTGGAGTTTAGGTTTAGGTTTAGTGTATACTCAGGTTTGGAGCCACTGGAGTTTAGGTTCAGTTTTAGTGTATACTCGGGTTTGGAGCCCCTGGAGTTTAGTTTTAGTTTTAGTGTATACTCGGGCTTGGAGACCCTGGAGTTTAGATTTAGTTTTAGTGTACACTCGGGGATGGACCCCTGGGGTTTACGTTTAGTTTAGTGTACACTCGGGGTTGGACCTCTGGAGTTTAGATTTAATTTTAGTGTACACTCGGGGTTGGAGCCCTTGGAGTTTACGTTTTGTTTTAGTGTATACTTGGGGTTGGAGCCCCTGGAGTTTAGGTTTAGTTTTAGTGTATACTCAGGGTTGGAGCCCCTGGAGTTTAGGTTCTGTTTTAGTGTATACTCAGGGTTGGAGCCCCTGGAGTTTAGGTTTAGTTTTAGTGTATACTCGGGGTTGGAGCCCCTGGAGTTTAGATTTAGTTTTAGTGTACACTCGGGGTTGGACCCCTGGAGTTTAGGTTCAGTTTTAGTGTATACTCAGGGTTGGAGCCCCTGGAGTTTAGATTTAGTTTTAGTGCATACTCGGGGTTGGAGCCCCTGGGGTTTAGGCTTAGTTTTAGTGTATACTCGGGGTTGGAGCCCCTGGAGTTTAGGTTTAGGTTTAGTGTATACTCAGGTTTGGAGCCCCTGGAGTTTAGGTTTAGTTTTAGTGTATACTCGGGGTTGGAGCCCCTGGAGTTTAGATTTAGTTTTAGTGTACACTCGGGGTTGGACCCCTGGGGGTTAGGTTTAGTTTAGTGTACACTCGGGGTTGGAGCCCTTGGAGTTTACGTTTTGTTTTAGTGTATACTTGGGGTTGGAGCCCCTGGAGTTTAGGTTTAGTTTTAGTCTATACTCGGGGTTGGAGCCCCTTGAGTTTAGGTTCAGTTTTAGTGTTTACTCAGGGTTGGAGCCCCTGGAGTTTAGATTTAGTTTTAGTGTACACTCGGGGTTGGACCCTGGAGTTTAGGTTCAGTTTTAGTGTATACTCAGGGTTGGAGCCACCGGAGTTTAGATTTAGTTTAATGTATACTCGGGGTTGGAGCCCTTGGAGCTTAGGTTTAGTTTTAGTGTATACTCGGGGTTGGAGCCCCTGGAGTTTAGTTTTAGTGTATACTCAGGGTTGGAGCCCCTGGAGTTTAGTTTCAGTGTATACTTGGGGTTGGAGCCCCTGGAGTTTAGATTTAGTTTTAGTGTTTACTCGGGTTTGGAGCCCCTGGAGTTTAGATTTAGTTTTAGTGTAATTTCGGGGTTGGAGCCCCTGGAGTTTAGGTTCAGTTTTAGTGTATACTCAGGGTTGGAGCCCCTGGAGTTTAGGTTTAGCTTTAGTGTATACTCGGGGTTGGAGCCCCTGGAGTTCAGGTTCAGTTTTAGTGTATACTCAGGGTTGGAGCCCCTGGAGTTTAGGTTTAGTTTTAGTGTATACTCGGGGTTGGAGCCCCTGGAGTTTAGTTTTAGTGTATACTCAGGGTTGGAGCCCCTGGAGTTTAGTTTCAGCGTATACTAGGGGTTGGAGCCCCTGGAGTTTACATTTAGTTTTAGTGTTTACTCGGGTTTGTAGCCCCTGGAGTTTAGGTTCAGTTTTAGTGTATACTCAGGGTTGGAGCCCCTGGAGTTTAGGTTCAGTTTTAGTGTATACTCGGGGTTGGAGTCCCTGGAGTTTAGGTTCAGTTTTAGTGTATACTCAGGGTTGGAGCCCCTGGAGTTTAGGTTCAGTTTAAGTGTATACTAGGGGTTGGAGCCCCTGGAGTTTAGATTTAGTGTATACTTGGGCTTGGAGCCCCTGTGGTTTAGGTTCAGTTTTAGTGTATACTCGGGGTTGGAGCCCCTGGAGTTTAGGTTTTGTTTTAGTGTATACTCAGGGTTGGAGCCCCTGGAGTTTAGATTTAGTTTTAGTGTACACTCGGGGTTGGACCCCTGGGGTTTAGGTTTAGTTTAGTGTACACTCGGGGTTGGAGCCCTTGGAGTTTACGTTTTGTTTTAGTGTATACTTGGGGTTGGAGCCCCTGGAGTTTATGTTTAGTTTTAGTCTATACTCACGTTTGGAGCCCCTGGAGTTTAGGTTCAGTTTTAGTGTATACTCAGGGTTGGAGCCCCTGGAGTTTAGGTTTAGGTTTAGTGTATACTCGGGGTTGGAGCCCCTGGAGTTTAGATTTAGTTTTAGTGTACACTCGGGGTTGGACCCCTGGGGTTTAGGTTTAGTTTAGTGTACACTCGGGGTTGGAGCCCTTGGAGTTTACGTTTTGTTTTAGTGTATACTTGGAGTTGGAGCCCCTGGAGTTTAGGTTTAGTTTTAGTCTATACTCGGGGTTGGAGCCCTTGGAGTTTAGGTTTAGTTTTAGAGAATACTCGGGGTTGGAGCCCCTGGAGTTTAGGTTTAGTTTTAGAGTATACTCGGGGTTCGAGCCCCTGGAGTTTAGATTTAGTTTTAGTGTATACTCGGGGTTGGAGCCCCTGGAGTTTAGGTTTAGTTTTAGTGTACACTCGGGGTTGGAGCCCCTGGGGTTTAGGTTTAGTTTTAGTGTATACTCGGACTTGGAGCCCCTGGAGTTTAGGTTTAGTTTTAGTGTATACTCGGGGTTGGAGCCCCTGGAGTTTAGTTTTAGTGTATACTCAGGGTTGGAGCCCCTGGAGTTTAGTTTCAGTGTATACTTGGGGTTGGAGCCCCTGGAGTTTAGATTTTGTTTTAGTGTTTACTCGGGTTTGGAGCCCCTGGAGTTTAGGTTTAGCTTTAGTGTATACTCGGGGTTGGAGCCTCTGGAGTTTAGGTTCAGTTTTAGTGTATACTCAGGGTTGGAGCCCCTGGAGTTTAGGTTTAGCTTTAGTGTATACTCGGGGTTGGAGCCCCTGGAGTTTAGGTTCAGTTTTAGTGTATACTCAGGGTTGGAGCCCCTGGAGTTTAGGTTTAGTTTTAGTGTATACTCGGGGTTGGAGCCCCTGGAGTTTAGTTTTAGTGTATACTCAGGGTTGGAGCCCCTGGAGTTTAGTTTCAGCGTATACTTGGGGTTGGAGCCCCTGGAGTTTACATTTAGTTTTAGTGTTTACTCAGGTTTGTAGCACCTGGAGTTTAGGTTTAGCTTTAGTGTATACTCGGGGTTGGAGCCCCTGGAGTTTAGGTTCAGTTTTAGTGTATACTCAGGGTTGGAGCCCCTGGAGTTTAGGTTTAGTTTTAGTGTATACTCGGGGTTGGAGCCCCTGGAGTTTAGTTTTAGTGTATACTCCGGGTTGGAGCCCCTGGAGTTTAGTTTCAGCGTATACTTGGGGTTGGAGCCCCTGGAGTTTAGATTTAGTTTTAGTGTTTACTCGGGTTTGGAGCCCCTGGAGTTTAGGTTTAGCTTTAGTGTATACTCGGGGTTGGAGCCCCTGGAGTTTAGGTTCAGTTTTAGTGTATACTCAGGGTTGGAGCCCCTGGAGTTTAGGTTTAGTTTTAGTGTATACTCGGGGTTGGAGCCCCTGGAGTTTAGGTTCAGTTTTAGTGTATACTCGGGGTTGGAGCCCCTGGAGTTTAGGTTTAGTGTATACTTGGGCTTGGAGCCCCTGTGGTTTAGGTTCAGTTTTAGTGTATACTCGGGGTTGGAGCCCATGGAGTTTAGGTTTTGTTTTAGTGTATACTCAGGGTTGGAGCCCGTGGAGTTTAGGTTTTGTTTTAGTGTATACTCGGGGTTGGAGCCCCTGGAGTTTAGATTTAGTTTTAGCGTAATTTCGGGGTTGAAGCCCTTGGAGTTTAGGTTTAGTTTTAGTGTATACTCGGGGTTGGAGCCCCTGGAGTTTAGGTTCAATTTTAGTGTACACTCGGGGTTGGAGCCCCTGGAGTTTAGATTTAGTTTTAGTGTACACTCGGGGTTGGACCCCTGGGGTTTAGGTTTAGTTTAGTGTACACTCGGGGTTGGAACCCTTGGAGTTTAGGTTTTGTTTTAGTGTATACTTGGGGTTGGAGCCCCTGGAGTTTAGGTTTACTTTTAGTGTATACTCGGGGTTGGAGCCTCTGGAGTTTAGGTTCAGTTTTAGTGTATAATCAGGGTTGGAGCCCCTGGAGTTTAGGTTTAGTTTTAGTGTATACTCGGGGTTGGAGCCCCTGGAGTTTAGATTTAGTTTTAGTGTACACTCGGGTTTGGACCCCTGGAGTTTAGGTTCAGTTTTAGTGTATACTCAGGGTTGGAGCCCCTGGAATTTAGATTTAGTTTTAGTGTACACTCGGGGATGGACCCCTGGGGTTTACGTTTAGTTTAGTGTACACTCGGGGTTGGACCTCTGGAGTTTAGATTTAATTTTAGTGTACACTCGGGGTTGGAGCCCTTGGAGTTTACGTTTTGTTTTAGTGTATACTTGGGGTTGGAGCCCCTGGAGTTTAGGTTTAGTTTTAGTGTATACTCAGGGTTGGAGCCCCTGGAGTTTAGGTTCTGTTTTAGTGTATACTCAGGGTTGGAGCCCCTGGAGTTTAGGTTTAGTTTTAGTGTATACTCGGGGTTGGAGCCCCTGGAGTTTAGATTTAGTTTTAGTGTACACTCGGGGTTGGACCCCTGGAGTTTAGGTTCAGTTTTAGTGTATACTCAGGGTTGGAGCCCCTGGAGTTTAGATTTAGTTTTAGTGTATACTAGGGGTTGGAGCCCCTGGGGTTTAGGCTTAGTTTTAGTGTATACTCGGGGTTGGAGCCCCTGGAGTTTAGGTTTAGGTTTAGTGTATACTCAGGTTTGGAGCCCCTGGAGTTTAGGTTTAGTTTTAGTGTATACTCGGGGTTGGAGCCCCTGGAGTTTAGATTTAGTTTTAGTGTACACTCGGGGTTGGACCCCTGGGGGTTAGGTTTAGTTTAGTGTAATCTCGGGGTTGGAGCCCTTGGAGTTTACGTTTTGTTTTAGTGTATACTTGGGGTTGGAGCCCCTGGAGTTTAGGTTTAGTTTTAGTCTATACTCGGGGTTGGAGCCCCTTGAGTTTAGGTTCAGTTTTAGTGTATACTCAGGGTTGGAGCCCCTGGAGTTTAGATTTAGTTTTAGTGTACACTCGGGGTTGGACCCTGGAGTTTAGGTTCAGTTTTAGTGTATACTCAGGGTTGGAGCCACCGGAGTTTAGATTTAGTTTAATGTATACTCGGGGTTGGAGCCCTTGGAGCTTAGGTTTAGTTTTAGTGTACACTCGCGGTTGGAGCCCCTGGGGTTTAGGTTTAGTTTTAGTGTATACTCGGGCTTGGAGCCCCTGGAGTTTCGGTTTAGTTTTAGTGTATACTCGGGGTTGGAGCCCCTGGAGTTTAGTTTTAGTGTATACTCAGGGTTGGAGCCCCTGGAGTTTAGTTTCAGTGTATACTTGGGGTTGGAGCCCCTGGAGTTTAGATTTAGTTTTAGTGTTTACTCGGGTTTGGAGCCCCTGGAGTTTAGATTTAGTTTTAGTGTAATTTCGGGGTTGGAGCCCCTGGAGTTTAGGTTCAGTTTTAGTGTATACTCAGGGTTGGAGCCCCTGGAGTTTAGGTTTAGCTTTAGTGTATACTCGGGGTTGGAGCCCCTGGAGTTCAGGTTCAGTTTTAGTGTATACTCAGGGTTGGAGCCCCTGGAGTTTAGGTTTAGTTTTAGTGTATACTCGGGGTTGGAGCCCCTGGAGTTTAGGTTCAGTTTTAGTGTATACTCAGGGTTGGAGCCCCTGGAGTTTAGGTTTAGCTTTAGTGTATACTCGGGGTTGGAGCCCCTGGAGTTTAGGTTCAGTTTTAGTGTATACTCAGGGTTGGAGCCCCTGGAGTTTAGGTTTAGTTTTAGAGTATACTCGGGGTTGGAGCCCCTGGAGTTTAGTTTTAGTGTATACTCAGGGTTGGAGCCCCTGGAGTTTAGTTTCAGCGTATACTTGGGGTTGGAGCCCCTGGAGTTTACATTTAGTTTTAGTGTTTACTCAGGTTTGTAGCACCTGGAGTTTAGGTTTAGCTTTAGTGTATACTCGGGGTTGGAGCCCCTGGAGTTTAGGTTCAGTTTTAGTGTATACTCAGGGTTGGAGCCCCTGGAGTTTAGGTTTAGTTTTAGTGTATACTCGGGGTTGGAGCCCCTGGAGTTTAGTTTTAGTGTATACTCCGGGTTGGAGCCCCTGGAGTTTAGTTTCAGCGTATACTTGGGGTTGGAGCCCCTGGAGTTTAGATTTAGTTTTAGTGTTTACTCGGGTTTGGAGCCCCTGGAGTTTAGGTTTAGCTTTAGTGTATACTCGGGGTTGGAGCCCCTGGAGTTTAGGTTCAGTTTTAGTGTATACTCAGGGTTGGAGCCCCTGGAGTTTAGGTTTAGTTTTAGTGTATACTCGGGGTTGGAGCCCCTGGAGTTTAGGTTCAGTTTTAGTGTATACTCGGGGTTGGAGCCCCTGGAGTTTAGGTTTAGTGTATACTTGGGCTTGGAGCCCCTGTGGTTTAGGTTCAGTTTTAGTGTATACTCGGGGTTGGAGCCCATGGAGTTTAGGTTTTGTTTTAGTGTATACTCAGGGTTGGAGCCCGTGGAGTTTAGGTTTTGTTTTAGTGTATACTCGGGGTTGGAGCCCCTGGAGTTTAGATTTAGTTTTAGCGTAATTTCGGGGTTGAAGCCCTTGGAGTTTAGGTTTAGTTTTAGTGTATACTCGGGGTTGGAGCCCCTGGAGTTTAGGTTCAATTTTAGTGTACACTCGGGGTTGGAGCCCCTGGAGTTTAGATTTAGTTTTAGTGTACACTCGGGGTTGGACCCCTGGGGTTTAGGTTTAGTTTAGTGTACACTCGGGGTTGGAACCCTTGGAGTTTAGGTTTTGTTTTAGTGTATACTTGGGGTTGGAGCCCCTGGAGTTTAGGTTTACTTTTAGTGTATACTCGGGGTTGGAGCCTCTGGAGTTTAGGTTCAGTTTTAGTGTATAATCAGGGTTGGAGCCCCTGGAGTTTAGGTTTAGTTTTAGTGTATACTCGGGGTTGGAGCCCCTGGAGTTTAGATTTAGTTTTAGTGTACACTCGGGTTTGGACCCCTGGAGTTTAGGTTCAGTTTTAGTGTATACTCAGGGTTGGAGCCCCTGGAATTTAGATTTAGTTTTAGTGTACACTCGGGGATGGACCCCTGGGGTTTACGTTTAGTTTAGTGTACACTCGGGGTTGGACCTCTGGAGTTTAGATTTAATTTTAGTGTACACTCGGGGTTGGAGCCCTTGGAGTTTACGTTTTGTTTTAGTGTATACTTGGGGTTGGAGCCCCTGGAGTTTAGGTTTAGTTTTAGTGTATACTCAGGGTTGGAGCCCCTGGAGTTTAGGTTCTGTTTTAGTGTATACTCAGGGTTGGAGCCCCTGGAGTTTAGGTTTAGTTTTAGTGTATACTCGGGGTTGGAGCCCCTGGAGTTTAGATTTAGTTTTAGTGTACACTCGGGGTTGGACCCCTGGAGTTTAGGTTCAGTTTTAGTGTATACTCAGGGTTGGAGCCCCTGGAGTTTAGATTTAGTTTTAGTGTATACTAGGGGTTGGAGCCCCTGGGGTTTAGGCTTAGTTTTAGTGTATACTCGGGGTTGGAGCCCCTGGAGTTTAGGTTTAGGTTTAGTGTATACTCAGGTTTGGAGCCCCTGGAGTTTAGGTTTAGTTTTAGTGTATACTCGGGGTTGGAGCCCCTGGAGTTTAGATTTAGTTTTAGTGTACACTCGGGGTTGGACCCCTGGGGGTTAGGTTTAGTTTAGTGTACACTCGGGGTTGGAGCCCTTGGAGTTTACGTTTTGTTTTAGTGTATACTTGGGGTTGGAGCCCCTGGAGTTTAGGTTTAGTTTTAGTCTATACTCGGGGTTGGAGCCCCTTGAGTTTAGGTTCAGTTTTAGTGTATACTCAGGGTTGGAGCCCCTGGAGTTTAGATTTAGTTTTAGTGTACACTCGGGGTTGGACCCTGGAGTTTAGGTTCAGTTTTAGTGTATACTCAGGGTTGGAGCCACCGGAGTTTAGATTTAGTTTAATGTATACTCGGGGTTGGAGCCCTTGGAGCTTAGGTTTAGTTTTAGTGTACACTCGCGGTTGGAGCCCCTGGGGTTTAGGTTTAGTTTTAGTGTATACTCGGGCTTGGAGCCCCTGGAGTTTCGGTTTAGTTTTAGTGTATACTCGGGGTTGGAGCCCCTGGAGTTTAGTTTTAGTGTATACTCAGGGTTGGAGCCCCTGGAGTTTAGTTTCAGTGTATACTTGGGGTTGGAGCCCCTGGAGTTTAGATTTAGTTTTAGTGTTTACTCGGGTTTGGAGCCCCTGGAGTTTAGATTTAGTTTTAGTGTAATTTCGGGGTTGGAGCCCCTGGAGTTTAGGTTCAGTTTTAGTGTATACTCAGGGTTGGAGCCCCTGGAGTTTAGGTTTAGCTTTAGTGTATACTCGGGGTTGGAGCCCCTGGAGTTCAGGTTCAGTTTTAGTGTATACTCAGGGTTGGAGCCCCTGGAGTTTAGGTTTAGTTTTAGTGTATACTCGGGGTTGGAGCCCCTGGAGTTTAGTTTTAGTGTATACTCAGGGTTGGAGCCCCTGGAGTTTAGTTTCAGCGTATACTAGGGGTTGGAGCCCCTGGAGTTTACATTTAGTTTTAGTGTTTACTCGGGTTTGTAGCCCCTGGAGTTTAGGTTCAGTTTTAGTGTATACTCAGGGTTGGAGCCCCTGGAGTTTAGGTTCAGTTTTAGTGTATACTCGGGGTTGGAGTCCCTGGAGTTTAGGTTCAGTTTTAGTGTATACTCAGGGTTGGAGCCCCTGGAGTTTAGGTTCAGTTTAAGTGTATACTAGGGGTTGGAGCCCCTGGAGTTTAGATTTAGTGTATACTTGGGCTTGGAGCCCCTGTGGTTTAGGTTCAGTTTTAGTGTATACTCGGGGTTGGAGCCCCTGGGGTTTAGGTTTAGTTTTAGTGTATACTCGGGCTTGGAGCCCCTGGAGTTTAGGTTTAGTTTTAGTGTATACTCGGGGTTGGAGCCCCTGGAGTTTAGTTTTAGTGTATACTCAGGGTTGGAGCCCCTGGAGTTTAGTTTCAGTGTATACTTGGGGTTGGAGCCCCTGGAGTTTAGATTTTGTTTTAGTGTTTACTCGGGTTTGGAGCCCCTGGAGTTTAGGTTTAGCTTTAGTGTATACTCGGGGTTGGAGCCTCTGGAGTTTAGGTTCAGTTTTAGTGTATACTCAGGGTTGGAGCCCCTGGAGTTTAGGTTTAGCTTTAGTGTATACTCGGGGTTGGAGCCCCTGGAGTTTAGGTTCAGTTTTAGTGTATACTCAGGGTTGGAGCCCCTGGAGTTTAGGTTTAGTTTTAGTGTATACTCGGGGTTGGAGCCCCTGGAGTTTAGTTTTAGTGTATACTCAGGGTTGGAGCCCCTGGAGTTTAGTTTCAGCGTATACTTGGGGTTGGAGCCCCTGGAGTTTACATTTAGTTTTAGTGTTTACTCAGGTTTGTAGCACCTGGAGTTTAGGTTTAGCTTTAGTGTATACTCGGGGTTGGAGCCCCTGGAGTTTAGGTTCAGTTTTAGTGTATACTCAGGGTTGGAGCCCCTGGAGTTTAGGTTTAGTTTTAGTGTATACTCGGGGTTGGAGCCCCTGGAGTTTAGTTTTAGTGTATACTCCGGGTTGGAGCCCCTGGAGTTTAGTTTCAGCGTATACTTGGGGTTGGAGCTCCTGGAGTTTAGATTTAGTTTTAGTGTTTACTCGGGTTTGGAGCCCCTGGAGTTTAGGTTTAGCTTTAGTGTATACTCGGGGTTGGAGCCCCTGGAGTTTAGGTTCAGTTTTAGTGTATACTCAGGGTTGGAGCCCCTGGAGTTTAGGTTTAGTTTTAGTGTATACTCGGGGTTGGAGCCCCTGGAGTTTAGGTTCAGTTTTAGTGTATACTCGGGGTTGGAGCCCCTGGAGTTTAGGTTTAGTGTATACTTGGGCTTGGAGCCCCTGTGGTTTAGGTTCAGTTTTAGTGTATACTCGGGGTTGGAGCCCATGGAGTTTAGGTTTTGTTTTAGTGTATACTCAGGGTTGGAGCCCGTGGAGTTTAGGTTTTGTTTTAGTGTATACTCGGGGTTGGAGCCCCTGGAGTTTAGATTTAGTTTTAGCGTAATTTCGGGGTTGAAGCCCTTGGAGTTTAGATTTAGTTTTAGTGTATACTCGGGGTTGGAGCCCCTGGAGTTTAGGTTCAATTTTAGTGTACACTCGGGGTTGGAGCCCCTGGAGTTTAGATTTAGTTTTAGTGTACACTCGGGGTTGGACCCCTGGGGTTTAGGTTTAGTTTAGTGTACACTCGGGGTTGGAACCCTTGGAGTTTAGGTTTTGTTTTAGTGTATACTTGGGGTTGGAGCCCCTGGAGTTTAGGTTTACTTTTAGTGTATACTCGGGGTTGGAGCCTCTGGAGTTTAGGTTCAGTTTTAGTGTATAATCAGGGTTGGAGCCCCTGGAGTTTAGGTTTAGTTTTAGTGTATACTCGGGGTTGGAGCCCCTGGAGTTTAGATTTAGTTTTAGTGTACACTCGGGTTTGGACCCCTGGAGTTTAGGTTCAGTTTTAGTGTATACTCAGGGTTGGAGCCCCTGGAATTTAGATTTAGTTTTAGTGTATACTCGGGGTTGGAGCCCCTGGAGTTTAGGTTTAGTTTTAGTGTATACTTGGGGTTGGAGCCCCTGGAGTTTAGATTTAGTTTTAGTGTATACTCGGGGTTGGACCCCTGGAGTTTAGGTTTAGTTTTAGTGTATACTCGGGGTTGGGGCCCCTGGAGTTTAGGTTTAGTGTATACTTGGGGTTGGAGCCCCTGTGGTTTAGGTTCAGTTTTAGTGTATACTTGGGGTTGGAGCCCCTGTGGTTTAGTTTCAGTTTTAGTGTACACTCGGGGTTGGAGCCCCTGGAGTTTAGGTTTAGTTTTAGAGTATACTCGGGGTTGGAGCCCCTGGAGTTTAGGTTTAGTTTTAGTGTATACTCGGGGTTGGAGCCCCTGGAGTTTAGGTTTAGTTTTAGTGTACACTCGGGGTTGGAGCCCCTGGGGTTTAGGTTTAGTTTTAGTGTATACTCGGGCTTGGAGCCCCTGGAGTTTAGGTTTAGTTTTAGTGTATACTCGGGGTTGGAGCCCCTGGAGTTTAGTTTTAGTGTATACTCAGGGTTGGAGCCCCTGGAGTTTAGTTTCAGTGTATACTTGGGGTTGGAGCCCCTGGAGTTTAGATTTTGTTTTAGTGTTTACTCGGGTTTGGAGCCCCTGGAGTTTAGGTTTAGCTTTAGTGTATACTCGGGGTTGGAGCCCCTGGAGTTTAGGTTCAGTTTTAGTGTATACTCAGGGTTGGAGCCCCTGGAGTTTAGGTTTAGCTTTAGTGTATACTCGGGGTTGGAGCCCCTGGAGTTTAGGTTCAGTTTTAGTGTATACTCAGGGTTGGAGCCCCTGGAGTTTAGGTTTAGTTTTAGTGTATACTCGGGGTTGGAGCCCCTGGAGTTTAGTTTTAGTGTATACTCAGGTTTGGAGCCCCTGGAGTTTAGTTTCAGCGTATACTTGGGGTTGGAGCCCCTGGAGTTTACATTTAGTTTTAGTGTTTACTCGGGTTTGTAGCCCCTGGAGTTTAGGTTTAGCTTTAGTGTATACTCGGGGTTGGAGCCCCTGGAGTTTAGGTTCAGTTTTAGTGTATACTCAGGGTTGGAGCCCCTGGAGTTTAGGTTCAGTTTTCGTGTATACTCAGGGTTGGAGCCCCTGGAGTTTAGGTTTAGTTTTAGTGTATACTCCGGGTTGGAGCCCCTGGAGTTTAGTTTTAGTGTATACTCAGGGTTGGAGCCCCTGGAGTTTAGTTTCAGCGTGTACTTGGGGTTGGAGCCCCTGGAGTTTAGATTTAGTTTTGGTGTTTACTCGGGTTTGGAGCCCCTGGAGTTTAGGTTTAGCTTTAGTGTATACTCGGGGTTGGAGCCCCTGGAGTTTAGGTTCAGTTTTAGTGTATACTCAGGGTTGGAGCCCCTGGAGTTTAGGTTTAGTTTTAGTGTATACTCGGGGTTGGAGCCCCTGGAGTTTAGGTTTAGTTTTAGTGTATACTAGGGGTTGGAGCCCCTGGAGTTTAGGTTTTGTTTTAGTGTATACTCAGGGTTGGAGCCCCTGGAGTTTATGTTTAGTGTATACTTGGGCTTGGAGCCCCTGTGGTTTAGGTTCAGTTTTAGTGTATACTCGGGGTTGGAGCCCCTGGAGTTTAGGTTTTGTTTTAGTGTATACTCAGGGTTGGAGCCCGTGGAGTTTAGGTTTTGTTTTAGTGTATACTCGGGGTTGGAGCCCCTGGAGTTTAGATTTAGTTTTAGTGTAATTTCGGGGTTGGAGCCCTTGGAGTTTAGGTTTAGTTTTAGTGTATACTCGGGGTTGGAGCCCCTGGAGTTTAGGTTCAATTTTAGTGTACACTCGGGGTTGGAGCCCCTGGAGTTTAGATTTAGTTTTAGTGTACACTCGGGGTTGGACCCCTGGGGTTTAGGTTTAGTTTAGTGTACACTCGGGGTTGGAACCCTTGGAGTTTAGGTTTTGTTTTAGTGTATACTTGGGGTTGGAGCCCCTGGAGTTTAGGTTTACTTTTAGTGTATACTCGGGGTTGGAGCCTCTGGAGTTTAGGTTTAGTTTTAGTGTATACTCGGTGTTGGAGCCCCTGGAGTTTAGATTTAGTTTTAGTGTACACTCGGGTTTGGACCCCTGGAGTTTAGGTTCAGTTTTAGTGTATACTCAGGGTTGGAGCCCCTGGAGTTTAGATTTAGTTTTAGTGTATACATCGGGGTTGGAGCCCCTGGAGTTTAGGTTCAATTTTAGTGTACACTCGGGGTTGGAGCCCCTGGAGTTTAGATTTAGTTTTAGTGTACACTCGGGGTTGGACCCCTGGGGTTTAGGTTTAGTTTACTGTACACTCGGGGTTGGAACCCTTGGAGTTTAGGTTTTGTTTTAGTGTATACTTGGGGTTGGAGCCCCTGGAGTTTAGGTTTAGTTTTAGTGTATACTCGGGGTTGGAGCCTCTGGAGTTTAGGTTCAGTTTTAGTGTATAATCAGGGTTGGAGCCCCTGGAGTTTAGGTTTAGTTTTAGTGTATACTCGGGGTTGGAGCCCCTGGAGTTTAGATTTAGTTTTAGTGTACACTCGGGTTTGGACCCCTGGAGTTTAAGTTCAGTTTTAGTGTATACTCAGGGTTGGAGCCCCTGGAGTTTAGATTTAGTTTTAGTGTATACTCGGGGTTGGAGCCCCTGGAGTTTAGATTTAGTTTTAGTGTATACTCGGGGTTGGACCCCTGGAGTTTAGGTTTTGTTTTAGTGTATACTCGGGGTTGGGGCCCCTGGAGTTTAGGTTTAGTGTATACTTGGGGTTGGAGCCCCTGTGGTTTAGGTTCAGTTTTAGTGTATACTCGGGGTTGGAGCCCATGGAGTTTAGGTTTTGTTTTAGTGTATACTCAGGGTTGGAGCCCGTGGAGTTTAGGTTTTGTTTTAGTGTATACTCGGGGTTGGAGCCCCTGGAGTTTAGATTTAGTTTTAGCGTAATTTCGGGGTTGAAGCCCTTGGAGTTTAGGTTTAGTTTTAGTGTATACTCGGGGTTGGAGCCCCTGGAGTTTAGGTTCAATTTTAGTGTACACTCGGGGTTGGAGCCCCTGGAGTTTAGATTTAGTTTTAGTGTACACTCGGGGTTGGACCCCTGGGGTTTAGGTTTAGTTTAGTGTACACTCGGGGTTGGAACCCTTGGAGTTTAGGTTTTGTTTTAGTGTATACTTGGGGTTGGAGCCCCTGGAGTTTAGGTTTACTTTTAGTGTATACTCGGGGTTGGAGCCTCTGGAGTTTAGGTTCAGTTTTAGTGTATAATCAGGGTTGGAGCCCCTGGAGTTTAGGTTTAGTTTTAGTGTATACTCGGGGTTGGAGCCCCTGGAGTTTAGATTTAGTTTTAGTGTACACTCGGGTTTGGACCCCTGGAGTTTAGGTTCAGTTTTAGTGTATACTCAGGGTTGGAGCCCCTGGAATTTAGATTTAGTTTTAGTGTACACTCGGGGATGGACCCCTGGGGTTTACGTTTAGTTTAGTGTACACTCGGGGTTGGACCTCTGGAGTTTAGATTTAATTTTAGTGTACACTCGGGGTTGGACCCCTGGGGGTTAGGTTTAGTTTAGTGTACACTCGGGGTTGGAGCCCTTGGAGTTTACGTTTTGTTTTAGTGTATACTTGGGGTTGGAGCCCCTGGAGTTTAGGTTTAGTTTTAGTCTATACTCGGGGTTGGAGCCCCTTGAGTTTAGGTTCAGTTTTAGTGTATACTCAGGGTTGGAGCCCCTGGAGTTTAGATTTAGTTTTAGTGTACACTCGGGGTTGGACCCTGGAGTTTAGGTTCAGTTTTAGTGTATACTCAGGGTTGGAGCCACCGGAGTTTAGATTTAGTTTAATGTATACTCGGGGTTGGAGCCCTTGGAGCTTAGGTTTAGTTTTAGTGTACACTCGCGGTTGGAGCCCCTGGGGTTTAGGTTTAGTTTTAGTGTATACTCGGGCTTGGAGCCCCTGGAGTTTCGGTTTAGTTTTAGTGTATACTCGGGGTTGGAGCCCCTGGAGTTTAGTTTTAGTGTATACTCAGGGTTGGAGCCCCTGGAGTTTAGTTTCAGTGTATACTTGGGGTTGGAGCCCCTGGAGTTTAGATTTAGTTTTAGTGTTTACTCGGGTTTGGAGCCCCTGGAGTTTAGATTTAGTTTTAGTGTAATTTCGGGGTTGGAGCCCCTGGAGTTTAGGTTCAGTTTTAGTGTATACTCAGGGTTGGAGCCCCTGGAGTTTAGGTTTAGCTTTAGTGTATACTCGGGGTTGGAGCCCCTGGAGTTCAGGTTCAGTTTTAGTGTATACTCAGGGTTGGAGCCCCTGGAGTTTAGGTTTAGTTTTAGTGTATACTCGGGGTTGGAGCCCCTGGAGTTTAGTTTTAGTGTATACTCAGGGTTGGAGCCCCTGGAGTTTAGTTTCAGCGTATACTAGGGGTTGGAGCCCCTGGAGTTTACATTTAGTTTTAGTGTTTACTCGGGTTTGTAGCCCCTGGAGTTTAGGTTCAGTTTTAGTGTATACTCAGGGTTGGAGCCCCTGGAGTTTAGGTTCAGTTTTAGTGTATACTCGGGGTTGGAGTCCCTGGAGTTTAGGTTCAGTTTTAGTGTATACTCAGGGTTGGAGCCCCTGGAGTTTAGGTTCAGTTTAAGTGTATACTAGGGGTTGGAGCCCCTGGAGTTTAGATTTAGTGTATACTTGGGCTTGGAGCCCCTGTGGTTTAGGTTCAGTTTTAGTGTATACTCGGGGTTGGAGCCCCTGGAGTTTAGGTTTTGTTTTAGTGTATACTCAGGGTTGGAGCCCCTGGAGTTTAGATTTAGTTTTAGTGTACACTCGGGGTTGGACCCCTGGGGTTTAGGTTTAGTTTAGTGTACACTCGGGGTTGGAGCCCTTGGAGTTTACGTTTTGTTTTAGTGTATACTTGGGGTTGGAGCCCCTGGAGTTTATGTTTAGTTTTAGTCTATACTCACGTTTGGAGCCCCTGGAGTTTAGGTTCAGTTTTAGTGTATACTCAGGGTTGGAGCCCCTGGAGTTTAGGTTTAGGTTTAGTGTATACTCGGGGTTGGAGCCCCTGGAGTTTAGATTTAGTTTTAGTGTACACTCGGGGTTGGACCCCTGGGGTTTAGGTTTAGTTTAGTGTACACTCGGGGTTGGAGCCCTTGGAGTTTACGTTTTGTTTTAGTGTATACTTGGAGTTGGAGCCCCTGGAGTTTAGGTTTAGTTTTAGTCTATACTCGGGGTTGGAGCCCTTGGAGTTTAGGTTTAGTTTTAGAGAATACTCGGGGTTGGAGCCCCTGGAGTTTAGGTTTAGTTTTAGAGTATACTCGGGGTTCGAGCCCCTGGAGTTTAGATTTAGTTTTAGTGTATACTCGGGGTTGGAGCCCCTGGAGTTTAGGTTTAGTTTTAGTGTACACTCGGGGTTGGAGCCCCTGGGGTTTAGGTTTAGTTTTAGTGTATACTCGGGCTTGGAGCCCCTGGAGTTTAGGTTTAGTTTTAGTGTATACTCGGGGTTGGAGCCCCTGGAGTTTAGTTTTAGTGTATACTCAGGGTTGGAGCCCCTGGAGTTTAGTTTCAGTGTATACTTGGGGTTGGAGCCCCTGGAGTTTAGATTTTGTTTTAGTGTTTACTCGGGTTTGGAGCCCCTGGAGTTTAGGTTTAGCTTTAGTGTATACTCGGGGTTGGAGCCTCTGGAGTTTAGGTTCAGTTTTAGTGTATACTCAGGGTTGGAGCCCCTGGAGTTTAGGTTTAGCTTTAGTGTATACTCGGGGTTGGAGCCCCTGGAGTTTAGGTTCAGTTTTAGTGTATACTCAGGGTTGGAGCCCCTGGAGTTTAGGTTTAGTTTTAGTGTATACTCGGGGTTGGAGCCCCTGGAGTTTAGTTTTAGTGTATACTCAGGGTTGGAGCCCCTGGAGTTTAGTTTCAGCGTATACTTGGGGTTGGAGCCCCTGGAGTTTACATTTAGTTTTAGTGTTTACTCAGGTTTGTAGCACCTGGAGTTTAGGTTTAGCTTTAGTGTATACTCGGGGTTGGAGCCCCTGGAGTTTAGGTTCAGTTTTAGTGTATACTCAGGGTTGGAGCCCCTGGAGTTTAGGTTTAGTTTTAGTGTATACTCGGGGTTGGAGCCCCTGGAGTTTAGTTTTAGTGTATACTCCGGGTTGGAGCCCCTGGAGTTTAGTTTCAGCGTATACTTGGGGTTGGAGCTCCTGGAGTTTAGATTTAGTTTTAGTGTTTACTCGGGTTTGGAGCCCCTGGAGTTTAGGTTTAGCTTTAGTGTATACTCGGGGTTGGAGCCCCTGGAGTTTAGGTTCAGTTTTAGTGTATACTCAGGGTTGGAGCCCCTGGAGTTTAGGTTTAGTTTTAGTGTATACTCGGGGTTGGAGCCCCTGGAGTTTAGGTTCAGTTTTAGTGTATACTCGGGGTTGGAGCCCCTGGAGTTTAGGTTTAGTGTATACTTGGGCTTGGAGCCCCTGTGGTTTAGGTTCAGTTTTAGTGTATACTCGGGGTTGGAGCCCATGGAGTTTAGGTTTTGTTTTAGTGTATACTCAGGGTTGGAGCCCGTGGAGTTTAGGTTTTGTTTTAGTGTATACTCGGGGTTGGAGCCCCTGGAGTTTAGATTTAGTTTTAGCGTAATTTCGGGGTTGAAGCCCTTGGAGTTTAGATTTAGTTTTAGTGTATACTCGGGGTTGGAGCCCCTGGAGTTTAGGTTCAATTTTAGTGTACACTCGGGGTTGGAGCCCCTGGAGTTTAGATTTAGTTTTAGTGTACACTCGGGGTTGGACCCCTGGGGTTTAGGTTTAGTTTAGTGTACACTCGGGGTTGGAACCCTTGGAGTTTAGGTTTTGTTTTAGTGTATACTTGGGGTTGGAGCCCCTGGAGTTTAGGTTTACTTTTAGTGTATACTCGGGGTTGGAGCCTCTGGAGTTTAGGTTCAGTTTTAGTGTATAATCAGGGTTGGAGCCCCTGGAGTTTAGGTTTAGTTTTAGTGTATACTCGGGGTTGGAGCCCCTGGAGTTTAGATTTAGTTTTAGTGTACACTCGGGTTTGGACCCCTGGAGTTTAGGTTCAGTTTTAGTGTATACTCAGGGTTGGAGCCCCTGGAATTTAGATTTAGTTTTAGTGTATACTCGGGGTTGGAGCCCCTGGAGTTTAGGTTTAGTTTTAGTGTATACTTGGGGTTGGAGCCCCTGGAGTTTAGATTTAGTTTTAGTGTATACTCGGGGTTGGACCCCTGGAGTTTAGGTTTAGTTTTAGTGTATACTCGGGGTTGGGGCCCCTGGAGTTTAGGTTTAGTGTATACTTGGGGTTGGAGCCCCTGTGGTTTAGGTTCAGTTTTAGTGTATACTTGGGGTTGGAGCCCCTGTGGTTTAGTTTCAGTTTTAGTGTACACTCGGGGTTGGAGCCCCTGGAGTTTAGGTTTAGTTTTAGAGTATACTCGGGGTTGGAGCCCCTGGAGTTTAGGTTTAGTTTTAGTGTATACTCGGGGTTGGAGCCCCTGGAGTTTAGGTTTAGTTTTAGTGTACACTCGGGGTTGGAGCCCCTGGGGTTTAGGTTTAGTTTTAGTGTATACTCGGGCTTGGAGCCCCTGGAGTTTAGGTTTAGTTTTAGTGTATACTCGGGGTTGGAGCCCCTGGAGTTTAGTTTTAGTGTATACTCAGGGTTGGAGCCCCTGGAGTTTAGTTTCAGTGTATACTTGGGGTTGGAGCCCCTGGAGTTTAGATTTTGTTTTAGTGTTTACTCGGGTTTGGAGCCCCTGGAGTTTAGGTTTAGCTTTAGTGTATACTCGGGGTTGGAGCCCCTGGAGTTTAGGTTCAGTTTTAGTGTATACTCAGGGTTGGAGCCCCTGGAGTTTAGGTTTAGCTTTAGTGTATACTCGGGGTTGGAGCCCCTGGAGTTTAGGTTCAGTTTTAGTGTATACTCAGGGTTGGAGCCCCTGGAGTTTAGGTTTAGTTTTAGTGTATACTCGGGGTTGGAGCCCCTGGAGTTTAGTTTTAGTGTATACTCAGGTTTGGAGCCCCTGGAGTTTAGTTTCAGCGTATACTTGGGGTTGGAGCCCCTGGAGTTTACATTTAGTTTTAGTGTTTACTCGGGTTTGTAGCCCCTGGAGTTTAGGTTTAGCTTTAGTGTATACTCGGGGTTGGAGCCCCTGGAGTTTAGGTTCAGTTTTAGTGTATACTCAGGGTTGGAGCCCCTGGAGTTTAGGTTCAGTTTTCGTGTATACTCAGGGTTGGAGCCCCTGGAGTTTAGGTTTAGTTTTAGTGTATACTCCGGGTTGGAGCCCCTGGAGTTTAGTTTTAGTGTATACTCAGGGTTGGAGCCCCTGGAGTTTAGTTTCAGCGTGTACTTGGGGTTGGAGCCCCTGGAGTTTAGATTTAGTTTTGGTGTTTACTCGGGTTTGGAGCCCCTGGAGTTTAGGTTTAGCTTTAGTGTATACTCGGGGTTGGAGCCCCTGGAGTTTAGGTTCAGTTTTAGTGTATACTCAGGGTTGGAGCCCCTGGAGTTTAGGTTTAGTTTTAGTGTATACTCGGGGTTGGAGCCCCTGGAGTTTAGGTTTAGTTTTAGTGTATACTAGGGGTTGGAGCCCCTGGAGTTTAGGTTTTGTTTTAGTGTATACTCAGGGTTGGAGCCCCTGGAGTTTATGTTTAGTGTATACTTGGGCTTGGAGCCCCTGTGGTTTAGGTTCAGTTTTAGTGTATACTCGGGGTTGGAGCCCCTGGAGTTTAGGTTTTGTTTTAGTGTATACTCAGGGTTGGAGCCCGTGGAGTTTAGGTTTTGTTTTAGTGTATACTCGGGGTTGGAGCCCCTGGAGTTTAGATTTAGTTTTAGTGTAATTTCGGGGTTGGAGCCCTTGGAGTTTAGGTTTAGTTTTAGTGTATACTCGGGGTTGGAGCCCCTGGAGTTTAGGTTCAATTTTAGTGTACACTCGGGGTTGGAGCCCCTGGAGTTTAGATTTAGTTTTAGTGTACACTCGGGGTTGGACCCCTGGGGTTTAGGTTTAGTTTAGTGTACACTCGGGGTTGGAACCCTTGGAGTTTAGGTTTTGTTTTAGTGTATACTTGGGGTTGGAGCCCCTGGAGTTTAGGTTTACTTTTAGTGTATACTCGGGGTTGGAGCCTCTGGAGTTTAGGTTTAGTTTTAGTGTATACTCGGTGTTGGAGCCCCTGGAGTTTAGATTTAGTTTTAGTGTACACTCGGGTTTGGACCCCTGGAGTTTAGGTTCAGTTTTAGTGTATACTCAGGGTTGGAGCCCCTGGAGTTTAGATTTAGTTTTAGTGTATACATCGGGGTTGGAGCCCCTGGAGTTTAGGTTCAATTTTAGTGTACACTCGGGGTTGGAGCCCCTGGAGTTTAGATTTAGTTTTAGTGTACACTCGGGGTTGGACCCCTGGGGTTTAGGTTTAGTTTACTGTACACTCGGGGTTGGAACCCTTGGAGTTTAGGTTTTGTTTTAGTGTATACTTGGGGTTGGAGCCCCTGGAGTTTAGGTTTAGTTTTAGTGTATACTCGGGGTTGGAGCCTCTGGAGTTTAGGTTCAGTTTTAGTGTATAATCAGGGTTGGAGCCCCTGGAGTTTAGGTTTAGTTTTAGTGTATACTCGGGGTTGGAGCCCCTGGAGTTTAGATTTAGTTTTAGTGTACACTCGGGTTTGGACCCCTGGAGTTTAAGTTCAGTTTTAGTGTATACTCAGGGTTGGAGCCCCTGGAGTTTAGATTTAGTTTTAGTGTATACTCGGGGTTGGAGCCCCTGGAGTTTAGATTTAGTTTTAGTGTATACTCGGGGTTGGACCCCTGGAGTTTAGGTTTTGTTTTAGTGTATACTCGGGGTTGGGGCCCCTGGAGTTTAGGTTTAGTGTATACTTGGGGTTGGAGCCCCTGTGGTTTAGGTTCAGTTTTAGTGTATACTCGGGGTTGGAGCCCATGGAGTTTAGGTTTTGTTTTAGTGTATACTCAGGGTTGGAGCCCGTGGAGTTTAGGTTTTGTTTTAGTGTATACTCGGGGTTGGAGCCCCTGGAGTTTAGATTTAGTTTTAGCGTAATTTCGGGGTTGAAGCCCTTGGAGTTTAGGTTTAGTTTTAGTGTATACTCGGGGTTGGAGCCCCTGGAGTTTAGGTTCAATTTTAGTGTACACTCGGGGTTGGAGCCCCTGGAGTTTAGATTTAGTTTTAGTGTACACTCGGGGTTGGACCCCTGGGGTTTAGGTTTAGTTTAGTGTACACTCGGGGTTGGAACCCTTGGAGTTTAGGTTTTGTTTTAGTGTATACTTGGGGTTGGAGCCCCTGGAGTTTAGGTTTACTTTTAGTGTATACTCGGGGTTGGAGCCTCTGGAGTTTAGGTTCAGTTTTAGTGTATAATCAGGGTTGGAGCCCCTGGAGTTTAGGTTTAGTTTTAGTGTATACTCGGGGTTGGAGCCCCTGGAGTTTAGATTTAGTTTTAGTGTACACTCGGGTTTGGACCCCTGGAGTTTAGGTTCAGTTTTAGTGTATACTCAGGGTTGGAGCCCCTGGAATTTAGATTTAGTTTTAGTGTACACTCGGGGATGGACCCCTGGGGTTTACGTTTAGTTTAGTGTACACTCGGGGTTGGACCTCTGGAGTTTAGATTTAATTTTAGTGTACACTCGGGGTTGGAGCCCTTGGAGTTTACGTTTTGTTTTAGTGTATACTTGGGGTTGGAGCCCCTGGAGTTTAGGTTTAGTTTTAGTGTATACTCAGGGTTGGAGCCCCTGGAGTTTAGGTTCTGTTTTAGTGTATACTCAGGGTTGGAGCCCCTGGAGTTTAGGTTTAGTTTTAGTGTATACTCGGGGTTGGAGCCCCTGGAGTTTAGATTTAGTTTTAGTGTACACTCGGGGTTGGACCCCTGGAGTTTAGGTTCAGTTTTAGTGTATACTCAGGGTTGGAGCCCCTGGAGTTTAGATTTAGTTTTAGTGTATACTCGGGGTTGGAGCCCCTGGGGTTTAGGCTTAGTTTTAGTGTATACTCGGGGTTGGAGCCCCTGGAGTTTAGGTTTAGGTTTAGTGTATACTCAGGTTTGGAGCCCCTGGAGTTTAGGTTTAGTTTTAGTGTATACTCGGGGTTGGAGCCCCTGGAGTTTAGATTTAGTTTTAGTGTACACTCGGGGTTGGACCCCTGGGGGTTAGGTTTAGTTTAGTGTACACTCGGGGTTGGAGCCCTTGGAGTTTACGTTTTGTTTTAGTGTATACTTGGGGTTGGAGCCCCTGGAGTTTAGGTTTAGTTTTAGTCTATACTCGGGGTTGGAGCCCCTTGAGTTTAGGTTCAGTTTTAGTGTATACTCAGGGTTGGAGCCCCTGGAGTTTAGATTTAGTTTTAGTGTACACTCGGGGTTGGACCCTGGAGTTTAGGTTCAGTTTTAGTGTATACTCAGGGTTGGAGCCACCGGAGTTTAGATTTAGTTTAATGTATACTCGGGGTTGGAGCCCTTGGAGCTTAGGTTTAGTTTTAGTGTACACTCGCGGTTGGAGCCCCTGGGGTTTAGGTTTAGTTTTAGTGTATACTCGGGCTTGGAGCCCCTGGAGTTTCGGTTTAGTTTTAGTGTATACTCGGGGTTGGAGCCCCTGGAGTTTAGTTTTAGTGTATACTCAGGGTTGGAGCCCCTGGAGTTTAGTTTCAGTGTATACTTGGGGTTGGAGCCCCTGGAGTTTAGATTTAGTTTTAGTGTTTACTCGGGTTTGGAGCCCCTGGAGTTTAGATTTAGTTTTAGTGTAATTTCGGGGTTGGAGCCCCTGGAGTTTAGGTTCAGTTTTAGTGTATACTCAGGGTTGGAGCCCCTGGAGTTTAGGTTTAGCTTTAGTGTATACTCGGGGTTGGAGCCCCTGGAGTTCAGGTTCAGTTTTAGTGTATACTCAGGGTTGGAGCCCCTGGAGTTTAGGTTTAGTTTTAGTGTATACTCGGGGTTGGAGCCCCTGGAGTTTAGTTTTAGTGTATACTCAGGGTTGGAGCCCCTGGAGTTTAGTTTCAGCGTATACTAGGGGTTGGAGCCCCTGGAGTTTACATTTAGTTTTAGTGTTTACTCGGGTTTGTAGCCCCTGGAGTTTAGGTTCAGTTTTAGTGTATACTCAGGGTTGGAGCCCCTGGAGTTTAGGTTCAGTTTTAGTGTATACTCGGGGTTGGAGTCCCTGGAGTTTAGGTTCAGTTTTAGTGTATACTCAGGGTTGGAGCCCCTGGAGTTTAGGTTCAGTTTAAGTGTATACTAGGGGTTGGAGCCCCTGGAGTTTAGATTTAGTGTATACTTGGGCTTGGAGCCCCTGTGGTTTAGGTTCAGTTTTAGTGTATACTCGGGGTTGGAGCCCCTGGAGTTTAGGTTTTGTTTTAGTGTATACTCAGGGTTGGAGCCCCTGGAGTTTAGATTTAGTTTTAGTGTACACTCGGGGTTGGACCCTTCGGGGTTTAGGTTTAGTTTAGTGTACACTCGGGGTTGGAGCCCTTGGAGTTTACGTTTTGTTTTAGTGTATACTTGGGGTTGGAGCCCCTGGAGTTTATGTTTAGTTTTAGTCTATACTCACGTTTGGAGCCCCTGGAGTTTAGGTTCAGTTTTAGTGTATACTCAGGGTTGGAGCCCCTGGAGTTTAGGTTTAGGTTTAGTGTATACTCGGGGTTGGAGCCCCTGGAGTTTAGATTTAGTTTTAGTGTACACTCGGGGTTGGACCCCTGAGGTTTAGGTTTAGTTTAGTGTACACTCGGGGTTGGAGCCCTTGGAGTTTACGTTTTGTTTTAGTGTATACTTGGAGTTGGAGCCCCTGGAGTTTAGGTTTAGTTTTAGTCTATACTCGGGGTTGGAGCCCTTGGAGTTTAGGTTTAGTTTTAGAGAATACTCGGGGTTGGAGCCCCTGGAGTTTAGGTTTAGTTTTAGAGTATACTCGGGGTTCGAGCCCCTGGAGTTTAGATTTAGTTTTAGTGTATACTCGGGGTTGGAGCCCCTGGAGTTTAGGTTTAGTTTTAGTGTACACTCGGGGTTGGAGCCCCTGGGGTTTAGGTTTAGTTTTAGTGTATACTCGGGCTTGGAGCCCCTGGAGTTTAGGTTTAGTTTTAGTGTATACTCGGGGTTGGAGCCCCTGGAGTTTAGTTTTAGTGTATACTCAGGGTTGGAGCCCCTGGAGTTTAGTTTCAGTGTATACTTGGGGTTGGAGCCCCTGGAGTTTAGATTTTGTTTTAGTGTTTACTCGGGTTTGGAGCCCCTGGAGTTTAGGTTTAGCTTTAGTGTATACTCGGGGTTGGAGCCTCTGGAGTTTAGGTTCAGTTTTAGTGTATACTCAGGGTTGGAGCCCCTGGAGTTTAGGTTTAGCTTTAGTGTATACTCGGGGTTGGAGCCCCTGGAGTTTAGGTTCAGTTTTAGTGTATACTCAGGGTTGGAGCCCCTGGAGTTTAGGTTTAGTTTTAGTGTATACTCGGGGTTGGAGCCCCTGGAGTTTAGTTTTAGTGTATACTCAGGGTTGGAGCCCCTGGAGTTTAGTTTCAGCGTATACTTGGGGTTGGAGCCCCTGGAGTTTACATTTAGTTTTAGTGTTTACTCAGGTTTGTAGCACCTGGAGTTTAGGTTTAGCTTTAGTGTATACTCGGGGTTGGAGCCCCTGGAGTTTAGGTTCAGTTTTAGTGTATACTCAGGGTTGGAGCCCCTGGAGTTTAGGTTTAGTTTTAGTGTATACTCGGGGTTGGAGCCCCTGGAGTTTAGTTTTAGTGTATACTCCGGGTTGGAGCCCCTGGAGTTTAGTTTCAGCGTATACTTGGGGTTGGAGCCCCTGGAGTTTAGATTTAGTTTTAGTGTTTACTCGGGTTTGGAGCCCCTGGAGTTTAGGTTTAGCTTTAGTGTATACTCGGGGTTGGAGCCCCTGGAGTTTAGGTTCAGTTTTAGTGTATACTCAGGGTTGGAGCCCCTGGAGTTTAGGTTTAGTTTTAGTGTATACTCGGGGTTGGAGCCCCTGGAGTTTAGGTTCAGTTTTAGTGTATACTCGGGGTTGGAGCCCCTGGAGTTTAGGTTTAGTGTATACTTGGGCTTGGAGCCCCTGTGGTTTAGGTTCAGTTTTAGTGTATACTCGGGGTTGGAGCCCATGGAGTTTAGGTTTTGTTTTAGTGTATACTCAGGGTTGGAGCCCGTGGAGTTTAGGTTTTGTTTTAGTGTATACTCGGGGTTGGAGCCCCTGGAGTTTAGATTTAGTTTTAGCGTAATTTCGGGGTTGAAGCCCTTGGAGTTTAGGTTTAGTTTTAGTGTATACTCGGGGTTGGAGCCCCTGGAGTTTAGGTTCAATTTTAGTGTACACTCGGGGTTGGAGCCCCTGGAGTTTAGATTTAGTTTTAGTGTACACTCGGGGTTGGACCCCTGGGGTTTAGGTTTAGTTTAGTGTACACTCGGGGTTGGAACCCTTGGAGTTTAGGTTTTGTTTTAGTGTATACTTGGGGTTGGAGCCCCTGGAGTTTAGGTTTACTTTTAGTGTATACTCGGGGTTGGAGCCTCTGGAGTTTAGGTTCAGTTTTAGTGTATAATCAGGGTTGGAGCCCCTGGAGTTTAGGTTTAGTTTTAGTGTATACTCGGGGTTGGAGCCCCTGGAGTTTAGATTTAGTTTTAGTGTACACTCGGGTTTGGACCCCTGGAGTTTAGGTTCAGTTTTAGTGTATACTCAGGGTTGGAGCCCCTGGAATTTAGATTTAGTTTTAGTGTATACTCGGGGTTGGAGCCCCTGGAGTTTACGTTTAGTTTTAGTGTATACTTGGGGTTGGAGCCCCTGGAGTTTAGATTTAGTTTTAGTGTATACTCGGGGTTGGACCCCTGGAGTTTAGGTTTAGTTTTAGTGTATACTCGGGGTTGGGGCCCCTGGAGTTTAGGTTTAGTGTATACTTGGGGTTGGAGCCCCTGTTGTTTAGGTTCAGTTTTAGTGTATACTTGGGGTTGGAGCCCCTGTGGTTTAGTTTCAGTTTTAGTGTACACTCGGGGTTGGAGCCCCTGGAGTTTAGGTTTAGTTTTAGAGTATACTCGGGGTTGGAGCCCCTGGAGTTTAGGTTTAGTTTTAGTGTATACTCGGGGTTGGAGCCCCTGGAGTTTAGGTTTAGTTTTAGTGTACACTCGGGGTTGGAGCCCCTGGGGTTTAGGTTTAGTTTTAGTGTATACTCGGTCTTGGAGCCCCTGGAGTTTAGGTTTAGTTTTAGTGTATACTCGGGGTTGGAGCCCCTGGAGTTTAGTTTTAGTGTATACTCAGGGTTGGAGCCCCTGGAGTTTAGTTTCAGTGTATACTTGGGGTTGGAGCCCCTGGAGTTTAGATTTTGTTTTAGTGTTTACTCGGGTTTGGAGCCCCTGGAGTTTAGGTTTAGCTTTAGTGTATACTCGGGGTTGGAGCCCCTGGAGTTTAGGTTCAGTTTTAGTGTATACTCAGGGTTGGAGCCCCTGGAGTTTAGGTTTAGCTTTAGTGTATACTCGGGGTTGGAGCCCCTGGAGTTTAGGTTCAGTTTTAGTGTATACTCAGGGTTGGAGCCCCTGGAGTTTAGGTTTAGTTTTAGTGTATACTCGGGGTTGGAGCCCCTGGAGTTTAGTTTTAGTGTATACTCAGGGTTGGAGCCCCTGGAGTTTAGTTTCAGCGTATACTTGGGTTTGGAGCCCCTGGAGTTTACATTTAGTTTTAGTGTTTACTCGGGTTTGTAGCCCCTGGAGTTTAGGTTTAGCTTTAGTGTATACTCGGGGTTGGAGCCCCTGGAGTTTAGGTTCAGTTTTAGTGTATACTCAGGGTTGGAGCCCCTGGAGTTTAGGTTCAGTTTTCGTGTATACTCAGGGTTGGAGCCCCTGGAGTTTAGGTTTAGTTTTAGTGTATACTCCGGGTTGGAGCCCCTGGAGTTTAGTTTTAGTGTATACTCAGGGTTGGAGCCCCTGGAGTTTAGTTTCAGCGTGTACTTGGGGTTGGAGCCCCTGGAGTTTAGATTTAGTTTTGGTGTTTACTCGGGTTTGGAGCCCCTGGAGTTTAGGTTTAGCTTTAGTGTATACTCGGGGTTGGAGCCCCTGGAGTTTAGGTTCAGTTTTAGTGTATACTCAGGGTTGGAGCCCCTGGAGTTTAGGTTTAGTTTTTGTGTATACTCGGGGTTGGAGCCCCTGGAGTTTAGGTTTAGTTTTAGTGTATACTAGGGGTTGGAGCCCCTGGAGTTTAGGTTTTGTTTTAGTGTATACTCAGGGTTGGAGCCCCTGGAGTTTATGTTTAGTGTATACTTGGGCTTGGAGCCCCTGTGGTTTAGGTTCAGTTTTAGTGTATACTCGGGGTTGGAGCCCCTGGAGTTTAGGTTTTGTTTTAGTGTATACTCAGGGTTGGAGCCCGTGGAGTTTAGGTTTTGTTTTAGTGTATACTCGGGGTTGGAGCCCCTGGAGTTTAGATTTAGTTTTAGTGTAATTTCGGGGTTGGAGCCCTTGGAGTTTAGGTTTAGTTTTAGTGTATACTCGGGGTTGGAGCCCCTGGAGTTTAGGTTCAATTTTAGTGTACACTCGGGGTTGGAGCCCCTGGAGTTTAGATTTAGTTTTAGTGTACACTCGGGGTTGGACCCCTGGGGTTTAGGTTTAGTTTAGTGTACACTCGGGGTTGGAACCCTTGGAGTTTAGGTTTTGTTTTAGTGTATACTTGGGGTTGGAGCCCCTGGAGTTTAGGTTTACTTTTAGTGTCTACTCGGGGTTGGAGCCTCTGGAGTTTAGGTTCAGTTTTAGTGTATAATCAGGGTTGGAGCCCCTGGAGTTTAGGTTTAGTTTTAGTGTATACTCGGTGTTGGAGCCCCTGGAGTTTAGATTTAGTTTTAGTGTACACTCGGGTTTGGACCCCTGGAGTTTAGGTTCAGTTTTAGTGTATACTCAGGGTTGGAGCCCCTGGAGTTTAGATTTAGTTTTAGTGTATACATCGGGGTTGGAGCCCCTGGAGTTTAGGTTCAATTTTAGTGTACACTCGGGGTTGGAGCCCCTGGAGTTTAGATTTAGTTTTAGTGTACACTCGGGGTTGGACCCCTGGGGTTTAGGTTTAGTTTACTGTACACTCGGGGTTGGAACCCTTGGAGTTTAGGTTTTGTTTTAGTGTATACTTGGGGTTGGAGCCCCTGGAGTTTAGGTTTAGTTTTAGTGTATACTCGGGGTTGGAGCCTCTGGAGTTTAGGTTCAGTTTTAGTGTATAATCAGGGTTGGAGCCCCTGGAGTTTAGGTTTAGTTTTAGTGTATACTCGGGGTTGGAGCCCCTGGAGTTTAGATTTAGTTTTAGTGTACACTCGGGTTTGGACCCCTGGAGTTTAAGTTCAGTTTTAGTGTATACTCAGGGTTGGAGCCCCTGGAGTTTAGATTTAGTTTTAGTGTATACTCGGGGTTGGAGCCCCTGGAGTTTAGATTTAGTTTTAGTGTATACTCGGGGTTGGACCCCTGGAGTTTAGGTTTAGTGTATACTTGGGGTTGGAGCCCCTGTGGTTTAGGTTCAGTTTTAGTGTATACTTGGGGTTGGAGCCCCTGTGGTTTAGTTTCAGTTTTAGTGTACACTCGGGGTTGGAGCCCCTGGAGTTTAGGTTTAGTTTTAGAGTATACTCGGGGTTGGAGCCCCTGGAGTTTAGGTTTAGTTTTAGTGTATACTCGGTGTTGGAGCCCCTGGAGTTTAGGTTTAGTTTTAGTGTACACTCGGGGTTGGAGCCCCTAGGGTTTAGGTTTAGTTTTAGTGTATACTCGGGCTTGGAGCCCCTGGAGTTTAGGTTTAGTTTTAGTGTATACTCGGGGTTGGAGCCCCTGGAGTTTAGTTTTAGTGTATACTCAGGGTTGGAGCCCCTCGAGTTTAGTTTCAGTGTATACTTGGGGTTGGAACCCCTGTGGTTTAGGTTCAGTTTTAGTGTACACTCGGGGTTGGAGCCCCTGGAGTTTAGGTTTAGTTTTAGAGTATACTCGGGGTTGGAGCCCCTGGAGTTTAGGTTTAGTTTTAGTGTATACTCGGGCTTGGAGCCCCTGGAGTTTAGGTTTAGTTTTAGTGTATACTCGGGGTTGGAGCCCCTGGAGTTTAGTTTTAGTGTATACTCAGGGTTGGAGCCCCTGGAGTTTAGTTTCAGTGTATACTTGGGGTTGGAGCCCCTGGAGTTTAGATTTAGTTTTAGTGTTTACTCGGGTTTGGAGCCCCTGGAGTTTAGGTTTAGCTTTAGTGTATACTCGGGGTTGGAGCCCCTGGAGTTTAGGTTCAGTTTTAGTGTATACTCAGGGTTGGAGCCCCTGGAGTTTAGGTTTAGTTTTAGTGTATACTCGGGGTTGGAGCCCCTGGAGTTTAGTTTTAGTGTATACTCAGGGTTGGAGCCCCTGGAGTTTAGTTTCACCGTATACTTGGGGTTGGAGCCCCTGGAGTTTACATTTAGTTTTAGTGTTTACTCGGGTTTGTAGCCCCTGGAGTTTAGGTTTAGCTTTAGTGTATACTCGGGGTTGGAGCCCCTGGAGTTTAGGTTCCGTTTTAGTGTATACTCAGGGTTGGAGCCCCTGGAATTTAGATTTAGTTTTAGTGTATACTCGGGGTTGGAGCCCCTGGAGTTTAGGTTTAGTTTTAGTGTATACTTGGGGTTGGAGCCCCTGGAGTTTAGATTTAGTTTTAGTGTATACTCGGGGTTGGACCCCTGGAGTTTAGGTTTAGTTTTAGTGTATACTCGGGGTTGGGGCCCCTGGAGTTTAGGTTTAGTGTATACTTGGGGTTGGAGCCCCTGTGGTTTAGGTTCAGTTTTAGTGTATACTTGGGGTTGGAGCCCCTGTGGTTTAGTTTCAGTTTTAGTGTACACTCGGGGTTGGAGCCCCTGGAGTTTAGGTTTAGTTTTAGAGTATACTCGGGGTTGGAGCCCCTGGAGTTTAGGTTTAGTTTTAGTGTATACTCGGGGTTGGAGCCCCTGGAGTTTAGGTTTAGTTTTAGTGTACACTCGGGGTTGGAGCCCCTGGGGTTTAGGTTTAGTTTTAGTGTATACTCGGGCTTGGAGCCCCTGGAGTTTAGGTTTAGTTTTAGTGTATACTCGGGGTTGGAGCCCCTGGAGTTTAGTTTCAGTGTATACTTGGGGTTGGAGCCCCTGGAGTTTAGATTTTGTTTTAGTGTTTACTCGGGTTTGGAGCCCCTGGAGTTTAGGTTTAGCTTTAGTGTATACTCGGGGTTGGAGCCCCTGGAGTTTAGGTTCAGTTTTAGTGTATACTCAGGGTTGGAGCCCCTGGAGTTTAGGTTTAGCTTTAGTGTATACTCGGGGTTGGAGCCCCTGGAGTTTAGGTTCAGTTTTAGTGTATACTCAGGGTTGGAGCCCCTGGAGTTTAGGTTTAGTTTTAGTGTATACTCGGGGTTGGAGCCCCTGGAGTTTAGTTTTAGTGTATACTCAGGTTTGGAGCCCCTGGAGTTTAGTTTCAGCGTATACTTGGGGTTGGAGCCCCTGGAGTTTACATTTAGTTTTAGTGTTTACTCGGGTTTGTAGCCCCTGGAGTTTAGGTTTAGCTTTAGTGTATACTCGGGGTTGGAGCCCCTGGAGTTTAGGTTCAGTTTTAGTGTATACTCAGGGTTGGAGCCCCTGGAGTTTAGGTTCAGTTTTCGTGTATACTCAGGGTTGGAGCCCCTGGAGTTTAGGTTTAGTTTTAGTGTATACTCCGGGTTGGAGCCCCTGGAGTTTAGTTTTAGTGTATACTCAGGGTTGGAGCCCCTGGAGTTTAGTTTCAGCGTGTACTTGGGGTTGGAGCCCCTGGAGTTTAGATTTAGTTTTGGTGTTTACTCGGGTTTGGAGCCCCTGGAGTTTAGGTTTAGCTTTAGTGTATACTCGGGGTTGGAGCCCCTGGAGTTTAGGTTCAGTTTTAGTGTATACTCAGGGTTGGAGCCCCTGGAGTTTAGGTTTAGTTTTAGTGTATACTCGGGGTTGGAGCCCCTGGAGTTTAGGTTTAGTTTTAGTGTATACTAGGGGTTGGAGCCCCTGGAGTTTAGGTTTTGTTTTAGTGTATACTCAGGGTTGGAGCCCCTGGAGTTTATGTTTAGTGTATACTTGGGCTTGGAGCCCCTGTGGTTTAGGTTCAGTTTTAGTGTATACTCGGGGTTGGAGCCCCTGGAGTTTAGGTTTTGTTTTAGTGTATACTCAGGGTTGGAGCCCGTGGAGTTTAGGTTTTGTTTTAGTGTATACTCGGGGTTGGAGCCCCTGGAGTTTAGATTTAGTTTTAGTGTAATTTCGGGGTTGGAGCCCTTGGAGTTTAGGTTTAGTTTTAGTGTATACTCGGGGTTGGAGCCCCTGGAGTTTAGGTTCAATTTTAGTGTACACTCGGGGTTGGAGCCCCTGGAGTTTAGATTTAGTTTTAGTGTACACTCGGGGTTGGACCCCTGGGGTTTAGGTTTAGTTTAGTGTACACTCGGGGTTGGAACCCTTGGAGTTTAGGTTTTGTTTTAGTGTATACTTGGGGTTGGAGCCCCTGGAGTTTAGGTTTACTTTTAGTGTATACTCGGGGTTGGAGCCTCTGGAGTTTAGGTTTAGTTTTAGTGTATACTCGGTGTTGGAGCCCCTGGAGTTTAGATTTAGTTTTAGTGTACACTCGGGTTTGGACCCCTGGAGTTTAGGTTCAGTTTTAGTGTATACTCAGGGTTGGAGCCCCTGGAGTTTAGATTTAGTTTTAGTGTATACATCGGGGTTGGAGCCCCTGGAGTTTAGGTTCAATTTTAGTGTACACTCGGGGTTGGAGCCCCTGGAGTTTAGATTTAGTTTTAGTGTACACTCGGGGTTGGACCCCTGGGGTTTAGGTTTAGTTTACTGTACACTCGGGGTTGGAACCCTTGGAGTTTAGGTTTTGTTTTAGTGTATACTTGGGGTTGGAGCCCCTGGAGTTTAGGTTTAGTTTTAGTGTATACTCGGGGTTGGAGCCTCTGGAGTTTAGGTTCAGTTTTAGTGTATAATCAGGGTTGGAGCCCCTGGAGTTTAGGTTTAGTTTTAGTGTATACTCGGGGTTGGAGCCCCTGGAGTTTAGATTTAGTTTTAGTGTACACTCGGGTTTGGACCCCTGGAGTTTAAGTTCAGTTTTAGTGTATACTCAGGGTTGGAGCCCCTGGAGTTTAGATTTAGTTTTAGTGTATACTCGGGGTTGGAGCCCCTGGAGTTTAGATTTAGTTTTAGTGTATACTCGGGGTTGGACCCCTGGAGTTTAGGTTTTGTTTTAGTGTATACTCGGGGTTGGGGCCCCTGGAGTTTAGTTTTAGTGTATACTTGGGGTTGGAGCCCCTGTGGTTTAGGTTCAGTTTTAGTGTATACTCGGGGTTGGAGCCCATGGAGTTTAGGTTTTGTTTTAGTGTATACTCAGGGTTGGAGCCCGTGGAGTTTAGGTTTTGTTTTAGTGTATACTCGGGGTTGGAGCCCCTGGAGTTTAGATTTAGTTTTAGCGTAATTTCGGGGTTGAAGCCCTTGGAGTTTAGGTTTAGTTTTAGTGTATACTCGGGGTTGGAGCCCCTGGAGTTTAGGTTCAATTTTAGTGTACACTCGGGGTTGGAGCCCCTGGAGTTTAGATTTAGTTTTAGTGTACACTCGGGGTTGGACCCCTGGGGTTTAGGTTTAGTTTAGTGTACACTCGGGGTTGGAACCCTTGGAGTTTAGGTTTTGTTTTAGTGTATACTTGGGGTTGGAGCCCCTGGAGTTTAGGTTTACTTTTAGTGTATACTCGGGGTTGGAGCCTCTGGAGTTTAGGTTCAGTTTTAGTGTATAATCAGGGTTGGAGCCCCTGGAGTTTAGGTTTAGTTTTAGTGTATACTCGGGGTTGGAGCCCCTGGAGTTTAGGTTCAGTTTTAGTGTATACTCAGGGTTGGAGCCCCTGGAATTTAGATTTAGTTTTAGTGTACACTCGGGGATGGACCCCTGGGGTTTACGTTTAGTTTAGTGTACACTCGGGGTTGGACCTCTGGAGTTTAGATTTAATTTTAGTGTACACTCGGGGTTGGAGCCCTTGGAGTTTACGTTTTGTTTTAGTGTATACTTGGGGTTGGAGCCCCTGGAGTTTAGGTTTAGTTTTAGTGTATACTCAGGGTTGGAGCCCCTGGAGTTTAGGTTCTGTTTTAGTGTATACTCAGGGTTGGAGCCCCTGGAGTTTAGGTTTAGTTTTAGTGTATACTCGGGGTTGGAGCCCCTGGAGTTTAGATTTAGTTTTAGTGTACACTCGGGGTTGGACCCCTGGAGTTTAGGTTCAGTTTTAGTGTATACTCAGGGTTGGAGCCCCTGGAGTTTAGATTTAGTTTTAGTGTATACTCGGGGTTGGAGCCCCTGGGGTTTAGGCTTAGTTTTAGTGTATACTCGGGGTTGGAGCCCCTGGAGTTTAGGTTTAGGTTTAGTGTATACTCAGGTTTGGAGCCCCTGGAGTTTAGGTTTAGTTTTAGTGTATACTCGGGGTTGGAGCCCCTGGAGTTTAGATTTAGTTTTAGTGTACACTCGGGGTTGGACCCCTGGGGGTTAGGTTTAGTTTAGTGTACACTCGGGGTTGGAGCCCTTGGAGTTTACGTTTTGTTTTAGTGTATACTTGGGGTTGGAGCCCCTGGAGTTTAGGTTTAGTTTTAGTCTATACTCGGGGTTGGAGCCCCTTGAGTTTAGGTTCAGTTTTAGTGTATACTCAGGGTTGGAGCCCCTGGAGTTTAGATTTAGTTTTAGTGTACACTCGGGGTTGGACCCTGGAGTTTAGGTTCAGTTTTAGTGTATACTCAGGGTTGGAGCCACCGGAGTTTAGATTTAGTTTAATGTATACTCGGGGTTGGAGCCCTTGGAGCTTAGGTTTAGTTTTAGTGTACACTCGCGGTTGGAGCCCCTGGGGTTTAGGTTTAGTTTTAGTGTATACTCGGGCTTGGAGCCCCTGGAGTTTCGGTTTAGTTTTAGTGTATACTCGGGGTTGGAGCCCCTGGAGTTTAGTTTTAGTGTATACTCAGGGTTGGAGCCCCTGGAGTTTAGTTTCAGTGTATACTTGGGGTTGGAGCCCCTGGAGTTTAGATTTAGTTTTAGTGTTTACTCGGGTTTGGAGCCCCTGGAGTTTAGATTTAGTTTTAGTGTAATTTCGGGGTTGGAGCCCCTGGAGTTTAGGTTCAGTTTTAGTGTATACTCAGGGTTGGAGCCCCTGGAGTTTAGGTTTAGCTTTAGTGTATACTCGGGGTTGGAGCCCCTGGAGTTCAGGTTCAGTTTTAGTGTATACTCAGGGTTGGAGCCCCTGGAGTTTAGGTTTAGTTTTAGTGTATACTCGGGGTTGGAGCCCCTGGAGTTTAGTTTTAGTGTATACTCAGGGTTGGAGCCCCTGGAGTTTAGTTTCAGCGTATACTAGGGGTTGGAGCCCCTGGAGTTTACATTTAGTTTTAGTGTTTACTCGGGTTTGTAGCCCCTGGAGTTTAGGTTCAGTTTTAGTGTATACTCAGGGTTGGAGCCCCTGGAGTTTAGGTTCAGTTTTAGTGTATACTCGGGGTTGGAGTCCCTGGAGTTTAGGTTCAGTTTTAGTGTATACTCAGGGTTGGAGCCCCTGGAGTTTAGGTTCAGTTTAAGTGTATACTAGGGGTTGGAGCCCCTGGAGTTTAGATTTAGTGTATACTTGGGCTTGGAGCCCCTGTGGTTTAGGTTCAGTTTTAGTGTATACTCGGGGTTGGAGCCCCTGGAGTTTAGGTTTTGTTTTAGTGTATACTCAGGGTTGGAGCCCCTGGAGTTTAGATTTAGTTTTAGTGTACACTCGGGGTTGGACCCCTGGGGTTTAGGTTTAGTTTAGTGTACACTCGGGGTTGGAGCCCTTGGAGTTTACGTTTTGTTTTAGTGTATACTTGGGGTTGGAGCCCCTGGAGTTTATGTTTAGTTTTAGTCTATACTCACGTTTGGAGCCCCTGGAGTTTAGGTTCAGTTTTAGTGTATACTCAGGGTTGGAGCCCCTGGAGTTTAGGTTTAGGTTTAGTGTATACTCGGGGTTGGAGCCCCTGGAGTTTAGATTTAGTTTTAGTGTACACTCGGGGTTGGACCCCTGAGGTTTAGGTTTAGTTTAGTGTACACTCGGGGTTGGAGCCCTTGGAGTTTACGTTTTGTTTTAGTGTATACTTGGAGTTGGAGCCCCTGGAGTTTAGGTTTAGTTTTAGTCTATACTCGGGGTTGGAGCCCTTGGAGTTTAGGTTTAGTTTTAGAGAATACTCGGGGTTGGAGCCCCTGGAGTTTAGGTTTAGTTTTAGAGTATACTCGGGGTTCGAGCCCCTGGAGTTTAGATTTAGTTTTAGTGTATACTCGGGGTTGGAGCCCCTGGAGTTTAGGTTTAGTTTTAGTGTACACTCGGGGTTGGAGCCCCTGGGGTTTAGGTTTAGTTTTAGTGTATACTCGGGCTTGGAGCCCCTGGAGTTTAGGTTTAGTTTTAGTGTATACTTGGGGTTGGAGCCCCTGGAGTTTAGTTTTAGTGTATACTCAGGGTTGGAGCCCCTGGAGTTTAGTTTCAGTGTATACTTGGGGTTGGAGCCCCTGGAGTTTAGATTTTGTTTTAGTGTTTACTCGGGTTTGGAGCCCCTGGAGTTTAGGTTTAGCTTTAGTGTATACTCGGGGTTGGAGCCTCTGGAGTTTAGGTTCAGTTTTAGTGTATACTCAGGGTTGGAGCCCCTGGAGTTTAGGTTTAGCTTTAGTGTATACTCGGGGTTGGAGCCCCTGGAGTTTAGGTTCAGTTTTAGTGTATACTCAGGGTTGGAGCCCCTGGAGTTTAGGTTTAGTTTTAGTGTATACTCGGGGTTGGAGCCCCTGGAGTTTAGTTTTAGTGTATACTCAGGGTTGGAGCCCCTGGAGTTTAGTTTCAGCGTATACTTGGGGTTGGAGCCCCTGGAGTTTACATTTAGTTTTAGTGTTTACTCAGGTTTGTAGCACCTGGAGTTTAGGTTTAGCTTTAGTGTATACTCGGGGTTGGAGCCCCTGGAGTTTAGGTTCAGTTTTAGTGTATACTCAGGGTTGGAGCCCCTGGAGTTTAGGTTTAGTTTTAGTGTATACTCGGGGTTGGAGCCCCTGGAGTTTAGTTTTAGTGTATACTCCGGGTTGGAGCCCCTGGAGTTTAGTTTCAGCGTATACTTGGGGTTGGAGCCCCTGGAGTTTAGATTTAGTTTTAGTGTTTACTCGGGTTTGGAGCCCCTGGAGTTTAGGTTTAGCTTTAGTGTATACTCGGGGTTGGAGCCCCTGGAGTTTAGGTTCAGTTTTAGTGTATACTCAGGGTTGGAGCCCCTGGAGTTTAGGTTTAGTTTTAGTGTATACTCGGGGTTGGAGCCCCTGGAGTTTAGGTTCAGTTTTAGTGTATACTCGGGGTTGGAGCCCCTGGAGTTTAGGTTTAGTGTATACTTGGGCTTGGAGCCCCTGTGGTTTAGGTTCAGTTTTAGTGTATACTCGGGGTTGGAGCCCATGGAGTTTAGGTTTTGTTTTAGTGTATACTCAGGGTTGGAGCCCGTGGAGTTTAGGTTTTGTTTTAGTGTATACTCGGGGTTGGAGCCCCTGGAGTTTAGATTTAGTTTTAGCGTAATTTCGGGGTTGAAGCCCTTGGAGTTTAGGTTTAGTTTTAGTGTATACTCGGGGTTGGAGCCCCTGGAGTTTAGGTTCAATTTTAGTGTACACTCGGGGTTGGAGCCCCTGGAGTTTAGATTTAGTTTTAGTGTACACTCGGGGTTGGACCCCTGGGGTTTAGGTTTAGTTTAGTGTACACTCGGGGTTGGAACCCTTGGAGTTTAGGTTTTGTTTTAGTGTATACTTGGGGTTGGAGCCCCTGGAGTTTAGGTTTACTTTTAGTGTATACTCGGGGTTGGAGCCTCTGGAGTTTAGGTTCAGTTTTAGTGTATAATCAGGGTTGGAGCCCCTGGAGTTTAGGTTTAGTTTTAGTGTATACTCGGGGTTGGAGCCCCTGGAGTTTAGATTTAGTTTTAGTGTACACTCGGGTTTGGACCCCTGGAGTTTAGGTTCAGTTTTAGTGTATACTCAGGGTTGGAGCCCCTGGAATTTAGATTTAGTTTTAGTGTATACTCGGGGTTGGAGCCCCTGGAGTTTAGGTTTAGTTTTAGTGTATACTTGGGGTTGGAGCCCCTGGAGTTTAGATTTAGTTTTAGTGTATACTCGGGGTTGGACCCCTGGAGTTTAGGTTTAGTTTTAGTGTATACTCGGGGTTGGGGCCCCTGGAGTTTAGGTTTAGTGTATACTTGGGGTTGGAGCCCCTGTTGTTTAGGTTCAGTTTTAGTGTATACTTGGGGTTGGAGCCCCTGTGGTTTAGTTTCAGTTTTAGTGTACACTCGGGGTTGGAGCCCCTGGAGTTTAGGTTTAGTTTTAGAGTATACTCGGGGTTGGAGCCCCTGGAGTTTAGGTTTAGTTTTAGTGTATACTCGGGGTTGGAGCCCCTGGAGTTTAGGTTTAGTTTTAGTGTACACTCGGGGTTGGAGCCCCTGGGGTTTAGGTTTAGTTTTAGTGTATACTCGGTCTTGGAGCCCCTGGAGTTTAGGTTTAGTTTTAGTGTATACTCGGGGTTGGAGCCCCTGGAGTTTAGTTTTAGTGTATACTCAGGGTTGGAGCCCCTGGAGTTTAGTTTCAGTGTATACTTGGGGTTGGAGCCCCTGGAGTTTAGATTTTGTTTTAGTGTTTACTCGGGTTTGGAGCCCCTGGAGTTTAGGTTTAGCTTTAGTGTATACTCGGGGTTGGAGCCCCTGGAGTTTAGGTTCAGTTTTAGTGTATACTCAGGGTTGGAGCCCCTGGAGTTTAGGTTTAGCTTTAGTGTATACTCGGGGTTGGAGCCCCTGGAGTTTAGGTTCAGTTTTAGTGTATACTCAGGGTTGGAGCCCCTGGAGTTTAGGTTTAGTTTTAGTGTATACTCGGGGTTGGAGCCCCTGGAGTTTAGTTTTAGTGTATACTCAGGGTTGGAGCCCCTGGAGTTTAGTTTCAGCGTATACTTGGGGTTGGAGCCCCTGGAGTTTACATTTAGTTTTAGTGTTTACTCGGGTTTGTAGCCCCTGGAGTTTAGGTTTAGCTTTAGTGTATACTCGGGGTTGGAGCCCCTGGAGTTTAGGTTCAGTTTTAGTGTATACTCAGGGTTGGAGCCCCTGGAGTTTAGGTTCAGTTTTCGTGTATACTCAGGGTTGGAGCCCCTGGAGTTTAGGTTTAGTTTTAGTGTATACTCCGGGTTGGAGCCCCTGGAGTTTAGTTTTAGTGTATACTCAGGGTTGGAGCCCCTGGAGTTTAGTTTCAGCGTGTACTTGGGGTTGGAGCCCCTGGAGTTTAGATTTAGTTTTGGTGTTTACTCGGGTTTGGAGCCCCTGGAGTTTAGGTTTAGCTTTAGTGTATACTCGGGGTTGGAGCCCCTGGAGTTTAGGTTCAGTTTTAGTGTATACTCAGGGTTGGAGCCCCTGGAGTTTAGGTTTAGTTTTTGTGTATACTCGGGGTTGGAGCCCCTGGAGTTTAGGTTTAGTTTTAGTGTATACTAGGGGTTGGAGCCCCTGGAGTTTAGGTTTTGTTTTAGTGTATACTCAGGGTTGGAGCCCCTGGAGTTTATGTTTAGTGTATACTTGGGCTTGGAGCCCCTGTGGTTTAGGTTCAGTTTTAGTGTATACTCGGGGTTGGAGCCCCTGGAGTTTAGGTTTTGTTTTAGTGTATACTCAGGGTTGGAGCCCGTGGAGTTTAGGTTTTGTTTTAGTGTATACTCGGGGTTGGAGCCCCTGGAGTTTAGATTTAGTTTTAGTGTAATTTCGGGGTTGGAGCCCTTGGAGTTTAGGTTTAGTTTTAGTGTATACTCGGGGTTGGAGCCCCTGGAGTTTAGGTTCAATTTTAGTGTACACTCGGGGTTGGAGCCCCTGGAGTTTAGATTTAGTTTTAGTGTACACTCGGGGTTGGACCCCTGGGGTTTAGGTTTAGTTTAGTGTACACTCGGGGTTGGAACCCTTGGAGTTTAGGTTTTGTTTTAGTGTATACTTGGGGTTGGAGCCCCTGGAGTTTAGGTTTACTTTTAGTGTCTACTCGGGGTTGGAGCCTCTGGAGTTTAGGTTCAGTTTTAGTGTATAATCAGGGTTGGAGCCCCTGGAGTTTAGGTTTAGTTTTAGTGTATACTCGGTGTTGGAGCCCCTGGAGTTTAGATTTAGTTTTAGTGTACACTCGGGTTTGGACCCCTGGAGTTTAGGTTCAGTTTTAGTGTATACTCAGGGTTGGAGCCCCTGGAGTTTAGATTTAGTTTTAGTGTATACATCGGGGTTGGAGCCCCTGGAGTTTAGGTTCAATTTTAGTGTACACTCGGGGTTGGAGCCCCTGGAGTTTAGATTTAGTTTTAGTGTACACTCGGGGTTGGACCCCTGGGGTTTAGGTTTAGTTTACTGTACACTCGGGGTTGGAACCCTTGGAGTTTAGGTTTTGTTTTAGTGTATACTTGGGGTTGGAGCCCCTGGAGTTTAGGTTTAGTTTTAGTGTATACTCGGGGTTGGAGCCTCTGGAGTTTAGGTTCAGTTTTAGTGTATAATCAGGGTTGGAGCCCCTGGAGTTTAGGTTTAGTTTTAGTGTATACTCGGGGTTGGAGCCCCTGGAGTTTAGATTTAGTTTTAGTGTACACTCGGGTTTGGACCCCTGGAGTTTAAGTTCAGTTTTAGTGTATACTCAGGGTTGGAGCCCCTGGAGTTTAGATTTAGTTTTAGTGTATACTCGGGGTTGGAGCCCCTGGAGTTTAGATTTAGTTTTAGTGTATACTCGGGGTTGGACCCCTGGAGTTTAGGTTTAGTGTATACTTGGGGTTGGAGCCCCTGTGGTTTAGGTTCAGTTTTAGTGTATACTTGGGGTTGGAGCCCCTGTGGTTTAGTTTCAGTTTTAGTGTACACTCGGGGTTGGAGCCCCTGGAGTTTAGGTTTAGTTTTAGAGTATACTCGGGGTTGGAGCCCCTGGAGTTTAGGTTTAGTTTTAGTGTATACTCGGTGTTGGAGCCCCTGGAGTTTAGGTTTAGTTTTAGTGTACACTCGGGGTTGGAGCCCCTAGGGTTTAGGTTTAGTTTTAGTGTATACTCGGGCTTGGAGCCCCTGGAGTTTAGGTTTAGTTTTAGTGTATACTCGGGGTTGGAGCCCCTGGAGTTTAGTTTTAGTGTATACTCAGGGTTGGAGCCCCTCGAGTTTAGTTTCAGTGTATACTTGGGGTTGGAGCCCCTGTGGTTTAGGTTCAGTTTTAGTGTACACTCGGGGTTGGAGCCCCTGGAGTTTAGGTTTAGTTTTAGAGTATACTCGGGGTTGGAGCCCCTGGAGTTTAGGTTTAGTTTTAGTGTATACTCGGGCTTGGAGCCCCTGGAGTTTAGGTTTAGTTTTAGTGTATACTCGGGGTTGGAGCCCCTGGAGTTTAGTTTTAGTGTATACTCAGGGTTGGAGCCCCTGGAGTTTAGTTTCAGTGTATACTTGGGGTTGGAGCCCCTGGAGTTTAGATTTAGTTTTAGTGTTTACTCGGGTTTGGAGCCCCTGGAGTTTAGGTTTAGCTTTAGTGTATACTCGGGGTTGGAGCCCCTGGAGTTTAGGTTCAGTTTTAGTGTATACTCAGGGTTGGAGCCCCTGGAGTTTAGGTTTAGTTTTAGTGTATACTCGGGGTTGGAGCCCCTGGAGTTTAGTTTTAGTGTATACTCAGGGTTGGAGCCCCTGGAGTTTAGTTTCACCGTATACTTGGGGTTGGAGCCCCTGGAGTTTACATTTAGTTTTAGTGTTTACTCGGGTTTGTAGCCCCTGGAGTTTAGGTTTAGCTTTAGTGTATACTCGGGGTTGGAGCCCCTGGAGTTTAGGTTCCGTTTTAGTGTATACTCAGGGTTGGAGCCCCTGGAGTTTAGGTTCAGTTTTCGTGTATACTCAGGGTTGGAGCCCCTGGAGTTTAGGTTTAGTTTTAGTGTATACTCGGGGTTGGAGCCCCTGGAGTTTAGTTTTAGTGTATACTCCGGGTTGGAGCCCCTGGAGTTTAGTTTCAGCGTATACTTGGGGTTGGAGCCCCTGGAGTTTAGATTTAGTTTTAGTGTTTACTCGGGTTTGGAGCCCCTGGAGTTTAGGTTTAGCTTTAGTGTATACTCGGGGTTGGAGCCCCTGGAGTTTAGGTTCAGTTTTAGTGTATACTCAGGGTTGGAGCCCCTGGAGTTTAGGTTTAGTTTTAGTGTATACTCGGGGTTGGAGCCCCTGGAGTTTAGGTTTTGTTTTAGTGTATACTCAGGGTTGGAGCCCCTGGAGTTTATGTTTAGTGTATACTTGGGCTTGGAGCCCCTGTGGTTTAGGTTCAGTTTTAGTGTATACTCGGGGTTGGAGCCCCTGGAGTTTAGGTTTTGTTTTAGTGTATACTCAGGGTTGGAGCCCGTGGAGTTTAGGTTTTGTTTTAGTGTATACTCGGGGTTGGAGCCCCTGGAGTTTAGATTTAGTTTTAGTGTAATTTCGGGGTTGGAGCCCTTGGAATTTAGGTTTAGTTTTAGTGTATACTCGGGGTTGGAGCCCCTGGAGTTTAGGTTCAATTTTAGTGTACACTCGGGGTTGGAGCCCCTGGAGTTTAGATTTAGTTTTAGTGTACACTCGGGGTTGGACCCCTGGGGTTGAGGTTTAGTTTAGTGTACACTCGGGGTTGGAACCCTTGGAGTTTAGGTTTTGTTTTAGTGTATACTTGGGGTTGGAGCCCCTGGAGTTTAGGTTTACTTTTAGTGTATACTCGGGGTTGGAGCCTCTGGAGTTTAGGTTCAGTTTTAGTGTATAATCAGGGTTGGAGCCCCTGGAGTTTAGGTTTAGTTTTAGTGTATACTCGGTGTTGGAGCCCCTGGAGTTTAGATTTAGTTTTAGTGTACACTCGGGTTTGGACCCCTGGAGTTTAGGTTCAGTTTTAGTGTATACTCAGGGTTGGAGCCCCTGGAGTTTAGATTTAGTTTTAGTGTATACTCGGGGTTGGAGCCCCTGGAGTTTAGGTTCAATTTTAGTGTACACTCGGGGTTGGAGCCCCTGGAGTTTAGATTTAGTTTTAGTGTACACTCGGGGTTGGACCCCTGGGGTTTAGGTTTAGTTTAGTGTACACTCGGGGTTGGAACCCTTGGAGTTTAGGTTTTGTTTTAGTGTATACTTGGGGTTGGAGCCCCTGGAGTTTAGGTTTAGTTTTAGTGTATACTCGGGGTTGGAGCCCCTGGAGTTTAGGTTTAGTTTTAGTGTATACTCGGGGTTGGAGCCCCTGGAGTTTAGGTTTAGCTTTAGTGTATAATCAGGGTTTGGAGCCCCTGGAGTTTAGATTTAGTTTTAGTGTATACTCGGGGTTGGAGCCCTTGGAGTTTAGGTTTAGTTTTAGTGTATACTCGGGGTTGGAGCCCTTGGAGTTTAGATTTAGTTTTAGTGTATACTCGGGGTTGGAGCCCTTGGAGTTTAGGTTTAGTTTTACTCTATACTCGGGATTGGAGCCCCTGGAGTTTAGGTTTAGTTTTAGTGTACACTCGGGGTTGGAGCCCCTGGAGTTTAGATTTAGTTTTAGTGTATACTCGGGCTTGGGGCCCCTGGAGTTTAGGTTCAGTTTTAGTGTATACTTGGGTCTGGAGCCCCTGGAGTTTAGGTTTGGTTTTAGTGCGTACTCGGGGTTGGAGCCCTTGGAGTTGGTACTGAGTGTGTGGGTGCGTTTTTGTGGTTCGGGGTCTGGAACCCCTTGAGCGCGTGAGTGGACTGTTTGGTGAAAGTGCCTTAGTAGTAGACTGCGAGGCAAGGACCAGCCAAGGACTGGCCTTTTGTTAGTTATTAGATAAAGAATGGGTAATATGACATCAAAGAAACCCCATTTACCTGGCTCCCCCTCCAAAGGGAACCCCAAATGCTTATATGTATGTCCATCATGAATCCGAAAGGTCCTCCACTGAATTTTCTGTAACTTAAAAAAAATGAATTGATCAAAATTACAAGAGCAGTTTATGCTGAAGAGAGAGGGAGTGAGCGAGAGAGAGTCCCCCTAGGGAGTTAATGAGTAATTGACAAGCAACAGCAGAGAAAATGTGAGCTTCCATCAGTTTCAAGGTCCCTATAGGTGGAGCCTTCAAGATCCCTTTATTACCCCCACTGCTACTCGAAGCTTCGTTTAGAGTTAAGTTCAATATTATAGGAATATAAATACATACCTTCATATATGTGTTTGTTTGTGTGCAAGGAAGCATTTGTATGTGAGCCTTAATATGTTTTCTTCCCTGAATTGTCTTGTGTGTGTGTGGTTGAGCACTTTAGAGTCGAAAGCCCCATATTCGATTAAAGGAAAAGTTTATTCAAACATTGCATAGTTTTGAGTATAAGGTTTGAGTTGAGATTTATGGCAAAAATGGTAATTTGGAGGTAGTGTAAAGATAAAACAGGGCTTGCCTTTGTTTGTGATGAACCAACCCTTGTACTACCCTTTTGCAGACCAGTAGGGAATAACCTTCATCATCAGCTTCCAAACTGATTGGGATTAATACATACGAGTTGATATTCTAAAATTCTGAGAAAAAAAGATTACTTGAAATTCAGAAGGATTCTAGGAAATCCAAAAGACATAAACGCAGTCTAGATGGTGCCAATGGATAAAAAAGGGTTTCTTTTGATGTGATGAATTAAATATTAAAGGAAATCTGCTTTCCAAAAGCACTGGAATTTGAATTTGGGACAATCTTGAGATATAAAGTGCAGTGTAATTTAACAAGTTACTTTGAATAATGAGGATGCTATATAAAGATAAAGGATGTGTCCATAAACATACGAAAATTATAACCTGGATACAAATCATTACACATGAAAAAGAGGTTGTTTTAATTTTGATAGTGTAAGTTACAGTTCTTACAAAGTTTAAAAATTTGAAGTTCGGTTCTTGATAAAGTTCTCAAAAAGGGAATTTTCACTATAAAAGGTTTGACAACAATTGGCACTAATTCAAATGCTGCAAGCTTTTGTATTTGTAAAGTCTGTTCCCAAAATATGAAGCTAAGATCAAGACCTTGACAAAGTTTGGCAGAAATCCAATTTTTGGCCGAGTTAATGAATCTGGGATAATTCTAAAAGAAACGGGTCAGACACAATTTAGTGGGTTAGTTTGGAGACAATAAAATGTTTGAGAAGATAAGGAAGCAAAACATGTCAATACCTGATTTCTGTTTTTAAAACTGTTATGAGAATATTTTATTTATTTTAAAGTCTCTCCAGGCAACCTGAACAAGATAAGATGGTAGCTGTTGCATATGTAAAATGGTATGAGGCAAATAGGAGAATGAGTTAGGAAAAGAGGACATAATGCACCAACTGTTTTAAGGGAAATGAATTTGATAATCTGGCCATCAACTGAGGCATTGGAACTACACAGGGGGAGATAAGCAAAGATCTAGAGACAGAGATCCCCACTGACAACAGAGAAACTGAATTCAAGAGAATCTTAGGATGATCATGGTCAGGGGAAAAAATAACTTAGAGGTAAAATTATGTGGAATCTGTCATTCAGGAGTTGAAATGTAAGGAGAAGTAATACTTAGCAACAATTTACCACAAGATGGATACAGGTAAAGGGAAAATAGATTAGGCTAAATAGATTACTGATTATATTGAGGTGCCTGCAAGCTACAAAAAGTAAGACCACAGGACTAACACCCCAATGACAGGCAAAGTTAAGCGGTTCCCAGAGACATGAAGATACTGGAAGTGAAGATACTGAGCCATTGAAAGATAGGATAAGGTGGTGCATTGTAGAGTTGTTTAAGGAATTGAGGTCTGACATGAGACAGCAGCAGGAGAGAGTAAACTGGAAGGAGTGGGCGTGCCTACCCAGATGGATTCAGATCAGGGAACTCATTTCACAGGAAGAGTCATTAAAGAAGTGTGTAATCTTATGGCGATTAAACAGAAATTCCATATTCCTTACCACCTCCAGAGTCCAGGGATGGTGGAAAGGATGAACTGAACTTTAAAAACATCTATAGCTGAAGCGATTCAGGAGACAGGCAACAGCTGGGCCACAGTATTGCCCAGCATTCTGATGCGCCTTAGGGCTACACCAGATAGGACTAGCAGGTTCACCACACTGAATTGATAACAGGAAGGGCCATGCAATTACCTGGGCGCATTTTAGTGGGAGGAGGAGGTGTAGGGCCACTGAAAGGAAAAATACTGACTATGTAAGTAAGCAATTACATGAGTTAAGAAAGGAAGTTAGAGACTGACAGATGAATAAGGATATGGAAACAGGCAAATCCAAAGAGCAACAATGGACCAAGTAGGGAATAAGGTGATGGTCAAGGTGAGCTCGGAGAGAACAGGCATGGACTATACGAGGTAATTATGACAGGTGAGACATGCGCACTTGTAGATATGAGAACGGGAGCCGATGTTAATGTCTCCACAGATCTACGATCCTGGTGGTGGGCGTATCAGCACTGGCAACAAGGTTGGGGATCATCACTGCTCATCCCGCACCGCAGGAGGAACTTTGGTACAGCATGGGCAGTGCCGAATGTGACACGCAAAGGGGAATGATCAATGTCACAGTAGGAGAACAAGTGCTTTCGAATTGTAGTAAGGATTTGCTTCAGATCGGGCGTGGGAGGTCCACCACTACCCAGCCACCTTCCACATCTACTTCCACAGTCCGAGTTGAGATAATTGAAGCCCCTCAAACCCCACCGACCGATCCATCTTGTCCGACTATGTATCCAGGACTGACGAATGGTTTGGTAATGGTTAATCAGAAGTTTTGTATGATAATGTACACCATGAGCTGGTACCCGGAGTCTTGAACGTATCCGGAATTTCCCCGGCCCATTGCTGCTCAACACATACCCAAGCACTCTTTACGGCTCTGACGCACCAACTGATGACTGAAGCAGTTCAGTTCAATGGCGAGATGCGATCAGGCTTGGGAGGAAACCACGTTAAGCGCAGCCTGATAAATGATGCCGCTACGATATTCAATATAGGGACATCAGTGGTTAATTCAGAACCTGGCAACTGTAGATCAGAAGGTCCGGACCCTGAGCTTTAAGCTTAAGGAGATTTTAGGGTGGGGATAGGGGATCTAGGATACACAATTAGATACGGACCAGGATGTGACACGGTTAATCCAAAGTCTGGCTACCGTGCTCGAGAGTCATGCAGGGACTATCAATAAACTAATTGAAATAGGGAAAAATATTTCAGATGAAGCGAGCAGAAATGATGTTTGCAGCACCTATGGATCTTGGGCATTGGACCAAGCCCGAGAAAATTTAAGACGGTTTAATGAAGTGGGTAGTTCCTTTATGGGTAACTAAGGAGCATTTATTGAATCTCTCACGACACAAGAATCATGACTTGACCGGTTGCCAGCTCAGAGGTTTGACACGCGTATATAGAATGAATATTGAATGCATAGTGAATAGTAATATGCTAATAGGCATTGTCTTAGTAATACCTGTCATATCTATGTCAACACCCGGCAGGACATTATATAGAGTAGAAGATTGGGGCAAAGGCGGATGAACAGAATGGCACAGCAGATGTGGTTTGCGTCTGGGTTTTTCACTATGGCAGCTAAAATAGCTTCACAGTGTCTGCTTTGCCAATGACATAACCCAGGCAAGACGCTCACAGTGACTGCTGGTACAGGACCCCAGCCATGGAGCCTGTTTGTACACCTACAAATGGACTTTATACAAATGCCTAAATGTATGGGATATAATTATGTTTTAGTTATGGTGTGTTTGTTCTGGCGATGGGTGGAGGCGAATCCCACCCGCCGGAATGATGCTATTATTGTTGCAAAATTGTTGTTGCATGAATACATACCCAGATTTAGGACACCAGAGACTATAGAGTGATAATGGGCCTCATTTTGCCACCAAAGTGATAAAGGAACTGCCTTACAATGCAACCATCACCTTTCCTGCCAATACCACCCCCAGTCTACTGGGGCAGTGGAAAGACAAAACGGTATTTTGAAAAACAGATTAGCTAAATTATGTGAGGAAACCAGTTTGAAATGGCCTGAAGCTATACCCCTGGCGCTCATGACTATGCGCTCTCACCTTAACCGTACCACCTCCCTTTCCTCTTATGAAATTGTAACGAGAAGTCCTATATGCCTCCCAGTGGCCCCACCTTTGTCTGCTAGGGAAATGGACATCCACACTATGGATAAGGGAATGATTCCATACTGTATAGCGCTCACTAATTCTCTCAAAAGCTTGCATACACACGTAGTAGAAGCTCAGAAAAAGCCCACCATTGAAGACTGCCATCAATACCAGCCTGGGGATCTAGTCCTGGTAAAGACCTTCAGGAGAAAGAACTGTTTGGAACCTCGATGGGAGGGACCTTTCCAAGTCCTGCTCACCACCCATATGGCTGTGAAGGTTGAAGGACGACCCATTGCACATCAAGCGGACGCTGACCTCGGATGGAAGTGCTTGTACAGGAACTTTAACTGAGCCATCACAATGCTCTGATTTGGATCCTGTCCTGTGTGGTCCTTGCGGGAGCATGGGCTACCAATTCTGCGGTTCAACGAATGTAGGCCGTAGCCTCGCAAGTTAATCAGACTAAATGTTGGATTTGTACTCATTTTCCTGTTAACCCCTCCTCCTCAGAGATGCATTTTCTGGCTTTGTCCTCAGATCCCACTTGGTCCCTAGGTAACACAGGGGCCCTCATTCATCGAACGCCCATTTGGGGATGGGAGACCACCTTTGTGGTTGTTTAGGGGCTGGCCTGGCTATACGTCAGGAGAAATTACACCAAGGGTAGTACTCGGGTGGGCGAATTGCCATTGGGTTCCTGTGCCTACCTTGCTGATTATAACTACCAGCAGGGCTGAGTTCGGTTCCACAACCAGTCTGGTCCTATGACAATCTTTTGGGAGTGCAAGGCCAATAAGGTCATGTGTCTTTTCGCAGGTCCAGAGATCTGAGGATAGTCTCACATACTTTAACGTGGGTGGGCGTGATTGCCAATGATCATACAATCTCACCTCGAATAATTCCACCTCCACTTGGACCTCTAATGGCTGCTACATTGAAGAATCTGGACCTTGCAATTACAAAAATCAGTCCGGTTGCCCCGACTTGCTGGCCCTGCAAGCATTGCAGCTCAGTCAGACCTGCCGCATCCGCTCTATCTGCTGACTACAGAACCTCCAGAGTCCTGGTGACAAGCCAGTTATCTATTCCCTCCCTCTCCTCAGGAACCAGGACCCCACTGAGGATGAAGCCCAGCGACTAGGATACATAGAACTTGGCTAAGGGTGGTGGATTGTCCTTTTAGGACAAGGTGGGGGGGGGGGGGGGGGGGGGGGGGGTAGTGTGGTGGCCTAGGCAACTATAAAGAACCCATTTAGTGCTAAAAGTGTTAATGGAGAAGTTGAATTAGATGCCTAGGCCTCAGAGAAAAATACTGCAGCCTTGAGAACAATACCATCTTGTCTGACCACAGTTGTAGGATGAGACCTGAGACGTTCCATTTTGTTCTTTCTCAGGCTGAATGTAATTAGGATTGTGATAAGCATTTGCGTAAGCACTATGTCTGTTGTGCTGGGAATGAAAATTTACTGAGATATGGATTGGTCAGTTAACTTATGCAAAAAAGCAGATAGGTTTGTGCAAAATTTACTGATTGGCTGTAAAAATGTTTTTAACAGGTCTGTGTGTATTCTGCTACGAGACTGTACAGTAGCTCTTTTGTGTGCTGTCTCCCTTGTGCACAAGTAATAAATGGGGTTTCTACATATTAATGATGCCTTGGTGCGATTAATCTCTGACAGTGCATCATTGGTGCATTCTCCGTGGCAACGCTTCTACCAATCAGTCTAATTGTCAACCGATCAGCACTCTCTTCACATACAGTACAAATTGTTGTTTTCCCTTTATATTGGTATTCTTGTGTGTCCTGATGAGTGCAAGGCAAAAAGCTTCAACATGTCTCTCTTTTCAGCAATACTTAAGTAATGATGGTTGAGGGATGAATATTGGCCCCAGGGTCCTGGGGAGAATGGCCCCCTCTCTTCTTTGACCTAGTGCCTTGGATTTTACCAGATCCCTCCTGGACTCCTTTTGATTCACTAAAGGGGTCGGAGAGCAGATTTCTAGTCTCCCACCCCACCCACCTCCTTATTGACTGTTTCTCTTGCAGCTCCATAGATTTTACAAAGCAGCGGGGTGGGGACACAGTTGGGGATGAAGCAATTGTTACAATGCTCCGACTGCTGCGTGGAGGGCTGCTTGATTGTACCTGCCATTTCTGGAGACCGAAGACAGACATTTTCCCTTTTCTCCTTGGTCCAGTGGTGCTGGTTATTCAGAAGCTTAGGCGGAGAGAGAGGTGTCAGCATAGAGGTCCAGCTTCCCTCCTCATGTAGAGCTGGCTGGGGCTGTTTCATCATGTCGGGATTTGCAGAAATGAAAGGAATCTGAACTAATGCAGGCTTCTCTCCAAGTGCTGCGCTTAAGGAATCATGGAAACACACTGGGAAGACAAAAGGGACTCTCCCATCTAGCTGTCTGCTATACCTCAATGCCAACACTGGCTTCAGTTCCAGTCCTTGGCACTGCGGAGAACGAACACTGATCACCCTGGTGAGGGAAAGTGAAATGGCACACTTCAACCAATAACTGATTTATTGCCAGGAACTGTTTCTTTTTCTTCCAAGTCATTCAGTTTCTATATAATTACACATCACATGATCGAACATCACTATGAGCTTAAAAACATCCGTGCTGCCTCCCATGGGTGAGAGACAGAACGGCCTGATGGTACAGAATTGTCAGTGGAACCGATGAATAAAGCGGAAAAGGGTATACTGAGTTGCAATGTTGGCTTTCTGGGGTGGGCTGTGAACGATCATGAGGGAGGTCAGTAAGAGGAGAACGCACCACAAGCCCCCTTGGAAAACCACACGTCATTTCGGCTTTAAAAAAGTCGGACCCTTCAATGTGAGCTGCACTGTGAAAAACGAGGGGATCTCACTCCAAATCATTTAATCCAGGGGTTGCTTGGTAGCACAGGACTTGAATATTGTTGAAAGGAGCAACGAAGATGTCCGAAGCTTTTCATCTTGCCCACTCATCAGGACAAATGCAAGAATGCCAAATTTCAAATGATCATAATAATTTATGCTACAGGAGAAAAGGGTGCTGATTGGTTGGCAAGTCAACTCTGATTGGCCGAGGCACTGGTGTGGCTCATTTATATTTGCTAGAAGCGACATACATAGGGACCCATTCTCTGCAAACAAAAGTAATATGTTCAAGCCTTGCACCTTTTTTGTTAATTATCCGGGAGCTTGGAGAACCCTCTGCTTTCTCCATGGCAATGCCTTGGCCAATCAGATTTAACTTGCCGATCATTCCGCACCCTTTTCTCGTGTAGTATAAATTGTGATTGTTTAAAATTTGGTATTCTTGCGTTTGTCCTGATGAGTGCAAGACAAAAAAGCTTCACCAACGTACGTCTCTCCAACAATATTCAAATCGAGGAGTAACAGGCTTGCGGTGTATGCCTAGTACATCAACAAGGGTACCACAATGTTTCAGCAACTCAGTAGTGAGTGGCAGGGACTTATTCTGATTTGCAATCAACTATTTCTTCACTGGATAACCGGCAACACACATCTTTTTGGGTAACAATAGCGAAAATGACTTACCAATGGAGCTTATTCTGGACGTGGTAAACTTTGTGGGGTGGGGGAGTGAATGATCATGAGGGAGGTCAGCGAGCGATTCTAACTGATGAACTCCCAAAAGGTTTCAAGCTTTTAGGCAAATTATGTAGATTTTATTTTTAACATATATAATGAAAATACTTTAAGTCTAAAAAGTTATATATTTTTTAAAATGACTATAATTCCATCAATGTAGTGGGGACATATGTGCGTTAGAGAAAAAAGGTGTGCATTAATATAGCGCCTTTCACAGCTACTGGATGTTACAAAGCGCTTTACAGAGATTTTTTTTTAAAAGTATGGTCACTGTTGTATTGTAGGGAACATGGCAGCCAATTGGCGCACAGCAAGCTCCCACAAATAGCGATGAGATTTTGCTATGTTGATTGAGGGACAAACGTTGGTCAGGACGCTGGGGAGAACTCCCCTGTTCTTTTTCTTCAAAAAAAGTGCCGAGTGAACAGACGGGGCCCTTGGTTTAACTTTTTAACGGCCTGTTAATTCAGCGAAACAGTGTGCGTTTCCAGCGGACGGCTCACACTTCTTTCCCACCCCATCACTCGGAGGGCTCAGCTCAGGCGAGGGGAGGGAAGGGGCTTTTGCAACATCCCCAGACCAGGGCCGCACAGGCCCCAGCCCGATCCAACCATTGCAGCTCCCTGCGCGGGTCAGACAGCATCAGGAAAAAGATTTTCGATCCCCGGTCTCATTACAGGATTTTGAAAGAGAGCATTTAAACAGAAAACCGCAAACACCCTCATATAAAAGCAAAACACTGCAGATGCTGGAAATCTGAAACAAAAACAGCTGGAAAAACTCAGCAGGTCTGACAGCGTCTGCGGAGAGGGACACAGTTAACGTTTCGGATTAAGTTATACGGACTCGAAACGTTGACTGTGCTCCTCTCCGCAGATGCTGTCAGACCTGCTGAGTTTTTCCAGCTGTTTTTGTACCACACCCTGTCTGGTTGGGGGAGTGGGAGGTGGGAAAGGATGACGTAGGGTCCCCTCTATAAGTAAAACTTGGTCAACTCCCTTCAATTCCAGACGTCCCCTCCAGCCTTGTGGACTGGGCAGTGCTGGTGAATAGAGGTGGTGGGGAAGAGGAGGTGACATTTACAGATCAGGCTATCAGAGACTTGCTTCCCACCGATGTCAAGTTCGTTGCAATGATTCGGGCATTGCCAATATGAGGGTTAAGCTGGTCCCAGTGCAGGATGCCTGGGGAAGAGCTGCAGCTGACCAGGCAATGGACAAGTGAGTGACCGCCAGCCACCAGTCTCAGCAAGCCCTCCCCCTTCCCCTGACATGAGAAGAAACCCCCTCCCTACTCTGCTAAAGGTGCTGCATGTTGTTGGGGGTACAGTCCACAAGCTTTGCCCCACCGCCACTTTCTACCCATTCCTAAAGTGTACGCTCTCCACCTATAAGCCTGGATGCTGGGCGTAGGGAGACTATGCGAATCATGGGGTGGGGGGGGGGGGGGGGGGGGGTGTTGGCGCATCACAGCTTTCCTCAGCTAATACCTGCGCTAATGCACCATCTCAAATAGGGCTAAGCCTGGGAAAATCTCCACCAATCCCAGCTCAGGAACATGAACGCCAAGTCGAATCTCAACTAGATCGGGGACCATGGCCCCATAGAGAAATTAGATTTTCAAAACTCATTCAAGGGAAGCGAGCAATGCTGGCTAGGACAGCATCTATAGCCCATCCCGAGGCGCCCTTGAGGTGGTGGTGATGAACCACCCTCTTGAACTGCTTTAGTCCGCATGGTGAAAGTAGGGCGGGGGCTCCAGATTTTTGACCCAGCGACAGCGAAGGAACGGCCACGTAGTTCCAAGTCAGGATGGTGTGGGGCTTGGAGAGGAACGAGCCACGTTCTCACGTGCCTGCTACTTTTGTACTTCCGGGTGGTAGAGGCCACGGGTTTGGAAGGTGCTGTCGAAGGAGCCTTGGTGAGTTTCTACGCTGCATCTTGTAGATGGTACACACGCTGCTGTGGGGGGGGGAGTGAATGTTTGTGGATGGGGTGCCAATCAAGCGGGGCTGCTTTGTCCTGAATAGTGTCGAGCTTCTTGAGTGTTGTGGGAGCTGCATTCATCCAGGCAAGTTGGGAGAATTCCATCACACTCCTGACTTGTGCCTCATGGATGGTGGACAGGCTCCGGGGAGTCAGGAGGTGAGCTACCCGCAGCAGGATTCCCAGCCTCTGACCTGCTCTTGTAGCCTTGGTATTTGTATGGTCCTTATCAGACTGAAGTCAGGTGCCTTTAATGAATCCTGCTCGGGGGTGGAAGTGGAGTGTGAGAGAGAGAGAGAGAGAGAGAGAGAGAGAGAGAGAATGAAGCTAGGAATGCTTGCTGGCTTCCCAGTTTTCACTGAGCCTTAAAGTTCAAGGTCAAAGATGCGCCCTCAGGGAAAGAGATGGTCTCTTTACAAAAAGTACCCCAGTGGTCACAGAAACACTGCCAGCCCAGGTCAGTTGCAGCTTCGAGGCAGCACCCAGGTGACTGGCACGCACTCCGATGCAGCACAACCTCATGGCAATTCCCGACACATTAGCCAGCCGGGATTACAACCAGTGCAGCTCGCAAGTCTAACAGCAAACTCGATGCCTTTCTTAATTATTTGTTTAAGGTTTTGGCAGGAAGAATAAAAAATAAGCATATTACCTAAATGGTGAGAGATTGCAGAGCTTTGAGATGCAGAGGGATCTGGGGGTCCTGGTGCATGAATCACAAAAGGTTAGCATGCAGGTACATCAAGTAATCAGGAAAGTTAATAGAACGTTATCGTTTATTGCAAGGGGGGACTGAATGCAAAGGTAGGGAGGTTATGCTTCAGTTGTACAGGGCACTGGCAAGCTCACAACTGGAGTCCTATGTACAGTATTGGTCTCCTTATGCATTAGAAGCAGCTCAGAGAAGATCTACTAGAGTAACACTGGAATGGGCGGGTTATCTTATGAGGGAAGATTGGACTGGCTAGGCTTATATCTGCTCGAGTTTAGGAGAGTAAGAGGCAACTTCAATGAAACCTTTAAGATCCTGAGGGGTGTTGACAGGGTGGATGTAGAAAGGTTGTTTCTTTTTGTGGGAGAATCTAAAACCAGGAGTCGCTGTTTGAAAGTAAAGAGTCGCCCATTTAAGATAGAGATGATGGGAATTTTTTTTCTCTCAGTGGGTCATGAGTCTTTGGAACTTTCTTCTCAAAAGACCTGGACGGACAGTCTTTGAACATTTTTAAGGTAGAAGTAGATTGATTCTTGATGAGTAAGGGGCCAGGTTTTAGGGGGTAGGCAGGAATGTGGAGGAATCAGATCAGCCATGATCTTTTTGAATGGTGGACCGGGCGCGAGGGACTGAGTGGCCTACTCCTGCTCCTAATTTGTATGTTTGTATGTATTGAAAAGCGAGGTAAAGGGGCTGAGGGGTGGGACAGCATCAAGGCTGACGGGGGGAAACCACGAGATGGTTCCCGAGCATCAAAGAGGCCCGAATTAGCTTGCGTGAATTTGGGGTGCTTTTGTGCAGCGAGGGTGCCCGAGGTGGAGGAAGTAAATAGGGTCAAAGAGTCGTTCAGAGCCAAGTCTGAGGCTCAACGTATTAAAATGCAAGCTTAGCAGAAAAGACCTGTATCTGCGTGATGCTTTTCCTGACATCTCAAGTGCTTCCCAGCTACTGACGTGCTTTTGTTTTTGAAGTGTAGTCACTGTTGTAAAGTAGGAAACGCAGCAGCCAATTTGCACACAGCAAGCTCCCACAACTAGCAATATGATAATGACCAGGTAATCTGCTGTTTTTTTCACCGGTTGGGGGATAAATGTTGGCCAGGACACCAGGGAGAACCCTTCCAAATACTGCAGTGGGATCTTTAATGTCCATGCAGAAGGGCCTTGGGTTAACATCGCATCCAAAAGACGGAACCCTCCGACAGTGCAGCACTCCCTCAGTGCTGGCATTGCGAGCGTCAGCCTGGACTGTGGCCTCAAGTCTCTTAAGTGGAATTTGAACCCCTCTAACCACTCAAAACCCCGACTCTTAAGAAGGTTGAGGTCACAGCTAACCGAGGCAAGGTCGACACCTGATTTAGGTCGATACCAGAAAGGTCTTTGACCCAAGGAGGAGATGACACTTGGAATAGGCTCTTCAAAAGGGCAGTGGAGGCAAAAAAAAAGTATGAACATTTAGAAGTTGTGTGTTGCAGGTGGGGCTAAGGAAGGTGGTAGAAGCCAGACATGACTGCTGGCGATATTACTGAGCGTGCGGTTAACGTGTGTCTGTGACATTCCTTGAGGCTACTTTAATGCCCTGAGCTTGTTAAGTGCTTATTTAATTCTATCGCAAACAGTTATGTCTGGATTTTAATGTCCTTTTAACACTGCGCATTAGCTGGACGAATAAAGAGGATACAAGATCCCAAGTGAATATTTCCACTGGAGCACTGATAGTTTCTTTTTTAAAACTTACATAGATGTTCACAAAATCCAGCTATTTCAACGATTAACTGGGTTCCAACCTGCTCCTGCCTCAGTGATCAGAATCGGTCATGATCCAAGTGTCTGGGAGCAAAGAGCATGGCTTACTTACAGGTTACAAATCTTAACAGTAGAAGACTTTTGATCCCTTCACTCCCTGGAAGTGTCTCATTCCTAGGCTCCGGTTCCAGCAGCCCTCTCCTCCCCTAAGTGGCCCTCCTCTATGCGTTAGCTCATAGATATCTTCCTGATCCTCATCCACACCCACCAACCCTCAGCCCAGCACCCGTGGAACCACCTGCACAATTGCCCAACGAGCACTGGGCAGAATCTGCAGTGCCAACCCCAAGCCGATTTCCAACAAGGTGCGTGTTGTCACGGGCGCTGAGGCACAGTCTGGTGCTCCAAGTGCCAACTAGCAAAGATCAGCAGAGTCTGCAACAGGCAGAGATTGATTTGTAAACTGGTCAGACTGTAAGACTTTGGTGCGTGCATCTGTGTCTGCCTGTCTGCGTGCGGTCTGTGTGTGTGTGTGTGTGTGTGTGTGTGTGTGTGTGTACATGCATGTGCGAGCGTACACAATTAAAGGTGGCGACAGGATGGGAATGCTCAAAATGTCCACAGATACCAACAGCAATGGTACGACTTCCTAAAAGGGCATGGGCGGTGATTTCTCTGAGCCCCTCTACCCCAGTGCTGGAGGAGAAAATCCCCCCACCCCAACACCTCCTCTGTCCAGCTAGTGCGCTGTGCCAGTCCAAATTCAGCAGGGGGGGTGGGGTGGAGGAGTGCCTGAATTGCCCAACATAGGACACAGTGGTTTAGGGACAGTGGGGAAAGTCCAGAACTGTGCCGGTCCCCTCCACAGGCTGCGGGCTGGGAGGAGATTAGAAAGAGTCAGAAATAATTTAGCTATCGACCGAGACTCCCACCTGGGTTGAGCGTTGGCTAGAGACCCGACCACCCAAAGCAGCCTGGAGAAAAGTGCTAAGTTTAACAAAAGGCGAGCTCACGCAGCACTGGGGCCCCTGGGACTGTCCCCACCTCCAGTCGCCAAGACCAGCTTCTACAGGGAGATGGGTAGCTGCAGGAAGAGGGCATTGAGTTGGGAGGGCTGGAGAACCCCTCTTGAGAATAACACACACCAAAGCACGATTCCTTGTGGGAAACCCTCCAACCCCTCCCTCCCTCCCTCCCACACTCCCCCTGCAACATGAGTTTCTCAGGGCCTAGAGGCCCTCTTGATAGGCCTCCACCATCTTTTATTTACACTCCTCCTGCTTGCCTCCTCTGGCTGGTGGGAGACCAAAACAAATTGTGGGGTGGGGGGGGTGG